>ML685820.1:3027975-3200792 GCA_007922175.1 Pelusios castaneus
ATAGATAGATAGATAGATAGATAGATAGATAGATAGATAGATAGATATGGTATAATAGTGTACATAATTGAAAATTGAAAAAGCAACAGACAATAGTGATGGGGATATTTTAGCTTTTGGGAATTCAGTGAATCCAATTTGCTTTAAAAGTCTAGAGTATGAAGCATATGAATTCAAGAAGTACTAAATACATTCTATATATTTTATGTATAGTTTTACTGCAAATATGGCATGCTGTTACATATGTGGTTACTCTCAAACCACCTACCTACCCTAGTTGACCAATATCTGTATCTTGGATCACATTTGAAACAAACAAAGCAGGCAGGTTTGCTTTGTCTGCTCTCAGAACTTACTCCAGCTTTTCTCTATAATGCAGTTCAGTATTCAAACTGCATAGTTGATTAAAATATTTAAAATTGTCGTTACTTTGAACCAATTTTTCATAAATATATTCTTCACATTTAAAAATGAAGAGTTAAATTGTTAACAGGTATGTCAGATTAAATATCTTTATGGTATTTGACATGTTTAAGATTAGAATTGGTAGTTGGGATTTAAGGTAAACAAGCATATTAATTGAATGGAGTTGGGCAACACGTAAAATGTGTTTTATGATTAACTTGATCTATTAGGGAGAAAGACATCCATATTTCTGTCCGACTCCAGCCCCGATGAAGTATCAGTGTGTGTTAATTTACAGTAGCCTTTTAAATATGAAAACCCATATTTCAGTTTAATGTGCTACATTTCTTTTAAGCCTGCTATAGCTTTTATAAGTTTATAATATCAAAAAGAAATCTTCTTTGTGGTTAAAAAAAAAAAAGTTTAGAGTACTTGTTTTGTAAGATCTAATGCTGTGATGTCTATTACTGATACCAGAATCCATCAATTTAGCTGTTAAAACATCAGTTCTATTTCCTGGGGAAAAAAATATTGTCTCTAAATAAAGAAAAAGAACAAGGAAAAGCTTTTTCCTTCACTTTTAAAGTAGCATGGCACAAAAGAGTGTTGTTATCAGAAATGAAGAGCTGAAAAAAATGAAAAACCTTTCTGATGGAAGAGCTTGCTTTATAAAAAACGGTGGCCAGATCCTCCGCTGTAAATTGGTGAACTCTATTGATTTCAAAGGAGCTGCATGAATTTATACCAGTTGAGGATCTATCTTAAAATCTGTCTTGTTTTTGAGTTTATGCAAATATATTTGTTATATGAAAATTAGGACAAGAACATATACTATTGCTTTTTACACCCTAGGTACTACAAGACGTAGACCTACTTTCTTTCCCTTACTACTCAGTGTGTACATGAAGTCATTAGGAGAGTTAGTGAAGAAATAGAAGCTGAAGTGTTTCGCTGTACTGACAGTAACGAGTTTTATATCTCTGTCTCATCTGATCTGGAGAGTGCAGGTTAATGCACAGAGCCCTGTGCAAATACAAAATTTGTATCCACATCCTATCTGCCCAAATGGTCTGTGTATGTAAAGCAGATAATCGCAGATTTGCAGGGCTTTACTAATGCATTTCCCAGTGCCTGGGTGTGACTGAGGCATGGAATAGGGCAAATTTGCTCAAGTAATGATTATGGAAAGCAGATAAGAGTTTGGATGTTATTTCAGCCCCTCTGTTGAGTGTGTGCATCCAACATTTCTTGTCATGGGTGGGGGGGGGGGGTGGGAAGGGGCAGGAATTTTCAAAGGCACAGAGGTAGGTAGGTGCCATGTGAGTTTAAATTGCCTTTTGTGCCTTGAAGTCCACAGTGTCTAGTTAGAATACCAGCTGTTCTTGATGATCATCAGTGATCAAAACTGCCTTTTGTCACGTACGTCAGGTCAGAAAATTACAGACTGGTTTTTTGGATGTAGAGCTGGCCATGACCTTTGTCTCACATTGACTGGACTGCTGCAAGGCACTGTTGATGGGGCTACACTCTGAACTGATTCAAAAGCTGAATTGCTTGATAAGCAGAGAATCATTAGGACATGTCATCTGTTATCCCATCATCTGCACACATTGTCACTGGCTTGAAGGTGGATTTTATGGTGGTATCTCATCTTTTAAACTCAGAATGCCCTGGGATCTTCTTGCCTGAGAAAATGTCTTTCCCCACATGCCTAGTTTAGACTACAGATGGGGTCAGTATGGGTGCTTGTATAAGAGAGAGAGGGTCTGTTTCCCTGCTAATGTTTTTTCCAAAGATCAAATATAAGCCAAACCTGTTGACTTTCTCGGCATGCTGCAAAATCCATCTGTTGAGTAAGCACTGGAAGAATGCCGAGGCAGTTGAGGATGGAATTTCTGTTTGAGGAAGAATGTGGTGTGAAATGGGAACTTTAATCCATATGGAGTCTGTGACTGCTGGTTGTTTGCAAGGTGGGAAGGAGAAGAACTGCTGCTTTGATTGCATTTGTTTGGTAACTCCTCTATATTGTGTTCTTAAGCTTAACACAAGGAAATTCAGACTCCTGGATGGGTATTTTTCACCTTCCTCTGTAGCATGGGGCATGGCTCAATTGCTGGTGGATTCTCTGCACCTTAAAATCTTTAAATAATAATTTGAGGACTTTAATAAGTCAGCGCTAGGTTAGAAGTTTATTATAGGAGTGGGTGGGTGAGGTTCTGTGGCCTGCATTGTGCAAGAGGTCAGACTAGATGATCATACCATTCCCTTCTGATCTTAGAGTCTATGAGACATTCTTTGGTGTGGTGTTCTTAAATCTAAATAAATTCTTTGGGACTCACCTTCTGTTGATGTGAATCAGTGTAGCTCTAATGACTTCATTAGAAGTACACTGATTTACACCAGCTGAGAATTTAGCTCTTTTTTTCTTCGGGAACTTAGAGAATGTCTTAAAATGACTAGATAGTATCAGAAAGAACATGGTTGCAGATCAGAAACCCTAATATAGTAAAATGTTAGATGAAAATCAGAATTTAATTTTAAATTGAACTGTTCAGTCTTTAGATCTCAGTGGATTTTTATCTTAGTCATCTTCTTGCATTGCTTTCACACCTGAATTTCCCATTAAAGTCTAATGGGAGTTTTGAGATATACAACAAGACATGATTGTGTGCTTACTTTGCTAATTAACTAGTTTGTGTTGGACTATGGAATAGAGAATGTATTTTTGTGTCATTAGTTATATGAATTCTTTTAGGGCCTGCCCCAAAGATGATTGAAATCAGTGGGAAGACACCCATTGTCTTCAGTGTGTTTTGAATTAGGCTCTTAATGTTCACACAGACAGGATACTAAGGTGTCGTCAGCAATATTTTCAGCATTTTAGAAATTGTGAATAAATTAAGCTTATCTTTACTTATTTTTCTTTTTAACAGCTGTATACCATATCTCAATAATATAAATGCAGTAGGAATCCTTACATCTGAGTAGTCGTAACAGAATGATGTTATACTTTTATTTCTTTTTTGGTGTATAAGTTTTATCATGTACTATAAGAACAATTACCATCTTCTGTTCTGTAAAGCAAGTTCAGTTAAAAATTTCAATAAGAAAAGAGTCTTTTTTGGCAGTACAGTCACTTTTACATTTAACAATGATGTAACCTGTGTTCTTCAAGTGCTTGCTCATGTCCATTCCACACTACGTGTATATGAGCCAGGGCCGCGGCTGCAGGGGGCGGGGAGCTGGGGCTGCGGCCCTGGGCCGGGAAGCCAAGGCCGCCCCCCCGGCTTCCGCCGCCCCAGCGGCAGTTGGGTCCCCAGGCTGGTGCCCCAACTGGGGAACTCAGGCTCCCCACCAGCAGCCAACCCAGGTCAAGGCCACGGCCAGGGATCCCTCCTGGCCGCATGGGGCCCTGGCCAAGGGTGCTGGGCAGGCTGCCCCTCCCCTGGGCCTGTGTGCGGGTGGGGAGGAGGGCCTGCCCAGGGGCCAGGCAGTGGGGAGCAGGGGGAAGCGTGGCTGTTGGGGGGCCGCAGCTGGAAGCATGGCAGCACGGGGCCCCAGTAACCATGGGGCCCGGGGTGATCGCCCCGTTTGCCCCCCCCCCCAAGGACGGCCCTGGTCACCAGGCCCAAAGACTTGGCACACAAAGATCCCAAGATGGTAGGAGTGTTCCCCTCACTAATGGAGCAAGTCGGCATCAAAGAATGAAGCAAGACCCGAGGCGGGCCATTTGTGTTCCCCTTGGTCGTGAGCAGTGGTGACCTCATTCGCTAAAGACCCTAGCAATTCCAGGAATCTTCTATCCACGCTGAGCATTGGCAAGGATCTAAGGCATCTGGCCATCCCACCTATGCCTGAGGGATTCTAGGCAGCTGCAGACCTTCTGCCTCTCCCAGTGCTGCCCACCCCTTGGAAAACAGACTGGGCACTAGGACTGTATACAGAGCCAATCGCCCAGAGATGTCTAGATGATCCAGGACTATGGACCCAATTGAGTAGTAGCCTAAGGGACTTCCTTGTACTGCATGGGCCACCGCAAGTGAAAAACTTCATGTTCCCCAAAGACAATGAAAATAAAAGTTTCCATCCAACACATTACTGGCATGAAATCCCCTATGGTAACAAAGTGGAGAGGCCATGGTTTATGTCCTCAAAAACCCAGAATGCTGCATACTGTTTTTGTTGCAAACTCCTCCAGTCTAATGTTCCAGCCACATTGTGTTCTACAGGAACAAAGGACTGGAAAAATATGGCTAGAAATCTGGCATTCCATGAGAAGGCAGCAAATCACCAGAGAGCATTCCATAGGTGGACAGAGCTTGAGATGAGACCAAAGTTAAAGGCCAGCATCTTGATCAGCGTCAAGAGAAGATTGCATGAGAGTCTCTTTACTGGCAAAATGTTCTGAAAAGGCTCATTGCCATTGTGAGAATGCTTGCTACCCAAAACTTAGCACTGCGTGGCACTTCAGATCAGCTGTATGTGCCAAACAATGGAAACTTCCTTAAAATTGTGGAGCTGATGGCTAAGTTTGATGCTGTACTTCAGGAGCATCTAAGAAGAGTCATCACCCAAGAAATCTACACACACTACTACCTTGGGGAAATGATTCAAAATGAGATCATGCAGTTACTGGCAATGAAAGTGAAACAGAAAGTTGTGGCACTTCTGAAGTCAACAAGATATTACTTTTTTATTCTGGACTCTACACCTGACGTCAGCCATACGGAACAAATGACTTTAACAATAACAGGACCTAGTGAAAAAGTCCCTGCAATGGTGACTGTCAGAGAGCATTTTCTAGAACTTATGAACATTGCTGAAATTACAGGAGTTGGTATGACAAATGTGCTTTTTAAAAAGCTGGAAGATACGTGAATTGCGATAGCTGACATGAGAGGTCAGGGCAACGATAATGGTGCCAACATGAGAGGAAAGAACAGGGGAGTGCAGACACGGATCCAAGAGTTAAACCCTTGAGCTTTTTTTGTCCCATGCCGTTCTCATTCATTGAACTCGGTGGTCAGTGATGCAGCATCAGCTTCTAGTGAGGCTGCTGAATTTTTTAATGTAATTCAAAGCATCTATGTATTTTTCTCTGCATCAACTCATCAATGGCAAATTTTGAAGCAACATCTGGGAACATCCTCTCTGACACTGAAACCACTGACTGTCACATGATGGGAAAGTCGAGTGGAGGTGATAAAGCCTATTGAACACCAAATTGGGAAGACAGATGATGCCATAGTTGCCATTATGGAGGATAATGCTATGACAGGAACTGTTCATGGGAGAACAGTGGCAGAGGGAAATGGAATCACCAGAAACATACATAACTTCAGATTCCTGTGTGACTTAGTGTTGTGGCATGACATTCTGTTTGAAATAAATGTTGTAAGCAAGGGACTCCAAGGTGTTGACCTTGATATATCAGGAGCAATGCAACAACTGGACAAAGCAAAGTCATACCTACAGTCTTGCCGGTCAGATGAGGGATTTCAAAACATTCTGAAGAGTGCACAGAAGTAGGCAGAGGAACTTCACACTGAAGCTATTTTCCCACCCATTCAAGAATACAACAAGAGTCACCGAAGAAGACGACTTTTTGATTATGAGGCACGGGATAATCCCATAAGAGACCCCAAACAACAATTCAAAGTTTAATTCTTTAACCAGGTGCTACATTGTGCAATACAGTCAGTTGAAGAACATTTCATGCAGCTCAAGGAACACAGCAATATGTTTGGGATGTTGTATGATATTCCAGAACTCCTCACTATACCTGAAGAAGACCTACACAAGCAATGCAGGGCACTAGAGACAGTGTTGACACACGATGACATGCGCGATGTTGGTGCGAGTGATTTGGGTGATGAACTGAAAGCCCTTCCAAGATACATTTCAGCAAGATCATCTCCAAAGGCTGTTCTGGAATATATGTGCACAAATAAGATGGCGATCCTCTTTCCAAAAGCTTTTGTTGCTCTGTGCATACTTCTAACACTTCGTGTAACAGTTGCCAGTGGGGAACGCAGCTTCTCCAAGCTGAAGTTAATAAAAACACATCTATGCTCCACAATGATATAGGAGAGGCTGGTCGGCCTTGCAACCATCTCAATAGAGCATGAGCTGGCCCAGACTGTGGACCTTCAGGAAGCAGTTCAAATCTTTGCAACTAACAAGGCATGGAAAGCACCACTTTGATTATTCAAACAGATAAAAATGCCAGTGTTTACTATGCAGACAAGAAAAGTTAAATTTGCTGTTCAGGCGTTTGAAAGTTACTTACATTTTTTGAACAAGGCATTTTAAGTTGTTAGTTCTCCTTTACTGGGGTAGGTAGCAGAGCAGTACCATGAGAGGAGTAGAACAGGAAGAAGGCAGAATTGAGACCTTTCAAAGTTTTGGCCCAAGCAAAGGGCTTGAGGACATCATTTGAGCTCCCCGCTTGGGCTCCATGCAGTAGTCAGGTCCAAGGCAAATCTGGAACCTGCGGGGGCTCTCCATTGCTCCTGCATTTTGGCATCACTCAGTTTTGGGGACTTCAGAGCATCACTCTGCCATAACATCTCGACCTCCCTCAGATTCAGGAGATGAATTATCCCAGACCGAAGGGACACCAAAGTCCTTACTGGAGGGGATCAAACTGTGTGCTGAAACTGCGGAGGAGAGGCCACAACCTCCCCTCCTCACCATCGGCATCATCCTCTTTGTCCTGAGACAAGGCAGTGACAGCCCCTGCTCTCGTGGTGCCACAAGATTACCAGGGCCCACGAGGAGCTCTTGAAATGAGTGGGAGCCAATTTGGGTCTAGAGGTAAAAGAGATGAAATACCCTGCCAACTCTCTATTTGGCATCCTGGCAACAGCGGTCCTTTCTAGATTCTCATTCCCTGTTGACGAGGGGATCATCAAGATGCTGAAGGCCCTGTTGCAAAACCCATTCTGTCTGCCCCAGTTTCGAAGCAGGCAGAGAAAAGTATTATGTCCTGGTGAAGGGCTTTGAATACCTACACTCCCAACCTTCTCCAGGATTGCTGGTTGTGTCAACTCCCAGTGAGCATGATAGGCAGGGGCAATCAGGTTCGACCCTGAAGAGCAAAGAGACTAATAAATTGGTCCCTGGACATAAGGTTTATTTGACATCATGCCCAAAGCTCTGCATTTCGAACCAACAGGCACTGTTGGGACAATATGTGTTGAATGTCTAATATTCAGTGTCAAAGTTTACTAACTTCCTGCCCCAAGAGTCAAGGTCAGAGTTTCAGGCCATCCTGGAAGAAGGGGAAACAATACCCAGGGCCTATCTTAAGGCAGCCTCTGGTCCTGCAGCCTCAGTAGCTAAGAGAGTGGTGCCTGCTGTTTCTATGAGAAGGGCGTCTTGCCTACAATCATCCAGCCCATCATCTGAGGTCCAACTGTATGTACAGGATCTCCCTGTTGATGGAACGTCCCTCTTCTCAGACCAGACCAGACAGATGCAAAAATTCATGGGCTCAGAAACTCTAGTTACAAAAGGTTAATAACCATCTTTTCTGTCTGTCATCATGGGAAAACATATGCAGGGATATTTTACTCCGTACAGCACAAACAAACACTTGAATCTCATCCAGGTGGAGTCTGTCTTTGTCCTAATGAAACTGCTGCCATTACTTAAGTTGATTTGGGCCATTTATTTCCAATAAGTGTTTCAATAGTTGTGAGGCAATTATAATGGCATTGCTTCATATCACTGTTAGACGTTCAGCAGTCTGTATTTCCACATTTTTAAAAACATGATATCCACAAAATATTAAAAACCTCTCTTCATTATAGATAAGTAATTAACTTTTTGGTAATTAACTAATAGAAAATATAGAAAACTATCTATTAGTAATTAACTAATAGAAAAAAGCACATCTGTTAGGTCTCTAGTTATAAATAAATACATTTTTAAAACTGACAAACTTTACAGCATTGCATTCGTGATGCTCAAGCAAAGTGTGAATGTCAGCATTTTTATTACAGACCTAAGGGATATATCAATCTGCAATAAAAATTCTATCCAGAGGGAACCTTGCTATTCAGATTCATAGCTCAGAGTATTTATAATATGGATGAAAAAAATCTTTGTTTTTTGTATCATAATCATACCATACTGTATCATAGTAAGATATTTTGCACTTATCACCTTTTTATTTCTGGAGATTTTCAAATAGTTAAACCATAATATAGATACCAAAGAGCTAAAATGAAGCTATCTCTAGTTGTGGGCAGTCGCTAAACAACAGACAGCGTATAACACTGGGAGGGAGAAAATTTTGATCAGGATACTAGGACAAGTCACTGTTGTGTAAAAATATGTTGTTGACTATTTAGGCTGAAATTTTCAAAGCTATCCAGAGAATCTGAATGCCCACAGTCTCTGTGGTGAATGAATACCTCCATTTTTAAGGGAATGACATCACTTCTGAATTTGATGATACACTAACATGTCCTATAAGATAAAGATATGTCCTTAAATACGTAGCCGTTAAAGGAAATAATTTAATAAGCTTGCCTATTGAATTCCATTTTAGACGATGACTCTCACTGTATGTTTTATGTTTCTTTCTTTTGTGGATTCATGCCACTAAGTTACCACTTAATGTTGCAATTTAATATAAACATACAATATATTGGCTACATATAGTATGATTCTGCACAGTGCTGAGCACTCCTGAAGCTCTCTATATGAGCTGATTCATTGTGGTTTTTATATATATTTAAAAGCGTACAGCAGCTTCATCACATATCTAGTGCACAGCATCACTTAAAAAAGCAAATTGGATGTTTGGGGGCATTTAAAAAAAAGGAATAAAACATAATGAAGTGTTATAAAGACTTATTGGACAATGGTGTCCCTTTCTCAAGAGTACATTGTCCAGTTTTACTCATTTTACCTTATATAAAAGAGGCTGAGTTTGAAATAGTCCGGTGAAGGCAATAAAGATGACTTGAGAAATGCCAAGAGTTGCAAAAACTACCATTATTTATTTGGAAAGGCAAAGAGACTGCAATCCTATAATTTCTTCTGAGTGGATGGACTTGTCACTTCATGGAAGACTGCTGAAGTAAACGAGACTTGGTGTGGGGGCACAACAGCACCCACCCACAAGAAATTGTAGGATGGAGAAGGATCTTAGAGAGAACTTCTGATGGGTACAGTGAAACAGAACATAAGAACATAAGAAAGGCCGTACTGGGTCAGACCAGAGGTCCATCTAGCCCAGTATCTGTCTACCGACAGTGGCCAGTGCCAGGTGCCCGAGGGAGTGAACCCAACAGGCAATGATCAAGTGATCACTCTCCTGCCTCTACTTCCTTCTTTGTACACAGTCCTATATTACAGGAGCCCAGGGAGAATTCATGGTTAAATTAATGGCTGGCAGATTTGTCAAGCAAAAGAAATGCTGTTTAAAACATAGTCAAACTGGAGGATCGCGGGGGATGGAGTCAGCTACTGTAGCAAAATTACAAAACAGGCAGACACTTTGACCATTAATTAAATTGGAGATAATTAAGGGCAAAGCAATCTCTTATTTTAGGCTGTAAATTGCTTGTCTGCAGGAATTCAGAATTTTTTTTTTACGTGTGCAACATTGCACCATTAGTTAGGTAGCGTATGGATTCTTTTTGCCTTCCTCTGTGATATGTTTATTATGTAAGACTATCTAAAATAAATATTTTTATTTAAGACATTTTCATTTGCTAAGGAATACAACATATATAGTCAGTCACAGAACAGACATCCAATTCAGATATTAACAATTGAATGGATAAACTCATCAACCTTTATCTCCAAGTCTTTGAGCCCTTTCTGTTATATAACTGCTTACTGTGTGCTCAGCAGATTTTTGCACACTTTTTAAATCTTCTGTATTAAAAGGGAAAGAGTCTAAAGTTAATAAATAATCTTGATTGAAAAATTTGACAAATGTCACACTGTGATGGGATGCACATCTGTGCAGCTCTTGGGCATGACCTGTATGACTTTTCTGTTCAGTTTTGCAGTGTAATTGTGTGATTTGATGCCAATTACGCTATACCAGGTTCCTTTGTGAATGCTCAGAACGTGTTCCACGTGGTTGCCATGAGGCCATGTTTCCTACAGCAACATGTATGTACAGATGTGACGCATCATACAGGGTTCACACTCTCAGGACTTTCTCTAGCACAGTGGCTGGAGATTTACATGTCAAAAGGGATGCTAATGCCCTCCAAGGCTCAGGTAGAAGTGAAGAGAACCACACAACAGGACAGTGAGGGGAGGGGCTGTCAGCAGTTTGTTAAAACAAAGACACAGAGACTGTGAAAGGGGAGAAGCTGCAGGCTTTTGGCCTGAGAAGACACCATCTTGCAACCAACTTCAAGCAAGATCGGGGCCCTGCCTGAGAACAGGCAGAAAATGGCTGTAAAACATCAAACAGCCGAACGCCATGCGCATAATCTTGGACTCTGAGGTCAGTTTAGGTAGAGATGTTAGATTAGTATGCGGTTTATACCTTTTATTTGATAGTGGTCATTCCTGACTCATTTATAGTATGGTTCTGCCTTGATTGGCCATGTTCTCACTTGAAATCAGACTCTGATCAATAAACTAGTAGTTGTTTTACCTAAAGCTGTGTGGTCTTTAGAGGGTGTGGATGTGGGAGGCTGGGCACAATCCACTTCTTTGTTAAGTGGACGGATTTGAGACTAAGGTGATTGGGAGTGGGTCCCAATCTCTGTAAGACAGGGGCTCCCAGTGTAGTGTCTGGGACTGTGTGTGCTCACTTGGGGACCAATGCCTGTGTGGCTAGTGGATTTACACCCACTGCCTGGGATCAATGAAACGCTGGTGGCTGGTGTGGACTGACTCAGGAGTGAGTGGTCACCCAGCAGAGCGGAGTGAATTGGGGTTCAGGAGCGGGGTTCAAGTGGTCATAGCAGCACACCAGACTGGATTTGGGGAGCAGCCTGTCACACACACATTTTAGATTTGACTGTCTACTGCCTTGTAGCTTGTGTTGTCATTTACATTTGAGCAAAGAAGGTATAAAATGCTTCTGTTATGATTTGGTAGTATATTGTATCCTCTTTGTTCATGTGTAAATGACACAAAATACAACACAGTGGAGCATTAGGCCCACAGTTTTTTGATTAGCAATGATATTGTTCATCCAACTACTATCTGTCACTCTGTTCCAATGCAGATCTTCTCCCTAGAATCTTCCTAAGCTCCTCCTGCTTGGATTCCTGTTACAAATTGAAAGAAACAGTCATATAACCTCACATTTCACCTACCTCCATGTGTTCTGTTTAAACAGTCATAAAGAAGAATTAACATTCAATAGCAAATTATAGCAGTAGGTAGTCAGCAAATATTCTGTTTACATTTGAATGTTCCTGGTCTGTTTCAAAAAGCTGTCTGGAATAACATGCTCCAGTCGGTTCTGTTGAACAGCCCATTGAGACCACAGCCGTTGGCACCAGCTGAAATAGACCTGTAGATTTGGAAATGTCATACTATAGCAGTCAATACATTTTTTAGATCCCCAAAAACCTTTATCCTTCATCTATCCTAAGTCTCATAAAGAGGTTGGCTTACTGAGGATAGGTTAGGTATGAGTCTCCTTGAAACTTTTATCATACCAGGGAACCATATCTGTTCTGAGACCTATTTAGGCAGTTAGTTCAGCTAGGTCTTTGACAGTTTGTCAATCTCCTCTTATGCTATAAGAAAAATAGTTGGGTTTGTAACAGCATCACTGTTTCCCTATTTAACTTTATTTAAACTATCTCAAATGCTTTCAGAATTTATTTTAACCTTATGGTCTTTCTCAGACTTCTCAAAAACAAGATAGGCAGCCATATAAATTTTTCCTCTCCAGGTCTTGCAGAATATCACTCATTTTCATTAGGAAAATTTCTTGGGCACTTGTGATTCTGAAGGGAGGCAATGAAAGTAGCATCTTCTTCAAGTAGTGTGCCTGTGGGGGCTCCACCGTAGGTATTGCTGCATCCCTGCCCCTCAGATTGCAGATTTTCAGTAATAGTGTTCGTTTGGCCCATACATGTGCTCTCCCTATCTCATGCTCTGCCTCAAGGCTATCTAGCATTGTATGGCTGAACCACTTTCAGTTTCTTCTTAGCTGCCTTTGGCCTGACATAGAGCCTTAGCAGAGTCTTATTTTACAAGTTCCAAATGGGTAGCTCTGTTAGTCTAGTTCAGCAAAATCTCTGTACCCAGTTAATAGTACAGTTCTTAGAGATTTTGTAAGGGTAATTTTCTCTTTTCTATTCATAAAAAAAATGGTTTTCTTTAATTTTGTTTTCTAGAATATCTATCTCCCTGTCCCTAGGTGGTCTTTATCTCTTCTCTTTCGGGAAATGAAACTCACAGTGGGTATGCCCAGCTCCCTAGGGCTTAAATGCTGTCTCTCCTGCAGAGAAGCTATCCCCAAAGAGACTGAGCCCATCAATGTCCTTGGCTCAATATTCTCCAATGGCTTCAAAGAGGAAATCTGATGATTTCTCTTAAAAAATCAGGCTACAAGTCCCCAGAATAGAGAATTGACAGAGAAAAGGAGATCCCCAGCAATGTTGGTACCGACTGACCTGTAACTGTGTACCCATGGGTCTGTATCCTCCTCAGGTAGCAGTACCATTAATAAGCCTAAAGTCCCTAAGGGCACAGGCCCAGCAAGATGGGTACCATCAGGAGAAAAGAGTGGTAGAGAGGAAACTGTCTCCACTAATGTGGCTTGAATGGAGTCATTGAGGACCTTGGTACTGAGTACTTTAACCCCACAAAAGTCCAGAATGATATCTACTGGCCATTTGTTGGAACAAAGACGACTGCCAGTACCATTGACTCCTTCTACACTAACTGCTCCCACTCAGCCTACCTCAGTGGTACCAATCACTACTAGAGTACCACGAGAGTTCTGTTTTTCCAAAGACTTGCTAGTCTCAGTGATGCAAGAATTGCCCCTGCTTGGTACCAACACAGTTGCAGTACTGACTACATCTTGATTCTCTGACTTTCCTACAGTGCCAAGACGGTCACTATCAGCATCCTCAATTGCTCCACCTCTGTTGAATGACAAGGAAGAGAAGATTGATGACATATACTCAGTCTCAGTGGAAGGTTCTGCAGTACAGTACTAAGAGATCAGTCACCAGGGAAGAATCTCAAAGCCACTGTACCACCATGAGAGACATGGCTCATCCAGTTGATATGAACACCTCTAGATGCCTCCACCCATGCCCTTTGCACCATTTCGGTGGCCATACTGGGACCCATGGGAATCCTACAGATGCTGATCTCCAGGGTCTTGAGCATTACCATTGGGATAGAGGAAAATGATCTCCCTCAGATAGATCCTAGATCTCCTGATCCTCAAGAGGAGACTTTTGAGGAGCAAGAAGCAAGACTGGTCAAGGAGATAATTCCAACAATGAATATCTCCTTATCCTCTTCTCACAAAGCCATTATGCCTCACTCATCAAACATGGCAGAATGAATATCTCCTTAGCCTCTTCTGACAAAGCCATTATGCCTCACTCATCAAACATGGCAGAAGACTTCAAACAATTTCAAGATCTTAATAAAAGAGCAGCAGATGCACTACAAATTGTTTTCGAAGAAGTGCAGGACTCGCACCACTAGCTGCTTGACATCTTACATCCTTCGTGATCAGCTCATATTGCTCTCCATGTTGCACTCTCTGTTAGACCCAGCAAAACCCATCTGGCAGACACCAGCAAGAATACCTCCCACATGAAAAAGAGCAGATAAAAATATCATATTTATTCTAAAAACATGGACTTATTACTTTCTTGTTCATCCCTGAATTCCCCTGTGGTAGACAATGTAAATAAATAGCATCATGCTAAATCAACAACTTACAACAAGGACTGGAAATGACTGGATTTATCTGGAAGGAAATCATACTTATCAGTCAAACAAACAAGGAGTCCTGTGGCACTATTAAAGACTAACAAATTTATTGCATGGGAGAAAATCCCACTTCGTCGGATGCTTTGAAGTGCCACAGGACTCCTTGTTTGTTTGGCTGACCTAGACTAACACGGTTACCCCTTTGGACCTTATACTTATCAGTGACCCTATAATTTAGGATTGCTAATTATCAAGCCCTTATGTAAAAATACAATAATATAAATTACTCTAAACTCAATCCCTTTACTGAACATCTCCCAACTGATCAAAGAGAACAGTTCCAGACCATCATCACTGACATTCAGCTTCTTACAATGACATTGTTGCAACCTCCCTAGGTGTTGCTGATGCACCTGTCCACTCCATCTCAACAGTAGTGCTCACAGAGAGAACTTCGTGGCTTCACCTTCCCAGCCTCCCAAAGGAAGTCCAAACTACTCTGGACGTTTTTGCAGGATCCATATAATATGCAGAAAAAAAACAGATGAATCCCTCCACACAGTAAAATATTATAGATTCACATTGTGTTCCCTAGGAATATTTATACCTACACAGAAAAGGAGATACAGTAAGTCCCAGATGGCACAAAGAGAGATTATGAATGCCAGCAGAAGAGACAACAAATACAGAGGCAAAGAGAAATTGCCTCCCAATCCTCTACATCACATCTACCAATATACAAACACCAGTTTTGATGCATTTGTCAAGGTACCATCTCTGCTACCATTTGCTACAGCAAGCCGACTGTCCACATCCTTTCAGTTGACTGCCTTGCTCTTTTCTGGCAACCCTAGAAATGTATAATGACAGACAAATAGGTACATGAGATCATCTTCAGAGGATATTTCATCCAGTCTACCTCCCTCCTTCATATTCACTCTCCTTGATCCTTCTCCAGGGATGTGCTCACAAGTACCTGTTATATCAGGAAACAGTCTCTTTCCTAAATGGGGGTGCTATAAAACCAGTCCCTATTCAATCCAAAGAGAAGGTTTTTTATTCCAGATACTTCCTGATACCAAAACAGAATGGGAGTTGGAGACCCATTCTGGATCTGAGATCACTCAATAGATCTGTAAAGAAACAGCGCTTCAAGATGGTTACTTTGGCAACAACAATCCCACCTCAGGACAAGGGAGACTGGTTCTCAGCCCTCGACCCACAAGATGTTAATTTCCATATCAGGATCCATAGGAGATTTCTAAGATTCACTCTGGGGTCAAGAACATTTTCAGTACAAGGTGCTTCCATTTGGCCTATCATCTGCACTCAAAGTATTCTCAAAAGGTTTTTTCTGTGGTGGCAGCACATCTTCATAAAATAGGAATTATGATATTTTTGTATCTAGATGACTGCCTGCTCTACACCTTTCCTCCAATTCCTCTAATATCAAAGATTCTGCAAAGACAAGAAAAGAAAAAGCAATGGTTATTCTTATAGTTATCAAGTGACCAAGAAAAACATGGTTTTCATATATTACTCATTTGACTGTGTGCCTGCCAATAACTCTTCAGCCTCTTCCTCATTTTTGTTCTCAGAACAACAGCCAGATCCATCACACCAACATGCAGGTTCTCTAACTCAAGGCCTAGCTCTTCAATGGTTCCAAAACTGCACTGAAATCAATAGAATTATGTAGAGGTAAAAAGCTAGAGTAAATCATTGGCGAATCAGATTCCTTGATTATATTCCCATTGTACAGAAAAAAAGAAACAGAGAAGTACTGTTACTGTTAAATTATTTTTCTGAGCACTAAGCAACTTTTTTTTATGCTTGACACTTTACAGATAAACAGATAATACTCTAAGGAGTCTAATCCAAGACCATACTGTAATTTATCAAAATTTGATCTAAATGAGAATCAGAGAATACAGTTGAATTACATATAATACAGTGAGTGGGGGGTCAGTCTTGTAAATATCTTGGTTGACATTTTTTGATCTACTAAACTTCAAGTTTATTATCACAGAAAATCTTCTCAGAAGAGGTATATGAAGAGGTTGAGGCTATCTGGCACCCAAGGAGAGGGAAAGAGCCCTAACTATAGGGGTGGCATAGAAGAGAAAGCACAAATAAGTGTGTAGCAGAATGGCACAAAAGAGGAGTTTGGAAGAAACTGGGGTAGAATGACAGCAGAAAAGTAGTGGAGCAGTCTTGTGCAGGGCCTTCATGTTGAGGATAGAAAGCTTGAACTTGAATATGAATCCCTATGTTAATTACTGATATTTGCATAATTTATTTCTGTTCCTAATTATCAAGGAAATCGTCTTTCTTTTTTTAAGCAATCAATCCATTTGTTTATCAGTTGCAAGAAATTACACAATTAGGTAAACATTAAAAGAATGTTTTTATAAAATATGGCTGCTGGCTAGACTTCCCCCAGAGTATAAAAGCTACCCAAGTCCTTCATGTCCACTATTGGGTTGCATATGAACTGCTAGTCAAAACAGAAATTGTAAGTTGAAAATTATTCTTCTTATTGTTACCTTATCTATATTATATTTGTTCCTAGGGGCCTCCCTGAAATTAGTGCCCTATTTTGCTAGGTGATATACAAACCCATAGCAAAAAATATACTTTGCTCTGAAAGGCTTATTAGTCTAAATAGATTACGCAAAGGGTACCAAGAGGAACAGGGGCACAAAGAGAGAGAGAGAGACTGGTCTAAGGTCAGACAGGAAGTGAGTGGCAGAGCTAAAAATGCAACCAAGTCTCTTAACTGTAGTACAGTGCCTTGACCACTAAACCTTTATGCCTCTCTATGTTAATATTTGCAAAATATAACATATCGATATTTACAATCATTTTATGACTACAAAGATAAGTATAGTCAGTGTTAGTCCTCAGTTACACCCCTGCAAAATCCTTTGAAGTAATTTAAAAGCCATGATACAAGGGCTATAAAGTTATGAAAAGCCATGCTGTAAAGCATTAGAGACATCCTTGGGGTTCTGATAATCTGACAAACAGCTCAGATCACTTGGTTAGTGTGATTTCATAAAGAACCAGTGATGTATAGCTATAAGATGGCAGTTATCTGAGTTCTGTCTTTCTACATCTATATTAGAGAGAGAAAGAGATGAGTTGAGAATTGTAGTGGAAAGCAATTGCCTCTGTGTTAAAAAGTGCCCAACAGTAGTATATTATGCTGAAGTAAAGGGCTAGTGCATTAGTTATAATTGTAGAAGTCAATGAAATAATTTCCCAAGATGTTTCTTTACTAAGGACATACTTTATAAAAGAAAACTCAGTTTTATCTTATATCCCACCATTAATCAAGGCTTTTTTTTGCAACCGTTCTTTGCAGTTATTCTCAAGATACACTATGATGGTTAAAATGCAGTTTACCAAGCAAATATAACTGAACAAAACAATTGTTTTGTTTTTTCTAACACACATGATATTGCATTTTTAGTGGTTTTATGGAGCGGTTGTTAAGTGCTTTCAAAGCATTATCACAGAGATGAAATGGTAATAGTTTAATAGGAGTTTTCAAACATAAAAGACACATTCTGGTTGTTTCCATTAGTTATATGTTGTAAAGTCAAGTACAACTATCAAATAGTTTTTAGTACTATTAAAAACAAAAACCTTTTAGAAATGACATTGCTTCTGTTGATGTAAGGATGGTTGCTTGGACACTGAAAATCTTGATTTTTGTTAAAGAAAAAAATAACCAATAATTCATGAGAAACTGTGTTGATGGGAATTCTTTTCTATATTGATCACATTCATGTATTAGACACAGATCATTAAAATTTGTAATCCATTGTCCTGTCAAGTGCTTTTCTGCTTTTAATATTGGTAAGTGCTGTGGATGGTATCTCTCTTTTAAAGAGTGGCTGTCTCATGAACGGTGGGGAGACCATCCTAACTCTTACCTCTTACCCAAAAAAGAACATGAGAAACTGAAATGGAAAATTAGACATCATTAATATTTTTAACTGGCAGCCTGATTTTTTTCAAGCTTTTTTTCATACTTTGTTTTGAATAAAAATGGTTATAAGAAAAACATGAAGAAAAAAAATCACTAACTCTCCTCCTAGGATTGCAGTGAAAAATGACTCATTGGACTTGCCATGATTTACAATGACTTTATTTTTGTGCTTCACCCATCAAATAATTCAGATAAAAGGGTTATCCCTTTTCCCCCAAGTGTGTTACTGTTCTCAATAAGGGACTATAAAAAGTTTATGGTAAATTTATGTCCCTGCAGACCATAAGATTATTTTAATAATATAAGGAGATTTTTCATGGATGTGGTACAATAAGAACATTTTTAAGACCAATCAGTATGGGCAAAGACTGTGTAAGCCAGCTGATTGCCCTCTGCCAAAAGATCACAATTGTGAACAGCATCAGTCATGTTATTCTAGTAGTGCATTTTTTGAAACCATGTCTTGTAAGACTATTTGAAATTCAAGAGCAAAGGTCTGAAGTCTAACATGCATTCCATTTACCAAGTGTAAGATAGTTTTTAAGGGTGTTTCTTAGTTTTGTTGTCGAAATAAATTTATGCTATTACAGTAAAAGGCAATCAGAAGTTAAATTAACAACCTCCAGAAAACAAACAGACAAAACTAGAAATGCAAAGGAAAAAGTGATATGATTTGTCTTGAGAACATTTAGTACAGAGAGGTAACATAGCTTTTTTGTCAGATTGTTTTTGAGGGAGCTGTTTGCACTGATGTTATTTGACGTGAGCATGATTTATCTGGCAGTGACTTCAGTGGGAGTTGCAAATATGAAGCAATTTTCAGGAATGGGGCCTTTGTCTCATTTTAAAAAAAAGTCAAAAATTTAAAAAACCCTGGAAAACACCCCAAGAGAAAGTTTTCAGCTTGCCATTGTCTAATATCTATTTTTATCATTCAACCTGACTATCCCTAGTAAAGACCTTATAAAGGTGGCATTCCAAGCTATTTTTTGTGAAAGTTCTGTTATGTGCTCGAAGTGAGAGAAACATAGTATTTGGGCCTAACCACAGGCCCGGGACCCAGGAACTCCTGAGATTTAAACGTGCCTGACACGGATTAGATTTGTAGTCTTCAATAAATCCCTTAAACTTTTTTCCTCACTCACTCACTGCATTTGTGAAATGGGGAAAACATCGACTTAGCTACCTAAATATTGTGAGGACTAATAGTTGTCCGAACACTGTTATGCAAATGGTTAACTTTGCAGCCTCAGTAGTGCTTTTGGGTATATCCGTGTGTGTCCAACTTGAGATGCATTAAAATGGCCTGATGTTTGGAAAGTACTAAGCACTTGCCCCTTCCGTTTAGGCAGCTAAATGTTTGGACACGAGATATGACTAATAACTTTTGAATATTAAAGCAAGTATTCCATTGATTCTAACTCTGACATTAGTAATTTGAATAAAGCTTTCGTGAAATGGATAAAATTCTAGTGGTTCCTTCAGTGGCCCCACACAGCTAATAAATCTTTTCTAGAGTTCAGTTTTAGTTACCCTGACTAACAAAAATGCAGGTTTCTTATTATGATAAACTGAAATAAAAAGAAAACAGTGCTTCTTCCACAGTGATTCTTCTCATCTTCTTTACATTACCCGTTAGACTCTATAATGGATGTTGTTTTAAATTTCGCTGCAATGTGTATGCATACTTAGTATATTATTGTGTAAGTTTTAAGCTATAATTGAGTCTCTGTGTTATAATGGGTTAAGGTTTACCAGCTTTTCTCTACTGGAGACCTGTATTCAAATACCATTTAGATCAGAGGTGAAAATTAGCTAATGGTCTCAGTGTATTCTCTTGTGAAAAAAGGCCTCGTGTTATGCTCATTTGAGTCAGTGGACAGACTCCATTGACTTTCACGAGGCATTGGACTGTACCCTAGTTGTCCACCACACCATTTGTTAGTGAGTGATGAGTAGGCTCTGGTCATGGATAGGTGGTCAGAGTTGAATTGGTTTGATGTTCAGTTACAATAGTGACAGACACATTATAAATACCTGGATAGATTAATGAAATACTATTGATTTAATAGCATGTGAGGATTTAGCCAGGTGCCTGAAGTTCATCTTTAAACTTAATTTTAAAAGGAGACTGTTTTTTAGAACATTAAGTCAAGTTATGAAGAGGTGTGGTACTTTTTATTTTAAAATATATAGGAGGCATTCAGAAACTTTATCACTTCTAATGAATCTATCTTAAAAGGTTTCAGTAATTACTTGGAGGCAGCACAAAGGTTAGTTATTCTGTGGTGCACATCATTCAGTCTGCCTTTCAAGAAAACATGGTAATATAACTAACTGCACTGAATATTTTACTTTGATTCTCCACATGGACAAAGAACAGAAAACTGAGTATTAATGTAGACTGTAGTATAATGTTCCTTCCATCAGTGGAATAAGAATGGATTGAAAGAGAGGAAATATTTCCTGGCTCCTAGTGTTTTAGCTGCAGGCTGATAAATAGTGCAGTTTGGAATCAATTTCAGCATTGATCTGAAAGATAATCCTCTTCACAACAACCACGTCCTGGGGTTTATACTGTCAGGTGTTAAAATGAATGGCAGGTTCTTAAGAAAGAAAGAAAGAAAGAAAGAAAGAAAGAAAGAAAGAAAGAAAGAAATAGGGCCTACAGCGAGAGGGGTAGTTATTTGTCTGTCACACATCAGCTAATTTACTACAGATTTTAAAAAAAACAACTATATATGGAAAGGGTATTTATTTTCTTAATTACCAAAATGATGCTCTGAAATTGAAGAATCAATCATTTTTATTGTTATGTGGGAAATTAAATATATACAGTATACAGTAATTTAACTTGCTGTGCTCTATAGTACTCTTGCAATCGATATTCTATACTTCAGAAGTCTTCATGCTAGCCTGGTCATGTAGGGCACAGGGAGGGAGTTGGGGAAACTATGGATGTGTAAACCCAGCTGTTCAACTTGGAAAGCTTTTATTCTGTAAATGCTGTGCAACAAATAAGGATTACAAAAGGTGCCTGGGAGAATACATGATAGTGTTTGGAGTTAGAATGCATTTAAAGCAGTGTTTAGCAATTGTTTGAGTCAAAAATGAACGTAGTTTTACCTTTACAAACCTCCTTTAAAAAAAGGAATCACGCACACTAAACACACAGGAAAGATGTGGGGTTTTGTTCTTGTTGATCATTTCAAAGGAAGAAATGCTCATCCTACCTTTGAAGTTGTAGCTACAAGGCATTAAAGCTTTCTACTCTGTCAAACATTTTATCAACATCTCTTCATTACGGAGATTATGGATCTTGCTTGAAAAGTACCTTCTGCAAAGGAGCTCCCGAGTGTAGAAGATGGGCTGCTACTTTTTGTTGCATTATTCCAGGTAGATCCCTGCTCATTAAGCTTTTGGCATCTGATAGAGCTGCTCCTACTAGCAGCCCCTTTATTTATTTATTTTGCTGAGCCCTACTTGAGGCTTGCTTAGCCTCAAACTGTAATTCTGTAAGATGCAAAATCTGAAATGTTCCTCTATGATAACTAGCTGCAAACTCAGGTAGGCTTCCAGAATGGTAGCTGTCTTTGCAGAAAGCTAGTTTTCAAGATGAGACCAATAGTTTATTTCTGCAGAGAGCCCCCACAGTCTGGAATCAGGGTTATGCTTATCAGTATACTGTGTGAACCTCAAGTAGACTTATTGAGATAGGACAACTGAGGCAGGTTGGTGAATTGGCCTAAGTACTATTGGACACTTCTTCCAAAGAGTTATGTCCACTGTCATTTCTCAGATGTCAAATAGAAGTGTGGATGGGCCACCAGATCAAATAATCTTTAGAACTGTGAAATGGCAGCAACAAAGTGGGATTATCTGTGTCAAATTATGTACAGTATCTTCTATTATGAGTGAAAATAAGTGTGCATATGCTCAAAAATGACCTAGTGTTCTTCATTCAGACATCTGCCTGCCCAGGAAAGGTGTTTGACTTCTCATGGAAGGACTAACACAAAGAGCCATCAAGAACACAGTCTAGAGTCATTCACTTTGCTTGTCTCTTGATAGCTGACCCACCTCATGTAATGATGGTTTTTCACTGGGGCCCACAAGCTAGGCAATTTTGACAAAAGGGGGAGAGGGAAGCCAGAGCTTCTCAGTCTATGTCTACACTGTGGTACAGCTGTACCACTGCAAGGTCTCCTGTGTAGCTGTTCTACGTCGATGGGCAGGGCCCAGGGCAAAATGGCTGTGAAAGCCCCCCTTCCCTCCACATCCTGGCCTCACACCACCCTGCACCACCCCTGACCCCCAATCCCAGCCTTGTGCCCCCAGCCCCATGCCTCCCTCCCACCCCGATCTCAGCCTCGCACCGCCTCCCAGGTCTAATCCTGCCCTGCGCTGCCTCCCTGGTGGTGTAGTGCCAAAACCAGAGTTTCACAGAAATTGTTATCCGTCTCTGGTCCTAGCACATAGATGAGGATGCTCAGAATAACCCAAGTAAAAAAAATCTGCGTCCCCTCAGGTTTTTTGCACTACAGCAGCTGCGCGGAGCCCACCAAACCATGGGCCGCGAGGCAGTCACCCCAACTGCCACGCCCTAGTGACAGCCCTGTGGACAGGAAAGAGCTCTTCCACCAGTAAAATTACATCACCCTCAACAAGTGGTGGCAGCTATGTCGGTGGGAGTTGCTTTCTGCCAAGTGTCCACGCAAGTGCTTTTATCAGTTGAACTTATGTCAGTCAGGGTGTGGTTTTTGGGGGTTTTTTTTTTTACACATCCCTGACCGACATAAGAGCAAATAACACCTCCTTGTTCTCTTTCTCCGTACCATTCATGATTTTATAGACCTCTGTCATATCTAGAGCCCTTCACGGATACAAATATGTGGATCTGCATCTGATCTGCATTCGCAAGAAATGGCCCAGGGCTATCTGCATCACATCCCCAGATGTGGATATCCGCGGATGTGCAGGGCTCTAAAAATAAAACCACTCCGACAAACGCGGGAGTGGTAGGGGCACACGGTGTCAGTGCAGATGCTGTGTCCCCTTAAATCAATGGCGAGGCTGTCATTTTTCTCAGTGTCACGACTCTACTAGAAATTGACATGGGGGAGCTGTAGCCCAGCTCCGCAAGGTGGCTGCGGTCCCTGGGACGCTGTCAAGCAGCGAGTTTGTCAGCCTCCCAGGGATACAGCTGCCTGAGAATTGCTTGGGTCCAGGCAGCAGCTGGGCTGCAGTCCTTCCAGGACTTGCTGGCATCCTGGAGGCTCAGCGGCTTTGTTGGGGTCCTGGGCGGCAGCCTTGGGTTTACTGGGGTTTGGCAGCAGGTTGCAGGTGGCTGCAGTCCTGCTGGCACTTTGGACACTGGGAAACACCAAGTGGTTGCAGCCCCATGGGATGTTGGCAAGCCCCAGGTGCAAGCTCCAACCACAAGCCCCAAACTGGAAGCAGCCCGGGGTGTGTTGGGAAGCAAGAGGGCTGCCACCACTCTGGGGCTTGCCGGGTCTCAGAGCAGCAGCAGCCCGGAGTTTGGGTTGTGTGGGGGGTGGGAGGGGAGAGGGGTGTCCTGGGTTGTTCCAGTGCTTGTGACTGGGGCTTGTCAGCATCCCACGTGCCAGTGGGACAGCAGCCACTTGCACCCTACTGTCTCCTAGGATACCGGCAAATCCCAGGTGTCTGCCGCCTTGCTGCTGCCACCCCGTGACCTGGCAAGCCCCAGGCTTCTGCTAGTCCAGAACAGCGGCAAGCCCTGCTGCTTCCTGGGGCTGCGGCAAGCCCTGGAGGACTGCAGCCCCACTGTCTCCCGGACCCTGGCAAGCCCCAGGAGACTGCAGACATGGGGCACTACAAGCTTGCTGCTTGCCAGCCTCCCAGGGACCAAAGCCAGCTTGCGGAGCTGGGCTCCAACTCCCCCTTGACAGCTCCTCCACCCTTTAAAGGGACACAATGTCTACACTCACACTGCCGCCCTACTACTGCTGACAAAAGCTCTGCACCTTTTGTTGGGGTGGATTTATTTTGTCCACATCCAAGCTGGAATGTGCAAAATGGTTTTATCAGTCTGCAGATATCTGCATCGGCATCCTTGAATACGAAGTGGATATTCATGGATTTGCAGGGCTCTAGTCATATCACCACTTAGTCGTCTTTTCCAAGCTAAACAGTTCCAATCTTATTAATCTCTCCTCTTATGGAAGCGTTTCCAAAACCTTTAATCATTTTTGTTGCCTTTATGTGTACCTTTTCCATTTCTAACGTATCTCTTTTTAAATGAGGTGACCAGAACTGCACACAGTATTCAAGGTGTGTAGAGCCCTCGGTGGATACAAAAATGTGGATCCGGAACCAAACCACACCCTCCCAATGTCAGTCTTTATCCGATCTGTGATCCACATGCCATGTTTTATGTGGATCTGGAACCGCATCCGCAACTGAGCTTGGGCTCACAGTCAGCATTTTAGCATTTGATTGGCTCATTTGCCACATGGGTCTCACCCATTTTTTCCTTTTCTTGTTTGTGACTTGCATGCTGTGCTGTCAATCAGATTTCCCTGGCCACCAATGAAATTTCTGACTGACAGAATGGCATATGAACCACAAACAAGAAATGAAGATGTGGGTGGGGAAGGCACGGGGAATGAGCCAATCAAAGGTCAGCATGCTAACGGATTGACAGTGAGTGGTGTCTCTCCAAGCCGCAGCCTGTTGTGACTGAGACTCTGAATGGCTGGCAGACCACCAATCAGCGCTCAACTGGGATTGGCTGGAGCGCTTCCTTGTTCCCTGGTGTGCTGCTGACGACGCAGATCATAGCAGCTGCTGCAGTGATCATTCATAAAAATAGAATCCGCAGCCGTGGCCAGTCCTCAACAATGGGGCTGTGGATATCCGCACCCACGAATGCAGTTACCTGTGGATCTGAAGCGGATATCTGCAGTGCTCTACAGATGTGGGCCTATCATGAATTTATATACTGGCATTATGATATTTACTGTCTTATCTATCCCTTTCCTAATGGTTCCTGTTAGTTTTTTTGACTGCAGCTGCAGATTTAGTGGATACTTTCATAGAACTGTCCAGAAGGACTATAATGTCCCTTTCTTGAGGGGTAACAATTAATTTAGATCTCATCATTTTGTATGTATAGTTGAGATTATGTTTTCCAAAGTATGTTACCTAGCATTTATCAACATTTAATTTCATCTGCCATTCTGTTGCCCTGTCAACCAATTTTGTGAAATCCATTTTTAACTCTTCACAGCCAGATTTGGATTTAACTGTCTTGTGTAATTTTGCAACATCTGCAAACTCATTTGCAAGAATCTCCTACTTACTGTTTGCCTCTTTTCCCAAATCATTTATGAAGATGTTGAACAGCACTGGTTCCAATACATTACCTTGGAGAACTCTGCTATTTACCTATCTGTATTCTGAAAATTGACCATTTATTCTTACCCTTTTCCCTGTCTTTTGGCTAGTTAATGATGCATGAGAGTACCTTCCCTTTTATCTCATGACAGTCTACTTTGCTTAGGAACCTTTGGTGCCAGGCCTTTTCAAAGGCTTTCTGAAGTCCAAATACATTATATTAACTGATCACACTTGTCCACATGCTTGTTGATACCTCAAAGAATTTTAATACATTGGTGAGGCATGATTTCTCTTTCCAAAAGTCATGCTGACTTTTCCCCGAACAAATCATGTTTATCTATGTATCTGATAGTTCTGTTCTTTACTATAGTTTCAACCAGTTTGTCTGGTGCTGAAATTAGGCTTACTGACCTGTAATTTCCAGGATCACTTTTGGAGCCTCTTTTAAGAATTCTTATCTCATTAGTTATCCTCCAGTCATCTGGTATGGAAGCGATTTAAATGATAGGTTATGTATCACAATATGTAATTCTGCAATTTTATATTTGAGTTCCTTCAGAACTCTAGGGTGAATACCATTTGGTTCTGTCGACTTATTACTGTTGAATTTATCAATTTGTTCCAAAACCACCTCTATTGACAACTCAGCCTGGGACAGTTTCTCCGATTTGTTACCTAAAAAGAATGACTCAAGTATGGGAAACTCTCTCATATCCTCTGCTGTAAAAACCAATGAAAGAATTCATGTAGCTTCTCTGCAATGGTCTTATTTCTCTTGAGTGCTCTGTTAGCACATTGGCCATTCAATAGCCCACTAGCTGTTTGGCCAGCTTCCTACTTCTGATGTATTTAAAATTTGTTTTGCTGTTAATTTCTGAATCTTTTGCCAATTGTATCAGGAGGAATACTTGCCATTAAAGTACCGCTTTTTGTTGTTGTTGAGGTTCTTACTTAATTTTTCTGAATAATTTTGCCATTGTTTACCTTGAAAGCCTAGCAGAGCTTAACTTGGTGTACACGATCCATAATTTAAGGTCATTACAGCTACAAATACAGCCTGCTCCTTTATCCGTTTTCACATTCACAGTGATCACCACTAAAATTTAATATTTACCTTCCGTTATCATATAGTAGTATCTGAAGTAGACAGTTATTTCCCATGAATACAGGAAAATCACATGGTGTATCATTTACCACTGTTTCGCAACTGTTGGCAAATATTGACTTTTCAGTGGTGACTACCGTAATATTAAAGTGCCCACATTTTATTAATCCTGCTTTAGCCTCTGTGCAAATATCACCAAATCAAAACATTCCTTGGCCTACATCAGTGGTTCCTAAACTGGGGAGCATGCTCCCCCTGGGGGCACGTGAAGAAAATCCAAGGGGGGTGCAAGGTTGTGAAATTTTCATAGCAAAAAATGTTTGCGTCAAGAAAACCTATTTGTGGTTATTTTTAATTTTACAATTACAAATTCAATTTTTGTTAAAAAGGGGTTGGATGATAGTAAAGGAGAGGTGGGGAAACGTGAGAGTTTTTCAAAAATCAGAAAGGAGGCGTGATGCCGAAAAGTTTGGCAGCCTCTGGCCTACATGGTATAAAGTGATCTGTAGAGACCAATAATTATTTTAAGGGTGAGAGTTACTGATGATAATTTTGAGGGATAGCTTCTGTTAAACAAATGAATAGTTTTAATGGGCTAATATACTGTTGGTGTCCCTTCCGCTGTCTAAAGGAAAAAGCGTAACAGAACAAAACAAAACTACTGAAATAAAACATTATTGTGGTTTAGATCAAGTAGGAGCAGTGCATGCAGTAAAACTTTTTATTACTTGGTTAATAAATGGCTTGCATGATAATATTGGGTTTTGGTACTTATGCTAGTTTGGATTAACATTGCTGTTTCTCCTGATTTAATTAGTCATATGAACCTTGGATTCCATTAATATTTTTATTGGCAGAATCAAGAGAAATTACATGAGAGTTTCTAAGCATGAATGTCAGTTCTTAAAGGCTTTATGCTAAGTAGCTTGGATTTTGCTGGTTATTTAGGGGAAATGTTAGTAGACTTCTGCAGACAATTTCTAAAGTTCTCTTCCTTTCAATTTTCTGTTTCCTTTCTGAATGTTACACTCCCACCCCTATTTCACTCTGGCCCCATGTTGATTTGTGTGATAACAAAATTAAGTCTGTGTTCTCCTCTTAGTAATGTTGAGAAGAATGAAAAATCATGATTACAAAGTGAAGTTGGAGTGAAAGAGGTTGGTGGAAAATAAGAACAATAGGAGCAGTGTAGGCAATGATTTAAAAAAGATGTCTTGATGGGAAATACAGATGAAATATCTGTGTGCCAGGTAGTCACAGCTCTTTATGTGCCAGCACTGATCCATCTGCAGAGACTGCATACCAATTGCTTAATGTATATTGGAATGAAAGAGAGAATAATCCATTTGAGATGGAATCCCTGGATCATTTTAGAAATTACTGACAAATGATGCTAACATACACCGCCCTGATCCCCCACCTGCAAAAAAGAACTCTTAGAAGGCTTTGTGCCTGATCTGCAGTATCTGTGCGGAGCCCAAGGAAGCACAGCTATCCTAAAATGTTGACAAATTCCAGAGGGGCAGCCGTGTTAGTCTATTTAAGCAAAACACACAAGCAGTCCTGTGGCACTCTAAAGACTAACAAATTTATTAAGGCATAATGAAAGCTTATGCCTTAATACATTTGTTAGTCTTTAAAATGCCACAGGGCTTCTTGTTTGTTTTGCTTAAATATAGTGCAGTTTGTGCTCCCCTTTGTGAACACAAGGTTTCCTATTATGGCCATCTTCTGCCTGTGCAATACTAAGTGGGCAAAGCCGCTTGCATCCTCTCCCACATTGTCAGGCTTGTAGTGGGTGCATTTAAAGGCTCGCTCATTGCTTAGTTAATAAGTTTTACACAGGCTTGCTCTTGCTCATTTGAGAAGTCCTGTCTGATAATTGGAACAATGGTAACATCCCTAAGGTTGCGCCTTACTTTTGTCTGCTAACAAATGGTAGGCTATTGAAATACTTGTTGTAGGGAGCTGTCACCCATGTAACAATCATTATCCACATACCTCACCTCTTCTTCAGGTTAATTAAAAATGAAAACATAAAAAGGCCTACTTCTTGGTTTGCCACTAGTACTGAATGTTTATGGGACAATCACATGTGCAATCTGTGGAAGTAATTTCCTGTAAGGGCTGAATAACTGTCCAATATTTCATTGTGTGTTACAGTATTAGGTATGTTGAGTTACCTATTACTTACCGGTATTTTGGCTAGTTGTAGCCATTCAACCTGGGTTGGGGACCATCACTTTATCAGCCAGAACCTAATCTTGATTGGAGCCTTTCAACATCATCATCTTGTAAAATTTACACTGTAAATATTTAATACAGGCCTCAACAAATCCTACGCACCAGGTCACCATGGCACCTGGGATTTTGTTCATGGCGCCGAAGAGCACCGGGACAAAGTCTCCCCTACCATGCAGAGTGTGCTGGGCTCCCCCTCCCCGGTTGCCGAAAAAGAGCTGCTGCCAGCAGCTCTTTCGGAGGTGCAGGGTGAAGAGGGAGAGACAGCCATGCTCTTCCTCTCCAGTGCTGCCATCTCTCCCTCTTCCCTGCCCCCTGCAGTGCTGCTGGAAAAAAAGCCGCTGCCGGCAGCTCTTTTGGTGGCGCCGGGCAGCGCAGCCACTGGAGAGAGACCGCGGTATTTTTTCCCTGCAGTGCCACTGTCTATCCTCTGCGCCACCTCCTCCCCGCACCACCAAAAGAGCCCCCAGCAGCGCCTTTTTTTCAGTGGCGAGGGTGGGGGGTTTCTTTCCAGAGCCACCAACTGTCCCCTGCAGCCTCCCACCCTCATCCCCATCTGATCACCAGCTGTTTTTGGTCTTGATTTTGTATCAGTGTGCTCAGTGGAAGAGGAGGATGAGACAATTGGTTCTTAATGTTGCAGTATTGTTTCCACTAGTTCAGCGCTCAGCAACCTTTGCTGGCCCCTGTGCCAGCCCTGCCCACAACACCCCCAGAAGGGGTCCGGGAGGGCAAAAGGGGGTGGAGCCAGAGACTCCAGATTGGAGGGGCTGCTGGGGTCCCTGGGGTGGGATGGCTGGGATCCCTGGGGGCAAGGCCACCAGCTGAACCCTGAGCTGTGCTGGCCTCCGAGTCACGCCGAGCCCCGGGCCGCGCCGGCCCTTGAGCTGAGCCCCAAGCCGAGCCCCAGGCTTGGCCCTCATCTGGGCCGAGCTGCACCACTGGTCGCCCCCACCCCTGCCAAACTCCCGACCCGAGGCTCCATCCACAGCACTTACTTTTGCTGTGGAGTTGGGGTCCCGGGGACTGGACCCTCCACCCCAGACAGAGCGGAGCGGGGAAACAAGGCCAGCGGGAGGGAGCCTGGAGCCATGGCATGCAACTCTTGTGCCCCAGACCCCAGGCCATGCTGGGGGGCGGTGCTAGTGGGGGGAGCCTGAGCGGCCTGTGTGCCACTCTGGATTGTCCCACGTGACAAGTTTGGCACACGTGCTGGGGGTTAGCAACCCCTGCACTAGTTCTTCAATGTCAAATTCACTATTTAGATTATTAAAAACAATGATGAATTCTGTGGCGCTTTAGAGACTAACAATTTTTTTTAGATTATTTAATTATTATTATTATTATTATTAAGCTATTCTTAATTCAGCTGTCACACACAATATTTGCATCACATTCTTCAATTCCTCTTAACTAAGGAGAAACTACTCTTTTAAAAAAGAGTAGTTCATTCAAGAGGATGGGGTGGAGAGAGATCAGCTGACCCCAATTAGGGGTGGGGCTTCTCTGCTGAGAGAGCTATAAAGGCAGCCACTCCAGCAGGCAGTGGCACACAGCTGCATGGCACAGAGGGGTAGTCAACAGTGCTGTGAACAGAGAGTTTGAGTGGGAGTTTGGAGCGGGAGTTTTGGGGGGGATTGTGGGATTCTTGTATTGCTTTGCTTGGTGTGTTGGGGTGTATTTGTGTTTTATGCAGACCGGGAATAGGGGAAGCACTGTGGCAGATACAGAAGCAGCAGTGATAGACACTCAAGCAGGGGAAGAAGCAGCAAAGATGACAGTATGTGGAAGCTGCGGGACGTATATGATCTTGGAGGGGTTGCCTCCAAGGACCTTCATATGCATGAAGTGCCGCCTTATAGGGTTGATGGAGGAGAAAATTCTGCGGTTAGAGATACAGGTGGAAACTCTCATTGGGTATGTCTACACTAGCAATTTAGGTCGACTTAAGCCTTAAGTCGACTCCTTAAGTCGACTTAAGGACGGTGTGGACATGGAGTAACCCTTAAGTCGACTTTATTAATTCGACTTAAGGGTGGTTAGGTCGACTTAACAAAGTGGACTAAATCAACTTAATGTTAAGTCGAATTAGTCCACTTTGTTAAGTCGATTTAATAAGGTTGACTTTAAGTCGACTTAAAGTCGATCTTATTAAGTCGACTTAACAAAGTCGACCTAACTTTTTCTAGTGTAGACATAGCCATTGAGTTTAGAACAACTGATGGAACAGATGAGTGAGGGGGTTTTAAGAGAAACCCTAGACCTGCAGATGGAAGTAGGACTATCAGACTGTGAGGGCAGAATACCAGGAGATGAAAGAGGCCGGTGGGAGCATGTGACTGTGAGAAATCAGCAGAGGAAAAGACGGGCTAGTGAAGGAGAAATAGAGCTGAGAAACAGGTTTGCGGTGTTAGAGAATGAAGGAGCACAGCATGTGGTTACTGAAACTGGGAGTGCAAGGAAGAAGAGAAGAGCAGCTAGTCCTATCCAAAGAAGGAATGAGCCGATGGAGATTCCTCCCAGTAAGAGCCCCATAAGGACTCAGGCGCAGGTGCAAAGGATTGCAGAGAAAAGCTATAGAACTGAGGACTTGCGGTCAGAAAGAAGTGGGGATAGGCTAGAGAATCACACTGTTGCCAGAAAAAGGCAAGTCTGTGTGATTGGTGACTCTCTGCTGAGAACAACAGACCTGATCCTGGGAACCAGACCTGATATAACCAGACCTGATCCTGAGAACAGAAGGATACGCTGCTTGCCGGGTGCAAAGATACGGGATGTCGATCTGAGGCAGAAGATAATGGGAGCTGTAAAGAATCCTCTGATTGTCCGTCATGTGGGTACAAATGATGTAGGTAGATTCTCACTGGAACGTATCAAAGGTGACTATGGGGGAGGACTCTCCAGGAAATACAGGCTTAGGTGATCTTTAGTGGGATTCTGCCTGTCCCTAGCGGAGGATGACAAAGGTGTGAGAAGACCCTGATGATAAACAGATGGCTCGGGCAGTGGTGCTATAAGGAGGGCTTTGGCATGTATTGTCACTGGGAGGCATTCATGGAGAGAAGACTGTTCTCCTGGGATGGACTGCACCTGAGTAGGGAGGGAAACAGACTTCTGGGAGGGAGATTAGCACAACTGATCAAGAGAGCTTTAAACTAGGGAGTCGGGGGAGATGGTTGAGAGATGCCTGAATAATCTCCACACCTGATATTAGTGTTGAGAAGAAGGAAAATGAAATAAGAAAGGACACAGAAATAGGGAGCAACATGGAGGTTAGAGGGAGGAGTAGTGTAAATGCCAGTCTAGTGAGAGATATTGGCTGTAGAACGATTGTGCCAAATCAGGCAAAGAACATGAGTGAGGCCAAGCAGCAAAAAATAAAATGTTTATATACCAACGCGAAAAGCCTGGTTAACAAAATGGAGGAACTGGAGCTACTGGTAGAGGAAGTGAGACCAGATATTATAGGGATAACCAAAATATGGTGGAATAGTAGTCATGACTGGTGTACCAGTACTGAAGGCTATGTGCTCTTTAGGAAAGACAGATATAAAGGCAAAGGTGGGGGAGTGGCATTTTATATCAATGGGGAGGTAGACTGTAAGGAAATTCAAAGTGATGGAATTAACAAGACAGAATCAATCTGAGTAAAAATCACATTGGGAAAGAAAGCTACTAGAGTTTCTCTGGGGATAGTGCTTGGGGTGTGTTACTGACCACCGGGATCTGATTTAGACACAGATAGGGACCTCTTTAAGGAAGTAAATACTACTGGGAACTGTGTGATTATGGGAGACTTTAACTTACCAGATATAGACTGGAGGACGTGTGCTAGTAGTAATAAGAGGGCCCAGTTTTTCCTGGATGTGATGGCTGATGAATTCCTTCTCCAAACTGTTACCGAACCAACAAGAGAGGATGCCATCTTAGATTTGGTACTGGTGAGTAGTGAGGACCTCATAGATTAACTGGTTGTACGGGACAATTTAGGTTCAAGTGACCATGAGCTAATTCAGTTCAGACTAATTGGAAAGATAAACAAAAATAAATCTTTGATTTTTAAAAGGCTAACTTTAGAAAATTAAGGGAATTAGTTGGGGAAGTGGACTGGACTGAAGAACTCAGGAATGTAAAAGTAGAAGAGGCTTGGAATCGCTTCAGGTCAAAGTTGCAGGAACTGCCTACATTCCGAGGAAGGGGAAAAAATTCATAGGCAAGAGCTGTAGACCAAGCTGGATGTGTAAGCATCTCGGAAAGGTGATTAGGAGGAATCACAGAGCCTACAAGGAGTGGAAAATGGGAGGGATCAACAAGGAAAGCTACCTTTTGGAGGTCAGAACATGTAGAGATAAAGTGAGAAAGGCAAAAAGTCAATAAGAGCTGGACCTTGTGAAGGGAATTAAAACCAATAGTAAAAGGTTCTTTAGCCATATAAATAGGAAGAAAACAAAGAAAGAAGTGGGACTGCTAAAAACTGAGGATGGAATGGAGGTCTAGGATAACCTAGGCATGGCTGAATATTTAAATAAGTACTTTGCATCTGTTTTTAATGAGAGTGAAGACAAGCTAGGGGATAGAGGTAGGGTAGCTAATGGGAATGAGACCATGGAAGTTAAAATTGCCAAACTTGAGCTGCTGGATGGGACTAAATCGGGGAGCCCGGATAATCTCCATCTGAGAACATTAAAGGAACTAACTCAAGAAATTGCCAGCCCCTTAGCAAAGATTTTTAATGAATCTGTAAATTCGGGGGGGGGGGTACTGTATGACTGGAGAATCACTAATATAGTTCCTATTTTCAAGAAAGGGAAGAAAAATGATCCGGATAACTACAGGCCTGTTAGTTTGATGTCGGTAGTATGCAAGCTCTTAGAGAATATTTTGAAGGAAAAAGTACTTAAGGATATTGAGGATAACGGTAACTGGATAAAATACAATATGGCTTTATAAAAGGTAGATCGTGCCATACCAGCCTGATCTCCTTTTTTGAGAGAATAACAGATTTTTTAGACAAAGGGAATGCGGTGGACTTACTTTACTTAGATTTCATCAAGGCATTTGATACAATTCCAGATAGGGAATTATTAGATAAGTTATAGAAGATGGGGATTAATATGAATATACTAAGGAGGATAAGGAACTGGTTAAAGGGGAGGCTGAAGCGGGTCATACTAAAGAGTGAACTGTCAAGCTGGAGGGAGGTTACCAGTGGAGTCCCTCAGGGATCGGTCTTGGGACTGATCTTATTTAACCTTTTTGTTACTGACCTTAGCACAAGAAGTGAAAATGTGCTAATAAAGTTTGTGGATGACACCAAGTTGGGAGGTATTGCCAATAGAGAGAAGGATCGGGATACTGTACAAAAAGATCTGGATGACCTTGTAAACTGGAGTATCAGGAATAGGATGAAATTTAATAATGGGAAGTGCAAGGTCATGCATTTAGGGATAAATAACAAAAAATTTCCTATAAATTGGGGACGCATCAGTTGGAACGGACTGAGGAGGAGAAGGATCTGAGAGTACTGGCTGATCACAGGATGACTATGAGCCACCAATGCGATGTGACCGTGAAAAAAACTAATGTGGTTCTAGGATGTATCAGGAGAGGTATTACAAGTAGAGAGAGGAAGGTGTTAGTGCCACTGTACAAGGCACTGATGAGACCCCATCTGGAATATTGTGTGCAGTTCTGGTCCCCCATGTTTAAAAAGGATGAATTCAAATTGGAAGAGGTGCAAAGAAGGGCTACAAGAATGATCCATGGAATGGAAAACCTGTCTTATGAAGAGGAGACTCAAGAAGCTTGGGTTGTTTAGCCTAACCAAAAGAAGATTGAGGGGTGATATGATTGCTCTCTATAAATACATCAGAGGATAAATATCAGGGAGGGAGAGGGATTATTTGAGTACAGCACCAATGTGGACACCAGAAAAAATGTATATGAACTGTCCTGTGGTGTATGAAGGCACGGACTCCGGCTAAGGCAAGCACGAAATCCCTTTATTAGCAGCTTACAGCCATTCTTATACCCTACAGATAGTGCACTTGGTAATTTTCCACATTCACAGGCTTACATCCAAATTAGCAAAGTTTTAGTTCCTGGCCCGCTCACAGTTCCTTATCATGCAGCTGTGCCATGTTCTTGTTTACCAGGCTGGTTCCTTGATTTCCCACGCCTCAGCCATCTTTCTCACATCGAGTTCTTGTCCTTTAGTTACCTTTTAACCATCCCTTCTTCCAAGTGTACAGATCATGGGCCTGGATCGATACACTGCTATTGGTGGGTCTCCACACTGTCCATCAGGAAATTTAGACTTGAAATCAGATACAGGTTTCTAACCATTAGAGGAGTAAAGTTCTGGAATAGCCTTCCAGGGGAAGCTATGGGGGCAAAAAACATAACTGCTTTTAAAACTGAACTTGATAAGTTTATGGAGGGAATGGTATGATAGGATAGCCTATTTTGGAAATTGACTGATCTTTGATCTTTGGCTGCTGGTGGTAGATATGCAAGTGGCCTAAGAAGGGAGGGTAGATGGAGTGGGTTCTGAGTTATTATAGAGAATTGTTTCTTGGGTGACTGGCTGTTGAGACTTGCCCATGTGCTCAGGGTTTAACTGATCGCCATATTTGGGGTCAGGAAGGAATTTTCCCCCAGGGCAGATTGGCTAGGGCTCTGGGGGTTTTTTACCTCCCTCTGTAACATGGGGCCTGGCTCACCTACCAGTGAATTCTCTGTATCTTAAAGTCCTTAAATCATGATTTGAGGAGGTAAATAACTCAGTCATAGGTTGGAGGCTTATTGCTGGAGTGTGTGAGTGAGGTTTTGAGGCTTTGAGGCCTGCATTGTGCAGGAGGTCAGACTAGATGATCATACTGGTCCCTTCTGACCTTAGAGTTTATGAGTCTAATACTCTGTCTGGGTTATTTTTCCTCAGTTTGGCAAGAAGCACTGTCCTAGTTTATATTTTCAAATCACTGCTTTGTATATAACCATTAAAGTAAATTTTGAGATTCCCAAAATAGAAATTTTTATTTTGGTTTATTGGACTGGTCCAAAATGCTTGATTGGAGTCAGTTCAGTATAAATTGTATTTTCCTCTTGTGGTGCATTGTCCCATGGAAGTTAGTTCAAGAGCCTCATGCCTCCCTTCTCTCCTATATAGGAAGCACTCTCTGATCAGACTGCATCTCTCATGATGCAGCCAAAGTTGTATGATTCCCCCGATGACTCTCACATTGCTTGTGAGAGGGAAATCACATCACATGATGAGAAATATAGGCTTCAGGGACCTCAGCCTCTAGAAGAGAACTGGGGGCTTAAACTATAGCTCCCATAAGGTACTGTATGGATAGGAAAATGCAATTTAATGTTTTATTGCACTGATTCAAAATGTTTTGAGTAAGCTCAGCAAAACAAAATATTCTGATTTGGGTCAAAGTAACTCAAACCAAAATATCTTATTATTTTCCTGACAGAAAATAAAAAATCCTTCAGTAAAATAATGATTTTCCAGTGGAAAACTTGAAGTTTTCCAGAAACTGAATTTTCAATACGAAAATTATTTTGACTAAAAATTCTTGACCAGCTGTATTCCCAATCATGCAGGTCTGAAGGTTTTGACTTGAATGAGCAAGGTAGCGACATGTTGAAGTTGCAGCTTCAAGCACGGCTCTATTTAGAGGGACCAAATTGTCATTTATATGTAACTGAATCAGCCTGCTGTTCTCTGTGGAGGTGGACATTTTAAAGCACATTACAGCCTGTGAAGAATACCCACATCCATTGTGCTGGCGGCACCACAGTTAAGACATTACACAGTACCTAATGAGATTTTTCGGAGAATCCACTATGATACCAATATGATTTGAGCTGTGTGGTGGTCGGGGGGAGGGGGGAACAAAAAACTGTGGCTATCCATGTTAGCTGAGATTGTGTCAAAAGCTCTATACAGAACATCAATAAGTCTGTATTGCTCATGCCCTTATATCAATGAGCCATAGGAATGGGTAGGGCAGTTATCTTTCTTTCTTATGATTTCCACTAATTGTGATTGTAAATATACCAAGATGAACAGAATTATTGGCAGCACAAATTAATTTCTCATAGAAGTGTTAAAAGAGCGAGTGACATACAGCAAAGCAAATACCACAGAGCTGAGACATTGTGGATTATGTTTTACGGTAGACATGCATTTGGGCCTCATCCTCAGCTGATGTAACTCGCCAGAGTTCTCTGTAAGTCAAGGGACCATGGGGTATTAACACCAATGGAGGATTTAGCTAATTATTTTTCACAAAAATGATCTCAATGATTTTTTTAAAAAATAATTTTAATCCCTTTTCTCTCATCTTTCCTCAAACTGTTTAGTTGTTAATCTAATACAATCATAAAGTAGTTTCTTTGAGCTTGATAGTTAATATTTAGATAATTGAGGAAATATGTAGCTACTAACAAAGAAAAAAATTCTTCTTTATTTTGGATTCAGTAAATATTACATTGGGTTTAGTATAGGTTACAGCTCTAGAGTTTTATACCTCTCTATTGAGTTCAGATAATGTAGGGCTCTTCAGAAAATCTGAAACAGCCACTTTATGTTCTATGCTCTTGGGTTTCCAAAAAGAAACATTTCCTTTTAATACATACAGTGTATATATTATTTCTGGTTTTGTTTTTTAACAAGTTCAGACATTTGACTTTGCAGTAAGTAAATTCAGACATTTGACTTTGCATTGAGATGAAAATTATAGCAAATATACTTAGAAGATATAATTTTCATTTTCTTATTTCTATTAAGAATATGTGAGTCTGTCAGTGAAGCTTCCAATGTGGTAATACAATGGAAAATAAAATCTGTGCACAACGTGACTTAGTTTTAAATCAAGACCAACAAAATTTTCTTTTTCTTTTCTTTGTGGAAAAAAGATGTTCTGTCATTGTGGTATTATTGTTGCAAAGTGTGAATTATGCATGAACTGAAAAAAATCCCTTTATACTGTGAAAGGAAAAATAACAGACAGTGCTGTGCTATTTGTTGTGTGCTAAATACACAGAAGTGGAATATTCAGCTCAGTTCTAACTAGAAAGGCCCACCAAAGCTGGAAATCTGAGAAGTAAGTAGCCAATGTATTTTACCCTGTGACACTTAGATATATTCATAGGCATGTTAGTGTTATTTTATTTCCACTTTTTACCTCTTCCCTTTCTTCATAAGGAATAGTAACTTTGGGAGTCAGAAGTATTTCTCTCCTCCAGGCACGTTCAGGACATTTTATACATATCAAGCACATTTTTATAATTTTGGAAATATTTGAGACTTTACCATGTTTTCATTTTTGTAAATATTAATGTATAAAGAAAAGCAAAATGCAGAACCAAAACCAATAAAAACATAGGAGATTTAAATTAAGATAAGTTTGCCAAGTGTTCTTAAACTGACCTTCAAAAGCTACATGAACTGAGTCTAGACCTGCCAACTAGGAACTCCTATGTTCTAATTTAAGCTATGATATGGATTCCTGCTGTAGTTTTGGTGAAAGCATTTGGGCCTCCATTGAGGCAGAAGAACAATGACTTGTGTAGGAGCTAAGGAGCTGTCTCATCCCAGAGGGTGATGTGGGACAGATTGTGTTACAAGGCAACAACACAACATCTTAGAGTTCTCTGGCATGTATCCACAGCGTGATTATCTTATGTCTCTGTATCCAGCCAATTCTACCAGGGATGTGTGTAAAAAATCAACTTTTTTGATGAAAAAGGGACACATTTTTTATTAAAACATTTAGCAAACATGTTCCTTTTAAAATCCATGAATGGGGTGAAGAGGGCAAAACTATGGCATTGCCTATTCCACGTCCCTGCCCAGCTCATTTGGCTAGCTTGCACTCTCCGGGAAAATCCTTCCTACCTACTTTCTTTGATGCTGAATTAAATCAACTGACACATTTGGTATAAACAGTAAGGTGTTTGTGTCATTGTTTCTTTGTGCTCCCGTCTGTTTATTGAATCCATCTGTTGTCTCTTGTCTTATACTTAGATTGAAATATTTTCAGTGTAAGGGCTGTATTTGTGTTTATAGAACATCCAGCATGGTTTTCTCTGCATTAATTTCTATGTCATACTTTGCAGAGGTTTCATCCAATCATTTCACAAGGTTAGCTAGTTCCTCTTTGCTACCTGCCAGGCTGCCAGTGTCATGAGTGACTTGAAGATTTGAAAAACAACAGACTCCTGTGGCACTTTTAAAGACTAACAGATTTATTTATCACATGAGCTTTCGTGGGAGAAAAAAGCTCATGCGATAAATAAATCTGTTAGTCTTTAAAAGTGCCACAGGACTCTGTTGTTTTTCTGCAATAGACTAACACGGCTACCCCTCTGGAACATAGAGATAATGTTTGTCTTGTCCATTTTCAGAAAGAAATTGAACTGGCTATTGATCATACAAAAACGATCACATAGAAATCACATCACAGAAGGCAAATCCAGGTCCAGGCATAGAATTCATGAGGCAGTGTGTGAAATATACCATTTGTGTAATCCGTTTCTTCTGTATCTGAGCTTGCATAAATTCCATGTATGCACCCACAGCAAACCTCTACCTGCCTCCTGGTTGAGTTTGCTGGTACAGGGTTCTACCTTCCTGAAAACAAAATGTCTAAAGCTATGGTTGAGAGAGGTTATTAAGCAAAATCTTTCCTTTGACTTAAGCTAAACTCTTGTATAGTTGCTTTGGAAGTGTGATATGAACTCTCCTTCCTATTGCAACTACAAAGTTAGTAAAATACACATGCAGCCATAAGCATGAATGTTTAAAATGTTTAAATATGTTTTAAAATATCCATATTTTTGTAACCAGTCTGTATAACTGTTAGCATCAGATTAGAAAACTACAACTTTTCAGTGCCTTTTCTGCTAATTCTATTTACAGGAAAAAGTGTGGCAGGAAGGGAAGGAGAGAGAGAAACAGTAAGATCTCCAAAGTGTATGTTATTTTTCCACTGAGTATTTTTTTTAATTATTTGTTGTGAATGTAAAAGCTTTTCTTGATATACAAGGATTAATTTCTGAAATATGAAGATAAAGCACCTCTTGGATACTTTCTGTAAGGCAGTAGTCCCTTTTAGCAATCTTGATGAATGATCTTGAGCTGCCTATTTCTGGAATTACAGTAAATGCAAAGGAGGAAAATAGCATATTTTCTGTAGCTGTCATCTTCAGTTTTAATGAGCATAAATAGCACCAAAGAATGTCACATTTAATTCTTTCAGTACTTTATTCTGACCACAGATTTTCATATAGTCTCAGCATTCATGACACTGGATGAGTGCAGCAAAACTTGATCTTAGAAGCTGGAGAACAGATAGTGGGATTTAGGGTGATCTTGATAAACATTTTAGACTTTGAAAAGTCAGGAAAAAACAATTAAACAAATAAAGGAAAAAACCTGAGAGCTTAGCTGATACTAACCATTCTCTATTAAAGATAGTGTATATTTTGACTATTCTTGTACATCCTTAAGTGCTAGTTCTTCAACTCAGTCAGGGCTGTACTGACTCATTTTGCTAAGAATATAGAAAGAACCCTGACCCATCTGATACATGGCTTGTGATAGCCTGATCTTTTTTTTTTAGCCTAGCCAAAGATGCCAACGATTATTTTTTGGTACATGCATGATACTTGGTAGAGTGTTATGACAGAAATTTAGGTTTTCCCTTGTTCTACTGCAGTTGCTTTTACCTTTTCTGCTATTTGAGCTATCGGGGCTTTAAATTGCATTATTGAGGCTAATGCCTTTGCACGTCTGCTTTGTCTGTGAGTGTAGAATTGTGTCCTCATCTATTACCCAGATAGTCCAGTCGGTGCTTACTTGCCATTGGTGCAGTTTGCGGGAGGAATCCGTGTTTCTCCATTAGGCAGATATTTGCAGCTTATCACGATGCAGAACTTCACAGGTCTCCAGAATCTAAAACTCTTCCTTTCACCCTAAGCTTCCATTTGTATTCCTTTCTCTGGATAGGTTGTTCGGCTAGAGACAAACAATTCTATATTATGTTAGTTTTGTTATTTCCACCACTCTGTCTTTTAAAGCAGTGTATCTCATTGAGTTTGTCTTAAGACAGAAAGTTCACCAAGGCTTGCACCACACCTTGCCTCTAACCAGGCAAGTCTACAATGAACATGAAAGAAAATGAAACGCAATATGTGTTAGAATTATAGCTAGTATAGCAAGTCTGGTTCCTGGATCAAAGACACCTAGGTGTTTTTTGGCAGAGGAAGGAAACTGAGATTTTATTTATTATTTTACCTCATAAAGGTGCAGAAGTCCCGTTCTATCCCTGAGAAAATAAATTCTGTCCTAACATCTTTTATAAGGTAAAGCACTAACTTAAAGAAAAATGCCTTCTGATTAGAAGAGGACAAAATGGGGGGTGGTGGAGTCGATTTTGGTTCTGCAGAACCTCATTTTGGATATGAAAAATGTTGGGATGTGTGTGGATTTCAGTCCTGTTTTTCATAACATCTGTTCACAAAGCTCAGGAATACCAAACTGCTGATAAAAGGTTCAATTTTTGGCCCATCTGTGTTTCTGATCCTATTAATTTCCAGCTGTTCTTTGTATATACCTAGGGGGTGTTACATAGTAATTAAGATGTACAGCATGCCGACTGAATGGATAGGTAGATGTACACATGCACAAAGCTATTTTAGAAGTACAATAAGATTGCAAAATCAAGTAGTCAAACTTTAGGAAAATAACAGAAATTAGGTTGAGATTAATTGTCTGTGCAGTCTTAATTCAGTGCGTTGTAGAAATGTGTTATAGTACAAATTTCCAGAGGGGTAGCTGTGTTTGTCTGTGTACAGCAAAAAACAACAAGAGTTGTTCTGATGAAGTGGACTATAGCCCATGAAAGTTTATGCTGAAAAAAATCCATTAGTCTATAGTACAGTCTTTAATTAAATACCTGCTCAAGAGGAGGTTGCCAACTGTCAGGGATCTGCCTGTCCCATATCCACCCTTTGGGGACCACCTAGCCCATTACCATCATTCCTAGACTACTTTCTTCACTGATCAATGTGGTATTAGAGACAGTAAAAATATGTGATTCAGTTTCAGTCCCTTCTGCATCCTCAAACACCTCCCCATTCCTATTCAAGGAACTCTCACTCAAAAACATGTTAGATCAAGAAGTCCAGTTACTTACTGGAAATATCTAAGGTTTATGGTTGGTAACTGTCACTACCAAAACAAAGTCTATCATTTGGCCCATCAGCAGCTCCCAGTCTTTACCAGTGCTTTGCTGTAATGGCAATCTACCTTAGAAGAACAGGAATCCATTTTCCCATATCTGGATGATGGACTGATTCGGAGCAGTTCCTGTCAATTTGTGGAAAACCACACTCCTTAGATTCTTCATCTGTTCTCATACTTGGGACTGTTAATATACAGAGAGATCATTACTGACCCGTACTCAGAGATGAGATTTTATTGGGACCATACTGAACTCTAGCACAGCTGTGGCCTACATGTCTCTAGAATGATTTCAAATAACGTTAGATCTTTGTACCCATTTACATTCCCACCCCAGAATTATCATAAGAACATGTCTCCAGGCTTCTATTCCTGATGGCATCATGTACCTTTGTGACTCAGCATGCCAGACTTCATCTAGGTTGTTTCATGTGTATTAGCCAGGCAAACATTACCTGAACAAGCTGATGCATCTTCCGCTCAGAGTTCTATTATCATTGAAAAGATAGGTGGATCCAGAAGAGGTTTGGAAAGGGGTCCCCTCTTCTTATTCCATCAGAGAACTTTATGATGGATATATTTTCACAGAAATTTTGAAAGGCACATTCCTGAAGCAAGCCCATCTTCCTGCCAAATTAACTGCCTGCTCCAAACTATAGGGGTGTTCTTTTTTTTTTTTTTTTTTTTAATTCTCAGAAATAGCTAAACTGTTGTGGCTAATAATTTTCACAATAATTCAACCTGAGGAAGACAGTGGGCATGGAAATTTTCACCTTTGGTGGCTAAAATTTGGCAAAGTTATAAGCAATTGAAAATAGGGTTTTATAATGGAATGTAGGGCAACCGTAGCAATAATGAACCCCACCTATAATATGTTCATTCATTTGGTGGTTGTTATTTTTCATTACTGATCTAGGCTGCAGTTGAATTACTAACCTAGAGCTGAAAGACTCCCTGTTAATCCTGAAGGCTATCCAGTTCCCTCTCTTCATTCACTGTAACACTGACATTTTGCATATTGCATGGAGAGCTTCCCACAGTTCAATACATTTGAAAGACTCTAGGTCAAATGCTCACTAATTGTGGTTGTCTGTCTGGAACCCATAGTGTAATTAGAAATCTATTTAATGTGCGGTTACTATTAAAGTCAGGTCACTTGATCGCTTCACACTTGTTATATAATTGTTACAATTCTAAGTCATGCATGCAATATCCTTTTAAAAACTCCTATTAAATTAATTTAATTAAAGTTTAATTTGAATTTGTAACAGTTTCCAGGCCCTGAAGCAAAAACTACAATTTAAATTTGCAAGTATTCTAAAATTAAAAGGTTTTGATTTTTAGTTACTTGGTACTGGGGGGAAATATACTTGAATTATGTATGAAAGCTTGATCATGCTTTTCAAATTATTTAGGAAATACAAAAATTAAGCAAGCAAAGATTCCGTTCAAAGGAGATATTCCAGGAACAATACTGAATGTTAGAATATATTAGTTCTGTGTTCGTAGAAAGGCCTTGCAAGGTTATATTGTCTGGTGGTTACATACATGAGAGGGGAATCAGGAGTTTGGGTTCCTTATTCCTGGCTCTGCTGCTAATTTGCTTTTGTGTAATGCACTTACCTGCTCTTTCCCTCAATATCCATGAAATAGATTAATTTCTATAGGTAATACAGTTTGAGGTCCTCAATGTTTTCAGTGGGAGTTGCTGGATGCTAAGTATTTTTGAAAATCTGGCCATTTCACCTTGCTACCTGAAGGGGAGCTGATCTGATCTGAAAATCTGGCCCAAAACTGAGATTTAATAGATTCTACTTAGCTTGAACAGCACACAAACTAAACAAAACAAACTAAATGAGCTATGTGATGTTAAATTACATTATTTGAGAAATATGTGTGATCATGTAATTCATGACTGTATTGCACAAGAGAGTTAAAGTTGCTACCAGACCATACTTGAAAGCTTTATCCCACACAATTTATGAGATGTGAATAAGAGAAGCCCTCTTTTGCAAACCTTAAGAGTTGCACAGATTTTTTCCTTACCAGATGTGATGAATTATGCATCTAAAATATGCACCTTGTAAATAAAGCTTTCCACAAAATTGAAAAAATTATGTACAAGGAGCATAAGATTTACTGCAGTGCCAGGTTCCTGTCACTTCATGGAGAAAATTCCTTGCGGTGAGCACATAAAGCTTTCCATATGAAAAAGCATAGAAAACACATTCCTTGAAGCAAGGGATGATGTAACAACAAGACATGGCTTTGGTGAATGTATTTTCACCTGCTGCTGAGCCAGTAGTTAATCAGTGTCCTCATATTTTGAACTGGGAACTTACACATGCTAGTATGTTGCTCACATGGTAACATTGCCAGGAAAAGTATTTTATTGTATTTAAAAAATGGAGGAAATTAATCAGTGATAATATGATTTTGTCTTCACAGACTTGCCTTGATATAGTTTCTTTTACATTTTGGAATTACAAGGCAGTTTTGACTGATTATCATTGACATAATTTGCTTTTTATACCACAAAATGTTCTTCATTAACTTATTGATATAATTCAATTTTGTTTTGATATTGCATCATGCCAAAATATTTCTACTGTTCTATGATCTTGTAATATATACATTGTGGTATTCTTCCCCCACTGAGTTGCATTTCTTTTCAATTAGTCATTGTGTAGTTTTCCCTGTAGACTTACATGAACATGGAATGAACACATCCCAATTGTGGTAAGTTCTTTTCAGGTGAGCAATTAATTGTGAACTAAGAAAGCAATGGAAAATAGTTCCTATGTAAGCTTAGCAGCCAAATAACTCTGCACCTCTTCATAAACTTGTTTTTGTGAGAAAATGGTTTTATTTCCAAAGTAGATATTTTAAAATGAGGCTTAATTTACTCACTTTTAATTTAAAAGCGTGAAATAATGTCCAAATTTCATTATTTTCCTGCCAATATTTCTTTTTATTTAGGAGCAAATCTTTTAGGGGTATGCTCCCTCAGAAGTACATGGGAAATGTATATGTGTAACTTTCATTAATGTACAGGAAAGAGTCTGGGACAGAACTACTTGAATAGCCAAGAGCAGATCCTCAGCTGATGTAAATTGTCATAGCTCTAATGAAGTCAATGGATCTGATAATTTACTGCTGAGAATCTGCACCCCCTTCCCCTGCATATGTTATTTGGGCACTCTGAAATCAAGGGACCTGGTTTATAGAAAATACTGGGAGATTTAACTGGCTAAGGACTTCACAATTGGATGTTCTCGGAGGCTTGTGTGTGCAAGAAAACTAGTGTTGGGTCTAAGGGAGAAATTCTGCCCATTTCCCTCCTCCCACCCCATGCAGATGTCTGTGCACCACTTACAACTTATCTAAGCCCTTTGTTGAGGCTTTTAAATGCAGCATAGCATAGAGACCTGTGGTTCCGAACTTTTTGATTGCGTATCTCCTGTCGACTTAGCCCCGCTGTAGATTAGGCCCGTGGCCCTTTTGTCCTTCTGGGTGCAGTAGGGAAACTGCACGCATTCTGTAATCCATGCGCTCCACTTGGGTCATTAGGCAGTTGCTCCTGTCTGTGGCTAGGACCTACTGTTCCCCTCCCTCTGGATGTAGCAGGAACCCTAACACCTAGGGACCCAGGCAAGCTGTTTGCTCTCTTCTGGAGCCAAGGGAGGGGAACGCTGATCTTCCCTCTCTCTAGCTGTAGCTGGGACCCCAGTGCCTATGGACTCAGGAGGAACACTTTGCTGTGCTCCCTGTTACAGTCAGGGGAAGGGAAACTGATCTCCTGTCCTTTTGGCAGCAGGAAGGCTCCTGCATCAGTCTTGTAGCCCTGCAGCAATGTGCTGTACCTGGGTCCTTAGGCGCAAGTCCCTTCTGCAGCCAGTGGGAGTGGAGCAGCAGGCCACGCTGGGAGTCCCTGCAGGCCATGGGTTGGGGACCACTGGCATAGACTTTGTGCCGGCACCCTGTACTTCCACCCTAACTGCATAAATCCAGTCTCTGATTATTTTTTTTCACTTTGCTCTTTTTAAAGCAATTTTTATAAAACCTAGTAAACATCCCCCATTCTGAGCTGACTGCTTTTTTACTTGATTGAGAGATTTAGCCCTAAAAATGGGAGATTTAGCACTGGTGTAGCAAGGAACAATACTGGTACTGCTGTAATGAAATGCTCAGTGGCTAATAATGGTTCTGTTATTTCTATTTTAGAAATTAATCTGGAATGTATTCAGGGCCAAATTCTGCCCTCAGAAGAGAGCCTGAAAGCCATGTTTGAGGGCAGAATTTGTTCTTTTAAAAGCACATTGTATATTGCTTAAAAACATAAGAATTGTTGTAACAATCAGACCATTGTCCATTTAGTCTTGATATCCTATTTCCATCTGTGACTAGCATTAGATGCTTCAGAAGAAGCCTATTTCATAATGATACACGTATAGAAGGAGTTTCTTCTTAACCGCTGGCTGCAGCTGATTGTTAGTTTATAATCTGAAACAAGAAATTTATATCCCTTAGCATTTTAAATTTTAACTTCAGAAGTTCATTTTATCCATATATTGTAATCTAATACTTTTTCAAATCCTTTTATGGTCTTTTTATCAATGTTAATTTGTGGTGGTGAATTCTCCAATTTAATTATGAGTTAATTCAGTTATGGTCTGGAATACAATTACTTTGTGGTGCAAGTGAACTTATATCTTGTGCCAACTCCTATGTGCTAGTTTGGACTAAGTGAAGAAAAGCAGTTCTTTTTCTGGTCTCCAAAATTAGCTGTTCCAAGAAGCAGTCATTTGTGTTCTCATTGTTCATTTATGTGTGGTTCTTTGATTATGATGAAATTTCTGTTCAAATCCTTGACTTCTGTTCCTGTAATAGGATTTCAACTAAGAAGACATGATTCTGGAAATTTCAGCAAAGACAGTAGAAGTTACACACACAAAATACTTGCAGGATCAGCCCTAGCATCTTGTTTTAATCCATATTGGAATAATTTATTTTTAACAATAAACAACCCTCAGAAATCAGCTTCATTTTTTGTTGTGTATTGGCCTGGCTAAGAAAAGATGCAAATGAAAAGTGGCAAGACCATCAGCAAGATCAATGAATGCTTTGGAAATTATTGTTACGAACCACTACGGTTGGTATACTTCCCTAACAAGGAAAATAGGCCAGCAGCTATACAGGTAGATAAAGTGGACATAAAATTGAGATAAAGAACTTTTGAACTTTTAATTTAGCACTGTGAATAAATATACTGAATGACATTCAGTAATAATGGCAAAAATAAAAGAAGATTGTGCCGAAATCATGTCAAGAGTGATGTGTTGCCTGTCAATCCACATTATAATCTGAATGAGATGAACTTCCTAGATTTGCAGTGTAATGGGTTAATGGTTTCATGTCAGCAACATTCACAGGATTTTAATTTTGCATTTGCTTTCTATTACTCTATTCAGTGTAGGAAATAAGCTAATAACTTTCCATGCATCAAGCAAGTAAACAGGAATAACTAACTCATGCTTCCCCGTTCATACCCTATCTTTCAGACATTGTTTTGTTCTCAGAACTTAATACCAGAGCTGAGTGACATTTTGGGGGCAAAACTTCTTTCTCCAACAAATGCTACTTCAGATCAACTGAAACATTTTGTAAATTTGAATTAAATTGGTTGTTTTGCAAAAAAAGAAAATGTCAAAATGTTTCACTTAACACTTTTAAAATTAAACGTTTCAGCTTTTTTTTTTTTTTTTTTTCAGAAAATGTTTCATTTTGAATTTTAGTTCATTGTCTTTTTTTTAAAAAGGTAAATAGCCCTCAGCAAAATGAAACATTCCATTTGACTTGAAATGAATTTGGTTTTTTTTGTATTTTTTTGGTTGGCTGAAAATTTGTTGTTTTGAGTTGACGCAAAATATATATATATTTGGGCGGTTTAGCCATCAAACCAAAAAAACAGGCTGTTTGCACAGCTCTGTTTGGAACACACTGTCAGAGGAGACAAACCCTTTGTGATCTCATGGAAATTTTATTTTTATTTTTTCTTGTTGTTGTCTTTAAAGGAAAAGTAATTTTGTCTGAAAATAGCTGTTTTCTGTTTTTGTCTAGAAAAACAAGACACCATACCAATTTAGATCTTGAGTTTCTGAGATCTCATAAACTAAGCAAGTTTGAGTCTGCAAAAAAACTTCTGAGGAAAATATTTGTATTGTAACATGTGGTTCTGGTAATGCAACTAATTCAAGAAAGATGGTACTGTTTTCTTAGTCAGTACTAATCTAATACTCCTGCATAGTGTTAAATTTCATTTGATTGCAAGGAATGCCATTTTTCATATAAAACGTGAAGCAAAGATCCTGACCACTTGTGCTCTTTAAAAATCTCATGTAACTTCTTGTAAGGGCAGGAGTGATGGCCGAATTTCACATTTTTCTATAGTCTGTGTAACAATAAGATGCTTTGGCATGGTAACTGAAGAAGAGGGGACTGAAAACTCCATTAAAATATATTGGCTCTGCCATGTGTGTACCTCCTCAAGGCAAAGTCATTTAAGCTGTCTTAGTAGTAGATGAATAAGACAGGCTTCTCTACTTTGCCTGAACTTCTCCTTTATTATTGCTTTGTGCTATTTAAAGCCTGTGTCCTTCCTCTCAGAGGTTGTTGCATTTTAGAGTGATGGGCAAAGTGGTCCTCACTTCATTCAGCAAGGTGAAATTCAATGTGAATGTAAAGTTCTACACCTTAGAAGAAATTGGACAGCTACCAGATGACTATAAGGAGTGCTCTGAGTATGAGAAAAACATAGGTCAGACAGCAAACTACAAACACCTGTCAGGGTTGGTCTAGATAATACTGAGTCCTGCCATAAGTGCAGGGGACTGGACTAGATTACCTCTTTAGATCCCTTTCAGTCATATGATTCTATTATATGAACTTCATTATGTGATGCCTTAAAAAAAAAAAAAAAAAAAAAGCCAATGCAATGCTTGAATATATAGAAGGGACCACATGTCAAATTAGGAAATAATGACCTACTACATACTCCAAGTGCAGTCACATCTGGATGTCACGGGGTGCACGTCCATGCACCCCTAGGGCATGATTTGTGTAACTTTTCTGTTCAGTTTTGCAATGTAGTTGTGTGATTTGATGCCAAATATGCTATACCAGGTTCCTTTGGGGATGCTCATAACATATTCTACATAATTGCTGTGATGCCATGTTTCCTACAGCAACATGTGTGTACAGATGTGAAGTATGTTACAGGGTTCAGACTCTCAGGACTATCTCTAGCAGAGAGGTGGGAGACTTGTATGTCAAAGGGAATGCTAATGCCTTCCCTGGCTCAGGTAGAAGTAAAGAGAATCACACAGCAGGACAGAGGGGGAGGGACTGTTAGGAGTTTGTAAAAACAAAGACATAGATTGTTTGCGGGAGAGAAGTGGCAGGCTTTCGCTGGGGGAGACTCCATCTTGCAACCAGCTTCAAGCAAGATCTGGGCCCTGCCTTGGAATAGGCAGAGAATGGCTGTAAAACACCGAACAGCCGAACACCTTGCCCGTAATCTTGGACTATGAGGTAAGTTTAGATAGAGATGTTAGATTAGTATGTGGTTTATACATTTTATTTGATAGTGGTCACTCTTGACTCATTTATATTATGATTCTGCCTTGACAGGCCATTTTCTCACTTGAAATCGTACTCTGATCAATAAACTAGTATTTGTTTTATCTAAAGCTGTGTGGTCTTTAGAGGGTGTGGATGGGGAAGGCTGGGCACAATCCACTTCTTTGTTAAGTGGACAAACTTGAGACTAAGGTGATTGGCAGTGGGTCCCAATCCCTGTAAAACTATGGCTCCCGGGTTGGGATCTGGGGCTGGGGTGCTCACTTGGGCTATGTCTACACTTGTTAATTTAAGTCGATTTAGCATGGCCACACTTAAATTTAAAGTCGACTTATGGGGGGAACTTACAAAGTCGACCTAGAGCATCCACACTGGATGCCTAGGTCGACTTGTAGGGGCTAGGGGGCCTTGGGCAGGTCCACAGTGGCAGGGGGGGCACCCCTTGCCCAATGCCAGGGGGCTCAGCCTTTGTCCCATTGTACCAGGGTACAATGCCACATGCCACGCTCTCCCTATGCCCCCCCTCCCCCAGCAGGGAGGGCAGTGGGGGAGTCCTGGAGAATCCTAATTCGACTTAAAGTCAACTTAGGGCTACTCCAGGTCTACACTGGCTTAAGTTGACTTTAAAAATTTGACTTAAGCCTAAAGTCGAATTAAAAGTAGGTTTAATAAAGTCGACTTAATTTTCATTAAGTCGACTTAATTTTCCTTAAATCGACTTAAGCAAGCTGCTTAAGTCGACTTAAGGAAAGTGTAGTGTAGAGCCAGAGTAAATTAAGTCGACTTAAGCAAGCTTAAGTCGACTTAATTTACAAGTGTAGACGCACCCTTGGAGACCACCGCCTGTGTGGCTAGTGGATTTACACCCACTGCCGGGGATCAATTAAATGCTGGTGGCTGATGTGGACTGACTCAGGAGTGAGTGGTCACCCAACAAGGTGTGATGAATTGGGGTTCAGGAGTGGGGTTCAAGGGGTCATAGTGGCACACCAAACCGGATCTGGGGAGCAGCCTGTCACACTGGAATACTATGTTCATTTCTGATATCTGCAGTTTAGAAAGAACAGAGACAAACCTGAAGAAAATACAAAGAAATGGAACAACAAACGTTATAGAAACATTAACATATAAGACACAAGTGCTAAGGGAGCTAAATCAATATCATTTAGAAAAGACTCAAGGAGACTAAAGATTATAGAAAGTTATATAAAGGAAAGAAGTTAAATATTTATTTTCTAAAGATGGTAGAAAAAGCAGTAGCATGACGCTAAGAAACAAGAAGTTTAGTTTAGGTACTAGAAACACACACTTAACAGTAGTTAAGCTTTAAATAGACTATTAAGCAATGGTTGTAGCATATAATACAATAATAGATTATGAAGCAGCATTAATTTGAGTATTATAGTGATATAGGGCTGATCCACTACTCACTGAAGGCAATGGAAGAACCCTTTATTCCAGTTTAATTCATTAGGTCTAGTGTCAGACCTGTACTCTGGCAAAAAGCACTGTCAGAGTGGATAAAGCACCTCTTTTCCCCTCTTGTTCTACTCTCTATGACTTTGTAAAGAATTTATACCCTTGTAATTATTTGTCACATCTTCTGATCTTCATCTCTAGGATCCAAATTTTTTTAAAAAAATCCTTATTCCAAACATCATGCGGCACATATTTAAGTTCAATATGGTTAAAATTAAACACATCTTTAAATTCTTCCCTGAATTGGGCCCAAATTATTCTCTGTTCTCAAATCCCCTCTGTGTTGTTCTGATCACCAATCATTTGCACACAGTAGGTCAGATTTTTAAAAGTGCTTAGTGTTGATCTCCCGGTGTTTTAAAATTAAATGTAGATGCTTTTTTTCCCATTTTTTTTCAACTATTTTTTTAACCTTGGTCCTAAACAATCTCCTCCCCATGGTAAGGCTTTTATAAATAGATTTGTGAGACATGCTCACATAAAATCTGAAGCCACATGAAATTCTTGCCATTAGGGATTTCATTAAACATTAGCTAAGGATTCCAAATGGTTTTGAAGGTGCAGTCCCACTGAAGTCATGTTACTATAACCCAGTGCAGAGTTAACAATAGCTCTGGCTCTGGCTATTTCAACAGGCAAGAGAAAAAATGTTAACCTTTTGGCCAGTTATAAATGGGAAAGCCATTATTGGGAGACTCTACATATATTTTGCTGAAGGGTTAACGTTAGCTGTTATGGATTTGTTGTTTAATGGCCAAGAAAAGAGTAGCGGAGTTAATTTGTAATTGCATATTTCATATATTGTCAGACTGCCTACAGAAAGGGAAAAGCACTCCTTTTCAGAGGTGGAATCCCAGAATAGCTCAGGATCAAAGAGGAAAGCTGGATTATGATAAACTAGACAATGTCCATTCCAGGCAGGTTATAGTGCTTGTCTAAATTACCTCACGACAAAATTAAAGTGTCTTGTCTGCACTGGATTTTTTAAATCTTGTGATAGTTCAAATGCTTTAGTTACTCTTAGGTAAAATATGCAGCTTTTCTACCAGTGAAGACAAGGTCTAAAGGTGTGAAGTTACAACATATAATTTAAAGCATACTAAATCAGGGCTTGACAAAATTGCCGCCAAACTAGGCGCCTAGCTTCAAACTAAAGTGCCTATATGGGACACCCTCGATGCTGAAAAAAACTTTCAGTGGTGGTGCAAAGCCCCCTGCTGCTGAAATGCTGCCAGATTCCCTGAGTGCTGCTGCAGGTTCCGGCGGCATTATTTTTTAGGCACCATGGGCAGTGGCGTAGTGAGGGTGTCCAGTGCCTACCAGTACCCAGGGGCCAAGCTACCATTTGTGCTCCCCTGGGCTCCCCATGCCATCCCACACCTTGCAGCCCAGCGCCTGGGGGCTTGCTCCCCCCACCATCGGTATGCCACTGGCCATGGGGCACTCCGCCACTATAGTTCTGTGGCGGAGCTAGACGCCACGCTACAAACCCTGGGCACTGTGGTGATCTGGTGCCCGGGGTATGTTGAGCCCTGTGCTAAACCCCACTATGAATTCTTTCATTCAGAAGTCAAACTGGTCTAATGATTTGAGATTTTCATTGTTGGTTCTTTTCTTAATTTTATAGGATAGTTTTAATCAAAACAGATTCCAATTGAGTAAACAGTGGAAGCCCTCAGTTATGCTCACAGAGAGTTTATGAGTCTTGACATAGGTAACGAGGCATAACTTTAGAATGATTACATCTCTGGGAGGGAATGCATAAATATAGGGATTTTGAATAACAGAGAGTTACTAGATCAACACATCAGTCTTTGAAATAATTGTTGAACCTGGCAAGGAAGTCCATTCGTGCTGTGAGAAGAAGCTCACAGGTTTACCTGGCCCTGCTACCACTAGCAACTGTTAAGTGGTGTAGAGGATATAACATTCATTGCAAAATGAAAAGAGAAAAAGAAGAAAGAAAAATACGTACATGAAAATAAATAAAATTGTGCCAATTAGAAGAAAAGAAACATGCTCATAGTTCAGTGATCATTAATGTCTGTTGTCCAATCTGGGGTGGCTTTTTTTTTTGTTTGTTTGTTTGTTTGTTTGTTTGTTTCAGTTGGTTTTGTTAAAACTGATGAGTGACCGTTTGGTTCCTGCAGCTGGAATTCAGATGGAAAGTGATCTTATTAGACTGTTTGCTAGACTGGGGGATCAGAGAGAGAAGTAATTACGTTGGGTTTATTTGTGTGAAAATGAGCACTATACCCAGACTATTCTATGTAATCTGTTGTAATTTTCCCTGAATATTCATAAATAATTTCTTTAGAATGCCTCATCCTGCCTCCCATATACATCAGAAACACCCATTAGTGGGTCATATTGTCTCCTGATATAAGTGCCTGAAGCACCAGTGATTTCAGATTAATTTTGGCCCAGCTTCCCAATGTATATCCTCGTAATGCTACCCCAAAAATAGAGGGCACTGTATACTCAGTACCACAGACAGTTTGTTAGTTAGATCTCCTCTAGATCTAGAGAATCCTTATTTGGTGCCTGGATGTGTGACTATTCAGTTCTAAGGAGCCAAGTAGCCTGTGTTTTCAGTGGGAGGAGGGGAAGAAGGGTTAATTTTAGCTCTAATGGAATTGAGTTGGATATCATTAGCTGGAATCATACACACTCTATGCATAGATTTGCCAACGGAGGGGACAATTGCCCAGGGGCCCAGCAATTTAAAAGGACATGGTGTGGCCCCACCCACACTCCATCCGCACTCCACCTCAGCCCCCACCCAGTCTCACTGCTTGCCACATTGCTGCTTCTTCCCCCACCTCAGACTCACCGCTGTCACTCGCTGTGTGACGCTGTCTGGATTTACGGAACCATTTATGATATTATTTTCTATTAATATCTCATAAATGCTATAATCCATAGGAACTGTGTCATGTTTGGTATCAAAGAAAGGTAGTAATTTGCTGGGAATGATTATATAGTTTATGTATAGGAATTGTATTTGTATTAGAAGTTAGGAATATGGTTGTTCTATCTATACTTTAACTTGTGTGATTCTGTGGAAGCGCCCCAGACAGGAGGCTGTCTACAACCATTGTGTCCTTAATGGCTCATCAGGTTTCTCCCTGGGCCCATTGTATCTGGGAGCCTCTACAATCATTGTGTCCTTAATGTTAAGGAAGCTCCCAGGTACAATGGGCCCAATATACTTAAGACATATTGCAATGGACCATTCAAGGTGAAATGGCCTCTTAACACCCCTCCAGTCATAAGAAGCAAAGGAATTGGAAGAGACAACTGAGGCAGCATTGTTAATGGGTTGTAGATAGTTATAATAAGCCATAAATCTAGTGTCTCTATCCAGTTTATGATTTTTGGTGTCTAGAAAAGTTGTGAATTTAAGCTGCTAGGCTCGTCTTTTGAAAGTGTTGTGCAGTTTTCCTTTGAGGATGAAGACTGATAGATCAGACATAGAGTGATTGCTTCGTGAAAAGTGTTCAGCCACAGGTGACGTGGTGTTTTTGTCTTTTATCATTTTCCAGTATGGGTTCATTTGATAGTATACTGATTGTCTATTTTACCCACATAGTTGTTACTGGAGCATTTAGTGCAGTGGTTTTCAAACATAGTGTTGGGACCCAGTAGTGGGTCGCAGACCCTCAGGCACCGGGTCGTGGCATCCCCTGCTGCTGCCACCAAAAGACTGGAATGCATTTTTCAAAGGTATAATCGTTGGGTCATGTGCTTAAATGATTTTTTTCAACTGGGACCTGAGGAGAAACGTTTGAAAACCACTAGTGCATGAGATGTCCTACAAGGGCTTTTGAGCACACCATAGTCTGAACATCCTACAATTCCATTGCTCTTAAATTTGTACTATGTTCTTTGTTTTATGTTTGTTTTTCTTTATCAAGCTATTTAATTCAAGCAGTATTGTTTGTTTCCTTTGTTTTTAATCTCCCTTTTTAAAATAACTCCATTTAAAAATGTAATTGAAGAAAGCGCCCCCAATCCTTTCTCTAACATCTCCTGATATTATCAGTTCCTAATAGAATCAGTACACAAACACATTTCAGTCATTTTCTTGTTACAGTTAATTCATTATTCACAACTACCTCCTAGCCACAGATTAGGAACACAATGCATTTTTTCCTTACCACATGGGATATTTTTCATAATGTTGTCAATAAAGTTCAGAAAGTCTCTCCAGCTCCTTCTCCCACCCATCCTCCAGCCTCTCTCTCTTGCTCTCATAGATGTGCACAATACAACAATTCTTCTCACACAAGGCACATCAAACTGAGAAATATCCAACATTGTCATGTGGCACTGCCACCTTCCTTTCAGTCTTCCAAATGCACACTCCACAGCCAAACTGCAGCTACTCAGGGTATAGTTAACCTCTCCTTTTTTCTGTCTAAGTATCCAGTAAAAGGCTTCATAAGACAGGGGAAAAGAGAGTAAACTGGGTTTGTGAGAATGACTGTAGGAATTATAACTTCATTAATGTCTCTAGGTAGAGCAAAAATTCCCTTGCTTATTCTAGAAAATAGTTCTGAGTTTTTAAAGATCCTGATGTTATGGCCCTTTCCAGACCACCCCACATTCACATTGGTGAATGTTTCTTGATGGTCTACCTGGCCTCGCAGCACGATGGAGAAATTTTCCTTACTTTTCATAAAGTCTTTGGTCTGGTGTGTAGGGCAAAGAATAGTCCCCTGGGCCCTTTCAGTAGCCTGTAAGCTGTTTGGAAACTCCATCTGTGCAAAGCCAACAATAACCTCTGTGACCTGGCAGAGTAGCACTTCTTAATAGCTTCACAGTTCTCATGACAACAGTCCTGACAGCAAACTGGTTAGTGGTTGACCAGTAGGAAGCAGGTGTGGTGAGTTTCCAAATGGTGACAGCAATGTGCTTCTGTCCACTGCGAGAAACTCTCATGTTGGTGTTCTGGTGCTTCAATTCTAAGATGACCTTTGCACAAATCTCTAGTAAAGTAGACTTCTACATTTTGAAGTTCTGTCACCAGTGTTGACCATCCCATTTCTGCATCACTATCCTGTCCCACCATCTTGTGTTAGTTGGCTGAGTCCAGAAGCGGTGCTTCACCAAGTGAAGCTGCTCCAGATAAGCGCCCTGTAGAAGTAACTGCTCAGTTTTATCTCCCTACTCCTCCACCACCTGTAGTTGTATTGCCACAGCATTCAAAGCCATGCAAATCTGCCAGACAAAATCCATCCATCTCTGTGATTTGCCAATATATGTGCACCATCTTGTTAATGACCATCATAACTATAGAACTCAGCAGTGTGTTCTTCATGCTTCCTGACAGCTGTTTGAAAATGGCACAGACAAAATGGATGAATTATGAGAGAAGAAATCCTGAGAATTTGTTAGTTTCACCCTGAGTCCGTCCCAGAATTCCTGTTGCTTCTGGTAGGCATCCCAGAAAGCACTGTGAGAAAAATCATCACACAGAGCCTAGCTGAGGAGCTTTATACCATGGGATAAGCTGGCATAGGAAAGCATTGTGGATGCTTTGGATTTAGATATAGTTAAGTGGCTATACTTAGAACGAACTAAATCTTGTATAACATCCTTGTGTAGCCGAACTTTAAATTAAATTTAGAAATGACTTCTAGAAACTTCTCTGCTCTTACAGAAACATATTTGCTTAGGCGAAAATCTCATTTCATTTGTAACTAGAATATATGTGAATATATTAATTCATTGTACTCATGTTACACTGCAAGTACCCTCTAAAATGAAATGTGTTGTGGCACTTAAATACATGCCATCATTTATCTGTTCTAGTGTGTGTGTGTGTGTGTGTGTGTGTGTGTGTGTGTGTGTGTGTTATTTATTATATATTTTACACCAGTTTCTGGATTTATTTTGGACTGTGTTTCTTTAATGTAATGTTGATCATTTTATTTTGAACATACTTAAAAGCCTTCATACATGAAAACCTCACCTTCCTTTTCCTGAGCATTACCTGCACTTGAATGGTGGTGATTGTTGATTACCAGAGTCCTGTGGCAGGGTCATTGGAACAGGAGGTCCACTGGACATAGTGTTCTCTAGAATGGAAGATATCTTTGCTCACAGGCATCTCTGAGGCCCTCTAACATATGTTAGATTAGTGAAGCAGTTGGGGAAAAATCCAGATAAAATACAATGGAGTCATAGCTAGAGGCTGCTTTTCCAGTTTTGGGACAAAGGGGAATGAGAGACACACAGGAGAGGCCTGCGGAACGCAAAGGAAGTATGATTCCTCCATACAATTTTTTAAACAAACATCATATGAAAAATATCACTGAAGAGAAAGTCTGAATAAAGGATACTCTGGTAACTTCAATTTAGGTGGGAAAATTTAAGGGACAAAGTAATTACCTACATATGGCAAATAATATGCGCATGCTCTACTTTATATATTATTTATTGTTTCTTTCTGGTATCATATTATGCTACTAAACTAACTGGAGTTTCTTGAATGTGCCGTTCAGAGGAAGCTATTTTACAGACCTGATGGCTCACAGTGTTACAGTATTGACTTTCATAAGTTGCATGAATACCCTGAGGTCTTTCGATCCAGGGTTTTCAGAGGACGGTGCTGAATGTCAGAGTTATCAAAATAAGGAAAATATTTATTTTTTCATTCTGAAAGACTCGTAAAATGGAGGAAACACACAGGAAGAAATATATATGTCATTTTGCCTCTCACTTACCCCAGGCTTTCACACAAACAAGCTGTGAAAAATCATCATTGGTTTGATTTATGCTTTAAGAAAGTCTTTGGTTGTTTAGAATATATTTTTTCCTTCAGATATTTTTTTAAAAATCTGAATATTGAAAATTGCTTTTTTTCTTAGCAAAGAACAAGTCTCCAGAATTGAGTTAACACCAAACACTGGTGCTAACTGTAAAAAATTAAAAAGAAGTTCATAATTGGCTGGAGGTCCCACAGGTTTTTAGTCATTTAATTGGTACAAAATTGCTTCTTGTAGGTGTCTGAAGAAGGTTAAGGGGTTCTGCTGTATTCTACATATTCATATTTTAATTTTTCTTTTGGTTGAGGCATATTTCTGAGAATATTTTGGTGTTGGGGGATTTGAGCTATGGTAGAATGAATAACCTTCAATATGTTCCTGAGCTTTCCCAGAGATCAAGCATGTCCTGATCCTGGCTTTTTTTCAGGTCCATCTCTAGTTAAAATTTAAAAATAATGGTCAAACTCTTATTATTTCCTTCTTTTAATATATGATCATAATGAAGAGGTGTAGTTATAATAAATTTGATACGGTTTCCACTGTAATTGTACATTAACTGCCCTATTATAGTGTTACCATTTTATTCCTATATGTTTACAAGCTGTAGTATCACACACTGCTGCATTCATGACCACCAGCAGAAAATTTGAAAGTTCATGCTTTACAGTTCAATATTTATTACAGATGGAATGGCTTTCAGAGGTAAACTGACATTTGGAATTCTTTTTTTATGGAATTTCTTAATAGAGAGATGTCACTTTACTATTTTCTTAAAAGCTAATAAAAACAGAATATTATATGGAAACCAGTGGTATATCAGGGTGTGAAAAAAACTAAGTTTTGCTGCTTGCCTACATGAATAGTGTTTAACTCGGACTTTGTGTTGTGGAGAATTTGACACAATGCTGAAAATGGTCGCCTGAGCTACACTGAGGCTCTCAGTGTTCTCCAACATCATCTCATGCCTTTACGTGGACAATTGGCCAGTACAGGGAAAATTTCCTCATTGTACCTCTGAGGTCCTCTACATCACACTCACCCTTTTCAGAAACTTAGCCTGAAAATCAACATACAAAAATTAGCTCCAAAGGATGAGTTCTTTGTCACAATCCTGGACTCTACCACATCCAAGGGAAGGGCCCCTACCTCAGTTCAGATTCATGAACATATCTGCTTTGATTCTTCAGTTAGAAAGAAACCAAAAGTGAGGTCACCCCTTTCTGTTTTACTGTAACATAATCTTTTCTTTACCAGCACCTGAAGATTTCCTTTGTGGTTACATTCAAGCATTGATCAGGTTGGACCATGTTATCTTATGAGTTCTAGAGTCCAATAGTATGTTCATCATATTGTAGAAAATCTGGGATTTTCATGTGGACATTAAAGGACTGATGTGGGCCCCTGCAATTCAAAGGACAAAGAATTTGATTCAGCGTTCTCCCATTATTAGTAAAACTGCCATTTACAACCTGTTTGTCTGATTTTTTCTTTGTCTATGGAAGAGCAGTTTAGTTTTAAGTTATTTGAATCCAGAAATCCTGTGGCACATCCCTCTTATTCTAGAGTTGGGAGATGTAAATCAGAGAAAGTCTTATCTTCTCTTTTTCCTGGCACTGATTATAGTGAAACAGAAAAAAGAGAGAGTGTCATACGATGAAATCTTTAGAACATTATTGGTTGATTTGCCTGCAGAGTTAATTATCCAGCTATATTTCAGGGCCATGGTCACAAAAAAACTAAGATCAGAAAACCCCCTTTCTAAGTAGCATCCTTTTGTAGATTTTATCAATGACGTCCCTATATAGTTGCTATTTACATTTGAAATATGCCATATTATGTTGATTTCCTTTTTTTTATTCTTTTGTGTAGAAGGAAGTAATATACATAAAAACTGCAGTGTAGGCCAAAGATGCACTTTTAAATAATTGGCTGCTGTATTAAAATGTCCCTGGGTTTCTATTTTACTGATGCTTCTGTTTAGAATTAAGCCAATCTGTCTTCATATTTCCTCTTCTGTACCATTATAATTGATCTGGCAGTTTGCCACACTTAGGCCCACACAGTAATCACTTGGCATGGAAGATATTCTGCCTCCCTAATTTGACTGACAGAATAAGTCCTGTTTTTAGATTGCTGTCATGTGGTTTTTATCAGTAAATAACACACATTTTACTGTGGCATGTGTACATTGAGATAGACAGCAACGTCTTTTTAATGTGCCTACTCTGCAGCAGAGGAGGAGTCATGAAAAACAATCACAGTTTCATCTGATGTGTTGTAAGGACTGTTCCCTTGAAGATGGTTCTTAAAAAAAAAAATGACAGAGAGCACATTTGTTAATTTCAGTCTTAGATGACTGCCATGTGTATGTGACATAAGTTCTCAGTAGGAGCTAAGGAAAATGGACTTCCCAAATACACATAGTATTTTCCCTTATGAATCATTGCAGATTTCTTTCTGTCTGCAATATTAAAATGCAGATGCATTCACTATACAACACTATTATTTATAAGCAATGTCTCTGTGTGTGTATCAATAGTTTGTTTATTAGTGGGTGCTAAGTAATTCAAAATGTGGTGGTCCGTTAATGTTGCATTCAATTGTAGTCTGCCTAGCAGAGGACAGACTATCTGGATATGATGGTTAGCTTTTCTAATTGCATACAAAGAAATCCTACCTGTTGTAATAAATAACCTGATGCCAATAAAGAACAGAATTCGACTGTCAGAGCCATAGTGCTAAGTAGCTGCTGTTGTCACTATATGCTGAAAGGCTCCCAAAAGTTCAAACTAAACCTGCCTTGCACTATTTAGTATATCTAAAAAAACAAAACAAACAAAAAACCCACAAGATTTTAAATAACTGCATAGTAAAAAACAAAAACATAAAAATCCCATCGATTTAGGTTTTAAAAAATTAAGATTTTAACATGATATGGTAATGAAGACAAAGAAGTTCATCATAGCAGTAAGAAGAGCCATGCTCCAGTAAAAAGTTAAAAATATCATTTCTTTCAGCTTGGAGGGGACCTCAGGAGGTTATCTAGTCCAATGCCCTGCTCAAAGCAGGACCAACCCCAACTAAATCATCCAAATCAGGGCTTTGTCAAGCTAGGCCTTTAAAACCTTTAAGGATAGAGATTCCACCACCGCCCTAGGTAACCCATTACAATGTTCCACTGCCCTAACAATGAAAAAGGTTTTCCTACTATCCAACCCAGACCACTGCCTCTTGAGACCATTGTTCATTTTTCTGTCATCTGTCACCACTGAGAACAGCCTCACTCCAACCTCTTTGGAACCCGCTTTCATGTAGTGGAAAATTGCTACCTCACTCTTCCCTTCTCCAGACTAAATAAGCCTCGCTCTTTCATCGTCTCATAAATTATGTGCCCTAGCCTCCTAATAATTTTTGTTGCCATCTGCTGTATTCTCTCCAATTTGTCCTCATCCTTTCTGTAGTGCGTGGCCCAAAACTGCACACAGTACTCCACATGTGGCCTCACCAGTGCCGAGTAGAGGGAAATAATCATTTCTCTCAATCTGTTGGCAATGCTCTTACTAATGCAGCCCAATATGCCTTTGGTCTCCTTGGCAACAAGGGCACATTGTTGACTCATGGCCATCTTCTTGTCCGCTGTTACCCCCAGGTCCTTTTCTGCTTAGCCAGCCAGTCTCTAATCTCTAGCAGTGCATTGGATTCTTCCATCTGAAATACAGGGCTCTGCATTGTCCTTGTTGAACCTTGTCAGATTTATTTTGCCCAATCCTTCAACTTGTCGAGGTCACTCTGTATCCTATCTCTACTCTCTAGCATATCTACCACTTCCCCAAGCTTAGTGTCCATCTGCAAACTTGCTGAGGGTGCAATCCACTCCAGCTTCCAGATGATTAATGAAGATGTTCAACACACCTGGCCTCAAGATCAACCCCTGGGGCATTTAATTTGATACCATATGCCACGGTGGCATCGCTGGCGCTGGGCACACGGAGCACATGCCCTGAGTCCCAATGCGAGTGCCCTGAGTCTGGCGGAGACCTGGGGCCCAGCTGTTGCCAGTGGCGAGATCTAACCCTGGCCGGGGACCCTGGTCCTGGCCGCCGACAGCAGCAGGATCTGGCTGGGGACCCAGGGCCCAGCTGCCGGCAGCGGCAGGATCCAGCTGCAACCCCGGCTGGGAATCTGGGGCCAGGCCAGGCTGCCAGCCAGCATGGCAGAGGCCTGATCCAGACCCCAGCCAGGGACATATAGCTGGATTGGGACTGGGGCGCAGATTGGGCCTAGCAGGCAAGTCCCGGGTCCCGAACCTATTTTTGCCAACTGGACAGTGAGAGATTGATCACTACCTGTTGAGCCCAACAATCCAGTCAGCTTTCTGTTCACTTTATAGTCTATTCATCCAACCATACTTCTTTAACTTCTGGCAAGAATACTTTGAGAAACTGTATCTAAAGCTTTGCTAAAGTCAAGGTATGTCACATCCCCTGCTTTCCCCATATCCACAAAGTCAGTCATTTAATCATAGAAGACAATCAGGTTGGTCAGGCATGACTTGCCCTTGGTGAATCTATGCTGACTGTTCCTGATCACCTTTCTCTCCTCCAAGTGCTTCAAAATGGATTCCTTTGGGACTTGCTCCATGATTTTTCTGGGAATTGAGATGAGACTGACTGCTCTGTAGTTCCCTGTATTCTTTTTCTTTCCTTTTTTAAAGGTAGGCACTATATTTGCCTTTTTCCAATTGTCTAAGACCTCCCACACTCACCATGAGTTTTCATGGCTCTGCAAATCACATCAGCCAACTCCCTCAACATCCTCAAATGCACTGGATCTAACACTATGGACTTGTGCATGTCCAGCTTTTCTAAATAGTCACAAACCTGTTCTTTCACCACTTAGGGCTACTCACCTCTTTCCCATACTGTGCTGCCCAGTGTGGTGGTCTGAAAATTGAAGACAGAGGCAAAAAAAGCATAGAGTATTTCAGCTTTTCCCACATCATCTATCATTAGGTTGCTTCACTCATTCACTAAGAGGCCCATGCTTTCCCTGACCTTGTTGCTAACTTACCTGTAGAAACCCTTCTTGTTACCCTTTGTATTCCTTGATAGCTGCTTGATATACCATGATTAAGATGCAAAATCAGTCCCATTCTCCAAAGCACCTAACCCAGAGATTCAGATCTTGAACTCAGTGAAAAACTTTCTTTTGATTTCAGTGTGCTTTGGTTAAGACCTCAAGACGCTAGGTTCTAATCTGAGAAGCACAGATTATTATTTGGCCCTAAATTTATAACATGAAAAACAATGATAACATTAATTGTAAAGGAACTGTGCCCATGACATCATCAGGAATATCTTTTTTATATTATATGCATTTTATCTATTTTATTTAATCAGTCTGTTTAGGTCCTAGTTCAGCAAGGTAAATTAAGCACATGCTTAGTTTTAATCATGTAAGTAATCCCATTGAAGTAATACATGAAATTATTCATTTTATACTTAAAGTTAAGCATGTAGTTAAATACCTTTCTGATTTTGGAGCTTTCTATAGCCCACTGGCTTTGATACCTAAGAAGCTATCCAGCTTTTAAAAACAGAAGATGATAATCTCTCTCACTCTCTTCCTCCTCACCTTGGGTGCGTCTATACAGGCACCTTAGGTTGACTTAAGGAAGATTAAGTCGACCTACAGAACTCCGCATCCACACTGGACTTTCATTAAGTTGACTTAAGCGCTTCCTTAAATCAACTGAATAACAGCTTAAGTCGATTTAATAACACCACCTCTGAAGGTCAACTTAAGGCTTAACTCGACCTTATTAAGTTGACTTAAATCTACTTAAAGCTAGTATGGACGGCTTTGTCTACACTACAGGCCCAGTTAAGTTGACTTAACAAGGTCAACTTTAAGTTGTCTTAAAGTCAACTTTGTTAAGTCGACTTAACAGAGTCAATTCTGTTAAGTCGACTTAACAAGTGTAGACATAGCCATGGTAAGAGGAATGTCTTGATTAGTTTATAGCATTGTTTATGATTAGTGTGTGAAAGAGTGTATGTGTTGATTTATTACTGAAGGAAAGCTAACTTAATTAAATCAGTGCTGCATTTAGTTCTGAAAGTGGTTCATTCACGGTCATTCTTATTTCTTGCAGGAACCAGTTCCATAGATAATGTTTAGTCCTTACAAAAGTTCTGTTTTCTGCACTCACGAACCAGTTCTTATGGGTCTATTCTTTAATTGTTCTAGTCTAGTTCTGTTTTAATTGTCTAGCTGTCATTGGCCTTGGGCTAATTTAACCATCTGAGGGAAAGTGCTTGTGATAATGGGGAATGTTATAGAGGAGGCATATTTTTCAAAGTGCATACCTTTTCCAAACAACATCACCTCATTTTTGTATGAGTTCAACTTAAGTAAGCACTCTTCAGTTGGATCTTGAATTTTCATAGGCTTTGAGAATGCTGGGAGACAGAGCTGTTAACATACAAAATAAAAGGAATTGGTATTGTCTGTGTACTGTTCTTCCAGTGGCTTCAGTTAGATGTTGAATGATATGAGGGAGACGACTTAGCAGTGTATAGCTTCACAGATCAGATCTCTGAGATAGAGAAACAGCTGCCCAGAATTGTGTTTGGTTTGAAATGAAGACAAGGTCTGCTTGTGTCTCATTTTGTAAGTAAGCCAAAAGACAGTTTATTAATTAATTGTATTTCAATAAATTGTTTTTTTAAATCTTTCATTTAACTAAATCTTCAGGATTCACTATAGAATACTTGTATTATCCTGAGTAAATAGCACTTACAAGAGTTGCATGTTTACTGTTAAGCCCTACTGCTCTGATGATAGCTGAAAACATCATAATATAAGGACTTCTCTTTAATGTCTTCTGTGTAAGTAGATGGGTTGGTCTGTAGAGTGTTGCATGGAAAACAAAATGTGGTATTTTTATGCTATTGTGTACTTTAGTTTGCCCTGAAAAAACATGTAATGTATCATAAAAATTAAAAAAGGCTTCTGAAGTTTGTAGTTAATGCAGTTAGTTTTGTGTCACGTCAAGTGTATGTTCCACTTTGAAATACTGTAACCAGTTGCATTTCAACTTTATTTTTAGCTTTGTGTTCATTGTAATAAGCTAGTAGGGACCGTAGACTATCAAAGGTATCTTAAAACACCATGGAGATATGATAAGGCAATTGAAAGGGCAACTGTTTATCTGTTCCAATAGGTGATTTGCGCGGTTAAATTGCTTTCACCAAAATTCAGCCCTTGTTACAAAGGATCCAAATCTTGCAATGTGCAAGCAGATCTTGGTTAACTGAAAACTGTTTGTCACTTGCCTTTTCAGATAAAAGTTGTCAGTTAGCACATAAAACTAATTTATAATGAAGGCAAAAAAATCCTCTGTTGTTCATGATAGAGTTGAGATGAAGGCACAAATCCAAACATCAGTGGTTTAATCATATTAAAATAACGACAGTGATCTGTTGCTATTACTTATAATAATATTGAGTCATTATCATCTGTGCTAATAGAAAAGTATAAATGCCAAAAGGCAGCTCCCATATCTCCTTCTGTGGTGAACGAGAAGTGTATCAATGCAGCTAACCTTTAGCCAGAAAATGTTATTTAGCTTGACAGGGTTTGAAGCTGATGTTGCCAAGACATGGCTGTTTTGTCTTTGCTTTATTAAAGTAGAGCTAAAATGATGCTTTCAAAATCTTCTTTTTGACTACAATGCCAGATTTTGGTTTACTTCCCAACAAAATCAAAAAGATTATTGTTTATTGGTAGTATGAATGCATTCTTTACATTTTAATTCTTAAAAATCCTGATTGTATTCTTTATGAAGGATGCATTAATTTTAAATTATGACTGAAATACTTTGTTAAATCCACTAGCTACAAATTAGTCTGGTCTAAATTGCTTCACCTCAACCATGACTAGAAGATCAATTTAGGGTTTTTTTTCATCTTATACTTCTGAAAATAAGTGAGAATGCATTTTGAACTGTGTCTTTGTCTTTCTTCTTCTTTGCCATAAACGAGAGTCCACGAGGGGCTGAGTTGAACCTGTCAAACATGTGTATAAAGAATTGACTATCTAATTGACCTAATTGACTGTTAACTGCTTTGCAGATGGATTAAGTATGGGAGAAAACATCTCATGAGTGTTTTATGAATGCATGAGTTACATGAAGTCTCACATGAGTGAGATATAACCACAATCCACCTCTAGTAGAAAGGATAGCGTGTACATTCCACAACATATAATAGTCATTTTTTCCTATTTTTCACTTGGATCTGTTTATATTATCAAAGTTGCTGGACTAGTACTTTTACTTTATGTAGCTGTTTCATAAAAGCACTTGTAGCAAGTTCTGAGGCAGATGGCTGGACTTCTGTTGTAAAAGTTGAGTGAGGAATCATAACTGCTTATACCACCTTGAGGGAGCAAAGAGAAGTTGGAGTAACCAGGCACATTGATTGTATACAGGATATTTTTGAAAGAAATTCTGAATTTTTACAGGGCTGAAAGACTTGCTATGGGTGCTTTCATGGACAGTATAATAGAGAATTAAGCTTGAAAACAAAAAAATGAAAAAGATAAAATAGAATAAATAGAACATTGTTTATTCTTCCAGAATATTGATAGAGCTCTGCTACACAATCAATACTGTTGAAGCCTTTTCTTTGAAATATTCTAATTGTCAGATACCTCGGACCAAATTCAGCTGTCAGTTCCACCCATGATGTCAGTGTAGTTACCTTTTTTATGTTACCTTCTTCTACACTGATTGCTTCAGCCTGGTAGCTGATTTCCGAGTTTGCTTTTGTATTTTTCTTATAGAAATAGGATTTGAATAGTCATGGAGTGACTTACTTGAAGTCCTCCAACCCATCTGTGTCTTGTGGATATTCTTGTTTCTTAAGGAGTACTATTACTCAGCCAGATGTGTAGTAATGCAAAGTGGTACTCAAGCAGGCCGTGTATTCATTTTAGAAATGAAGAGAACTTAAATAGTATACCTGAGATAATGCAAATCCCGTGGCTTTCCTGTTGTCATGCTGTGATGGATTTGGAGCTGCCTGAAATAATTTATGAATACTGTATCTTGATTGAGTTTTTGTTTTCTGTGCTCATATATGTTACTCCCAAGGGAATTCTGTACCAAAATAATAAAAGTTCTGCACATAATCTTTTAAAGTTCCACAGAATTCTGCATATTTGTCAAAATAAAACAACTTAATCACACCCCATTCAATTATTTTTGGTAATTTATTTCAAAATACCTGTCAGCAAGTATGTCTCTAACAATACAGACAAGGAAAAACACGGAATGCTTTTCTGACAAATTCCTTACTAAGCATATTAATACAGAACTTTGAGTAATAATTCATTTAAACTTACAATACAAAAATGTATTTCCCATACTCCTCAGAAGCAATGCAAAGGCTTGAGGAATCAGGGGTCATGGAGGAACTGAGGGTGAAGGAAGTAATTGCTGGGAAGGAGCCTGGGAGTGAACCTAGAGAGTTGTTGAGTGTGAGACGGAGAAATAGGCAACAGTTTTGTTCTGGGTTTTGTAGGGATGTAGGGGATTGTTAGGGAGTTGGGGAGCTTCCCCCATGCAAACCCTGGCTGACTCCTAGCCTCTCCCATTCAATCACACACATTTGCCCCTTTCCTCAAGGGTCTGTGCACCTCCACTCACCCATCTGTCCTCCTCCCATCCCTATGTGTCCTTGCACCCCCTCTTCTGTCCTCTTCTGCACCGCCATCCCCATGCACCCTCTTCCCCCATTCCCATCCAGCCCCAGCGCAGTCTGTCCCCCGCCCCAGCTAGCCTTTCTGAATCCCTGTCTGTGAACTCCCAGCAACCTTGTCTATCCTGCTCTGTCTGTCCGCATCATATGTGCCTCCTCACCTGGCCCCGTGGGCAGGGTGCTGTGAGGAATGCAGCCTCTGCTCTCTCCCTTTCAGCTGTTATGACTAGTGAGCAGCTGCCCTCTGTTCTGGCACCACAGCAGCCCCTAGTGTGTAAAAGGTGTTACTGCAGCACCTCTCCTGCAAAATCTATTTTCTGTGGAGAAAATAAATGAATTCTGTGCATGCCTAGTAGCACAAAATTCCCCCAGGAGTAATAGTCAGGTGGAGCCTGTAGAGATCAGGTTGTTTTCTTTGCAGGAACTGGAGATATGAATAAGGAATGCTTCAGGTGTGGTCTATTTATTTTTGTTCATTTCCTTATCACTTGATATTAAGATTTCTTGGTGTAATCCTTGCCTGTGATGGAGTCTACTATCTTTTGCAGTCCAACTGGGCAAGGTGTCACAATCAGAACCAGCTGTGTATAATCAAGGAGGCTCCCTGTTCGTCCTGGGGGCTTCCCTATTTAAAAGAGGAAGAGGAAACTGAGGGACTAGAAGCTGCACAGCTGCCAAGGAATGGTGATCTCTGGCCCAGGTCTCTGAGGACTGGTCTGACAAGACACAGAGATTTTTTGTTTTGGGACTTCCACATTTTGAATAGTCCAAATGTGGGCTCTGATGTAAGAGTCTGTAAATTGCTGTTGATGTGCTCCATTGAGGGAGCTTCATGAAAGAGAGACACACCTATGTTAATTAGAATGTTTGGTTTCTCTTTGCCCCGGCTGTTAAAATGAACCCATTGCTGCCCATCAAAAAGGGAACTGAGGCAGGCCCCAGCAGAGTCACACTTGGCGAGACAGTGGTGCTGCAGGGCAGGCAAGCCCTTTCACCCAGAGGAGTCCCCTTCCATCAGAAATGATCATGGAGGGCATTCTTCAGTTACTGGTGAAAAAACAACAAGCAGAAAAACACAAATCACCAGATTCAGCACACACTGCTGGCCACTTACCAACACCTGCAAGAAGCACAGCTGACAGGGTATGAATGGAACCAGCATTTCTAGGGAGAAATGACCAGACTGTTTACCCAGCTGTCTGTTGGAGAAGGGACCAAATTGGGTGGAGAAACCTACTCTTGAGTCTATCCAGACATCACCTTGACCAAGCTGAATACTGACAATGCCCCAGAGGCCTACCTGATCACATATGATTGGGTCAAGAATCCAGCTATCTAGGAAGAAAGCTCCTGGGCTGTATGACAGCCACACCTTACTGGAGAGGCATGAGCAGCCTCTCCGATGCTGGATGAAGGTGACCCTGGGTCATAATTGCACAGGGCTGCAATGGGCCAACTCAGCCTCTCCCCAAAGGCATATTGACGGAGTTTTCAAGCGTGACCCTTTCCTACAGATGCAAAACTATCTGCAGTGGCACAATTCTGGATCTGGCTTCCCACTGGCTGGTACTGGAAACTAAGATTGTTGGGGAAGTAATAGACAATATTTCCTCAAACAATAGCTGTATATCCTTCCAGCTGCTGTACAAGCTTTGATCTGGTGTTTGGCCAACATCGCTAGTAGCTACTGTGGAAATGGCAGAGGTGTTCTAGGAGACTGAGACACTCAGGGCTGGAAAGCACCCTATGATTGGCCAACCCTACCAGTGCAGGGCTGAAAGATGAAACTGCAAGAGCCCAACAAAATTTGCAAGAGAGAGTGTGGCCCAGAGCAATTGAACTTCAAGATTTGAGCCCATCCATTGCTGTATCTCCTACTGAATGAACTAACTCAAAATTCAAGTCATCCAGCAGCTGCAGGATGATCTAATAGCATTTTATTTCTATTTGGAATCAACTCATATCCAATGTGAATGTACACAACAGGAATGTGACTAAATGGGCAGCTGTTCCAGTCTGTCTAAGGAGGAACTAATCAATTTCTAAGGACACCTCTATGATCATATTAACTCAAGTAAAAATTGGTCTAACTTCTCATGGAAGACTGTGGCAGACTCTGCTTCAATGCAACCTGGTATCACCCAAGACCTTAAATCCAGGAAAACCCATTGACGTTTTCTGCATCCATGGTAATATTCAGTTGTACTTGATTGCCTCTAATCTTACAGATATTGAACCAAGTAGGTCACATCTGGGTAGGGGGCACAGATCACCACCTACCCTGGCTGGTCATCCTAGGGTGGGACTGGAAATATCTTCCAGAGACTCTGTCCCATCAACCTCTGTACCTTCGGAAAGACAAGAAAGAGACCACTTACAGATGCATGGAACCAATTTTCTATGGCTTAGTCAGGTCTTTTTGAGATTCCTCTGAAATTCAAAAAGTTACGGAATCAAAAGTAGAAGGTCAGAGGAGTTTGGGCCTGTTCCAACAATGATACTGTGGAGCCTGAGGAAGACTCTTCTCAGGGGATGGAAGATGGGGAGAGGAAAACCCCCAACAATTCAGATAGCTTGACACTCATGAAAGGAGCGTCTCCTACCAAATTGCTGTGTTGAAATACAGTGCCCTGACAGACTGATTTGCCATTGTGGCAGCCCAGCCTGAAGACCACACACTCTAGGAATGCCTAAACTGGGTGCAGACATTGATGGGGTAATTGTTATGGACTGGGAAGCCCAACAGTTTCTCTTGTGTGAGTTGAGAAATGAGAAGTTGTACCAGGAGCAGAGGTCACCCTCAGAACAAAGAGCTTTAATACTAGCTCTTGATTCCTAAATATGTTGGAAGGGAGCTCCTTACAGCTGGCCCACATTATATCAACTGCAGGGCACCTGGGTAAGGATAAAGCAAAGGAAAGTCTGTTAGCCCAAATCATTTGACCAGGACTATAAAGGAGATAGTAGACGTTTGCCTCTTATTTTGTAAATACCAAAGACTAGCTCTGAAAGACAAGCGGTGAGGCCTCTTAAGTGCATAACCCCTCATTGCAACCTCTTTAAGAGGGTGGGAATGAACACAATAAGTCCTATAGAAAAAAGTGTCTGAGAGCACAGCTTTGTTTGGGTGCTGTTGGACTATGCCACCCAGTATACTGAAGCAGTTCCCTTATGAAGTACTATGGCCTGCACATTTGCCTGGGAATTAGTCCAAATATTTTCATGTATTGATCTTCTTTTAGAAGTCTTCAAAGACTAGGGAACTAATTTTATGCCCCAGGTCGTCAAGCAGGTCTGGGGAGTGTTAAAATTCCACGTCTTCATCTGTCCCAGGCCAGTGGTCTGTGGAAAGGTTCAACAAAACGTGTAAATCCATGTGAAAAAATGTGTGGAGTTGGAAGCATAGGAGGGGGACCAACTACTCCCATGTTTGTAATTTGCAGTGCAAGAGGTGCTAGAGGCCTCCAGTAGCTTCTCTCCCTTTGAGCTCCTTTATAGGACAGAGTCCCATGGTATTCTAGATCTGATTAAGGAATTCTGGGAAGCCCAACCTACATGAAGTACCTGTATTGTGCACAAAGTCTTTTGGACAAGCAACAGATTGGAGCACATAAGCAGTTTTATTAGAAGGAACTTATTCTAGGCCCAGTAGACCCAAGTGCAACAACACAATAAAGGGGCTAGGGCCAGAGAATTTCAGCCAGGAAAACAGGTGCTCCTGGCTAACTTTCAGGGCCCACACAAAGGGGTGTTTTGCCCAGACAAATGAAAACAAAGATAAAAGTTTTCATATTAATTTGCTAAAATTTGGAAAGTACAGCAGGGTCTTTTCATTTACTCCAAGTATGGTGGGGAAGATCCGAGGACCCCAGATCCCCGAACCTATGGATATTGAAAAAGTACCCTGAGGGATTCAGCTAACTAGAGCACAATGAGGGCAAATGGGTAACCTTCTGAAAGTGTGCGAGGATGTGTTCTCCCTGCTACTACAGCAAACCTCTCTCATGACACACTAGAGTCTTATCAGATCATGGGCTTAGCAAGTGCGAAAATCTTATCAGGTTCCTGAAGGAATGAAGAAGATTCTGGTCTGGGAATCTGAAGGGCTACTAAGGCTGGGGCTAATCAGGGAATTCTAGAGCCTTTAGTTTAGGGCAGTAGTCCTGGTCTCAAAACCTGTGGAACCATCCATTTCCTGTGGCCTTCAAACAGGTGTGCACCATCATCTGCTTTGATGCCTACCCAATGTTCTGGGTCGATGATTAGCTAGACCTTCTGACCAAGATCTGAGTCATCCAGACCTGGGCTAGAAACCCAGACATCAAGCAGTAACATCATATTAGAAGGCAAAAATAAAAAAATAAAAATAGAACAGTTCATCTGCCCAGGCAACACTGTATTAGCCAATGGAGACCTGAAGAAGGAAGCAAAATCAAAGATAGAAGAAGCATTCACAGCATCAACTAAACTCAGCAGTGTCTGAAAATCAAATATATACAGCACCAGAACAAAACTGAAAGTTTCAAATTCAAATGTAATTTCAGTGCTAGCATATGACTGCAAGAATTGGAGATCTACCAAAATGTTAGACAGAAAAACTCAATCCCTCTGAAAATAAATGCTTGCAAAAGATTCTGGAGATTGATTGAAAAGACATACTCACTAATGAAAAGGTCTGGGGAATCACCAACCATCAGTTTGTTTCCACCAGAACTGAAGGAAGCACAGAAAATAGTTGGGGCATGTGCCAACACACAGACTCCCACTTGATGCTGTAAAGTGTTAACCGAATGATGTGAGGAAATGAGGGTAGCCAAGAAGAACCTTAGCCAGGAGAACAGAATAGTCTAGTTAAACACCATACAGCAAATGGAACCAGCAGCAGATAACACAGAGGAATGAAAAAGACTGGTTTCTGCCTTGTTCATCACATTGGTGCAAGGGGGTTGTCACCTGGGCTCTGAGATAACAATCTTTAAATTGTTATTTAAGTATTCCTCTTAGGAGGTTTTATTAAAGGGGGAAATACTTACATTAATTAGAATGTTTGGCTTTTCCTTGCCCAGGTTGTTACATTGCCTTTCATTTATAACTACTTATATAGTCTTTTGTTTTAAGCAGCTGGACCAGGAAAGCATTGTGTTATTCACCTACTGTGGACAGTTGAAATTATTTTGTTTAAATCTGGAGTTAAATATAGTTGTTACTTGTAGCGCTATTTGGATTACTGCAGTGTGCTTTCATTTTCTTATGTCACACTCTTGGTATAGCCAATCTTTCAGTGTGCGTGGAAGGGCTGAACTAGGAGTTTTAGGTGTATGCAATTTATCAACAATGAGCACTTTATTCTTTTTATTGCTTAAGTCAACAGCATCTGAAAATGTAATCTTCTGTAAGCATACTTCTTGAATAAGAATTTGCTTCCCTGTGCTTTCTTTCTCCTTTACTGCCTTTTTGTTTGTTTGTTTTTGTCTACTGGTCAATTCATTTGATGAGAGCAAGGATTACAGTGTTTTCCTTTTGGGCTTTTTCAATGTGTACATACACACACATGTGATACATGTGTTCATAATATATTGTATATGTATCAGCAAATAAAGCAAAATGCAGTGTTGACAAGTTTGTGTTGTCAGGTTCACCTGCTGTTAAAAACATAGGGACTACTTCTCATGGCGCATTCATCCCATAAGAAAATCAGAAACCTGGAAGAGATGGCTGCTTATTTCTTGAACACACTGTACCCCAAATGAGGAAGTCTGAGACCATGAAAGGGTCTTATAGACCAAGCTTCATAATATGCCTCCACACACACACACAAGACAGACTTGGGAGATGGTTGTACTAAGCCTACCTTCCTCAGTGGCAGTGGATTCTTTTATGAGGAGAGGCGGAAGGATTTGCTAGTGATAGCGTCTCATAGCACAGTTTGCTCCACCAGAGCAGGGTTCCTGGAGATATGGGATGAACATTCATGACCCATGACAGATAAGGACAGTTTTTCGTGACTTGATTTTTCCTTATCACCTCGTAGGAAATGAGAAGGATATCATTTATGGGTTGAACTAAGTCCTCATTCCCTTACTCTTATCTTCCATACTAATTGTAGTCCTTTAGGGTAGAGGGAAAGGATAGGATGATCTAGTGGTTAGAGTGTTGATGAGACCAAGGTTCAATTCCCAGCTCTGCTGCACATTTCTTGCGTGACCTTAAGTCACTTAGGCCCAGATTTTTAAAGGTACTTTGAAATTGTAAGGTCTTACTGACTTTCTGTGATGTTTAGGCCAAGAGCTTCAGAATTGACTAACAACTTGTATACCTAGTGTTTTGGGTTCCCAACCTCTGACTACTAGAAAAAGACTGATTCTTAGCAAATGCTCAGCACTCTCACTCAAAAAATCAGATTTCTATAAAGTATTTCTGATTGGTCACTCAAATACTGAAGCACCCAAAATTGCCAATCACTTTTGAAAATCTTGGCTTTTGGTTCTGCAGTGCCTACACTTTTGAAAATGAGATTTGCACTCTTCAGTTGTTTAATCCTTGCAACAGAGTGCACCAACACCTAAATACTTTTAAAAATCTGAGAAAGAGAAAGACAAGTGAGGTAATATACCATGTTGAAACAGCTTCTTTTGGTGAGGGACAAGGTTTTAACTTTCATAGAGCTCTTGTTCAGGCCTGGATGAGGAAACTAGAGTTTCCAAGCTAAATACAAGGTGGGACAGATACGTTAAGTGTAAGAGGTTCACTCATGTCCTACAAGGCCACTTAAAATGAAGTGGGCAATTAGCACCTCTGCAGTTTTAGGACAATGCAAGGTTAGTGGGCAGCAGGATTTGATACAATAAAAAGTATGTCCCTGGTAAGTTTATGGTTCTTCGTGTCCAGCAGAGTTAGAATTTAAGTTTTCAGGCTGATCTTTTGAAGGTGTTGTGAAGGTTTCCTTTGAGGATGAGGCTTGATGCATCAGATGTGGAATGATTGCTTTGTGAAAAGTGTTCATACACAGGTCATAGGGCGTTTTGTCTTTTATCATTTTTCTGTGTGAGTTCATTTGAGAGCTTAATGATTGTCTGGTTTCACCGACATCGTTGTTGATGAGGCATTTAGTACACTGAATGAAGTACACTACTTATTGTCATAGGCAAGGATCAGAAAGGCAGTCACTAAACTCAACAGTGTATGAAAATCAATATATACACCACTAGAACAAAAGTGAGAGTTTTAAATTCAAATGTAATTTCAGTGCTAACATATGGCTGTGAGAGCTGGAGGTCTACCAAAATGTTAGATAGAAAACTCAAGGGATGGAAGTTATTGATCATTGTAGTAATGAAGTTATGTATTCAACATTTGCATCGGTTTTTCTGTCAGTATCTGGTGCTGCTTTCAACTGGTGGGTCCTGGTCTGTGGGGAGCTTGCTTCTGATGATGAGCTTAGAGATGCTTGACAGTTGTTTGAAGGGAAAAAGAGTAGTTTCAGGAAAGATTTCTTTCAGGATGGAGTCCCTATCAAGTATGGGTTTTAAATGTTTGGTGATATCCTGTATCGTCTTGCAGGGATGTGAGGTGGTAGTTGACGAGTAGGGGTGTGCCATTGGTTCGTTTTTCCCCCTTGTATTGAAGCAGCTTCTCCTGGGCTATTTGAATGGCCCATACAATGATGCAATCTTCTTCTCTGGTGGAGTGTCCTTATTTGGTGAAGATGGTTTTAAGTGTGTTAAGATATGTACCCTGAATTTCCTCTTCAGCACATATTCTGTGGTATCTGAGTGTCTGGCTGTAGGTAACAGATTTATTGGTATTTCTGGGGTAGTTACCCAAGCTGTGGGAATGATCTGTGGGTTTCTTCCATGTAGTCATTTGAAGTGTTTCATTGTTGAAGTTGATTGTGGCGTGCAGGAAGTTGATGCTGGTGTGGAAGCATTCTAAGGAGAGTTTGGTGTGTGGGGAGTGGTGGTTGAAGTTATGATGGAAATCTATGAGGAAGTTTGCCCAGAGGATGAAAACATCATCAATGTACATCAATTCTTCCTTGAGAGATTGGCATACTGGGGAGCCATACTGATACTCAGAGTCCCTCTGGGCCAGATTTTTAAAGGTGTGTAAGTTCCTAAAAATGCAGCTAGATGCCTAGGTGAATTGACCAGGGCATGAGCCATCATGCCTACTGATCAGCAAAGAAATCAGGCCTAGTGGGTGGCGGAGGAAGTCAGAACAGCAGACAGCATCAAATACGAAGACACAGGTCTGAACTGGTTACAGAATCAGGTGCCAAGCCAGGGGTCAGAGCTGGAGACAGCATCCGGGTAAGGTGCTGCAGCAAGAACCTGGAGTAAATTCTTCCATGACTCCAGCCTGATATTGTTCACTGTACATGGTGTGACAGGGTCAGGCCAGATGGCTACAGGAGAGTATTAGAAGGCAGATATATTAGCCCCAAGATAAGCAGGTCCCTTTTCCCCTGATTGTTGAGCAAGAGTTACTTCATGTTAATTAGTATACCTGGGGCCATTCAAGGGTCTAGGCTAGTTAAAAGCCTCCCCTACAGACAGATAAAGTGTGTGGCCTGAGCTGTGGGAGTGAGGCAAGCCACTGGAGAGTTTATGCAGTCCAGATAGTGTCAAGAGTCGAGGAGGAGGAGTGGAACCCTGGCAGGAGAGAGCCCCACAGGTACAAAAATTGAGAAGAAATCCCTGCCCGAAGAGGGCTGAGGACCTTTCCCAGGCCCAGAGGCAGGGGTTAAAACAAGGGGAACGCACCAGAACACAGTTCCGGGGCCCACAAATTTGAGGGGCCAGAGTTCCAGAGCCCCTAAAAATAGAAAAATCCGGTGGAACGCATTTTCCGCCCTGCCCTGGCTGCTGGCAGGTCCTACACCCCACTGTTGTTAATCACAATACTTATTGTGTTATGCAGTGTTTGCTAGTTTGTGACAATAATTGCTACAGACATAAATGACATATAAAATTATAAATATTTGTATGGAGCGATAACCGATGCATGTAGTACTGAGAAGTGGTTGCAGATGCCTACCTGGGCTGGGGCCCGCACATGCATCTCAGGCAATACGGGAAGGGGGCCCGGAGATTAGGAGGTTCTGGGGCCTGACAAATTATACTTTAACCACTGCCCAGAGGCCTAAGGGAAAAGACCTTGCCAGAAGGGAAAGATTTAACTGAGTATTCAGTTTGGTGCTGCCATGCCCAGGGAGCTGTCAGAGACTAAAAGGCTCCCCAGGCAAGGAAGCTAGAAAGTAAGTCAGGTGGTATGGGGAAGAAACCGGGAGAAGCTAACAGCTTTCCTGAAGCCAGCAGCACGAAGCTACTACTTATATGGTCCTCGGGGTGGGGTCTGAAGTTGAAGGTGAGACTGCCCTCCGCTCGTCACTCTCCGCTGGCACTAGAGCTGCAGTGTATAGGCAAGACAGGACTAGAAGCCAGTGGGGAGTGGCCCTCTTTGAGAGGCTGAGTTATCCCCACCCATAGTTAGAGGGAGGGAGAGTTCTGAGGAACAAAGCAGTCCAGTGTAACCTTCGGGTGGGCTAAATTCACTTAATTGCCCCTCTCCAGTCATCTGACTGACCACATCACATCACACCAGCAGGGTACACTGTGGAGCATGCTCAAATTGCTACCACTCCCTGCTTCTGGAAGTTTCCAGTTGTGGGTACCTAATCTGCCCAACAACAGTAACCCACCCTCAGCAGGTCTCCCAGAGATAGCCTTTTCAGGCATATGGGTTACATTCTCCCCTGCTTAAATCACTGCCGTCCCTGGCAGTATACTCTAAATAATAATCCACAACAAGTTGTGTGGATCTCCCAGAAGTTGCTAAAGGGCAGCTTCAGTCCTCTCAGATCCCTGTCAGTAAACAGAGGATCTCTATGGCTAGCTCCAGTCTAGCCTTTGACTTAAACAACTGTCTCTTTCAGTTGCTATAGCCTGTATCCAAAGCGGTACAGGAATTGGATTGGATATATAAAATACCCATTTCTCAGATCTTAATAACTAAGATCTCACTCAATAGAGCACCATGCTCATAAACTCCATTAAATCAGACAAGAACTCAGTCAGTGTTTCACTGGCTGATCTCCGCACTCACTCTCTCTCTTACAGAAGAGATCCTCACAACAGGAGTAAAGGCTTCTCCTGGACCTCTCTCTATAACAGGGGGTAGCATCTGCCAACCACCCAGTCTGTCTACCACTCACAACCAAAAGTTACAACAACCCTCTTAATTTCTGTTATACTATCAACAGATTATACCTAACTAAAATGATTCTATATGGATCTAACACAAACTGTGTACAAGTTTCCATTATCTTAACAATATTAATACAAAAATATAAATTCAATATCAATATTCAATAACACTAAATTCTTTACAACTACTTCTTATAACTACTACTACATTATTCCTCAAAAAGAAATCAGAGGAGCTCTGAACAATCTTCAAGTCCCTGTTCGTTCGGGCGCCAATTTGTAACCTTCGGGTGGGCTAAATTCACTTAATTGCCCCTCTCCAGTCATCTGACTGACCACATCACATCACACCAGCAGGGTACACTGTGGAGCATGCTCAAATTGCTACCACTCCCTGCTTCTGGAAGTTTCCAGTTGTGAGTACCTAATCTGCCCAACAACAGTAACCCACCCTCAGCAGGTCTCCCAGAGATAGCCTTTTCAGGCATATGGGTTACACCAGCCTATTGCTGGAAGGAAACGCTGGACTCACTAAGGTGGAGAAAGCAGCCTACCATGGACGGATTTCCACACGGACCTATGGAGCCCATGCCCAGGGGCCCCCACAAAGAGCTCCTGCCCTGACTGCACTCGGGAGGGAAGGGGACAGAGATGCCTGGGGCCTGGGGCCTGGGGCCTGAGGCCGGGCTCCACATTCCCACCCCACCCCTGGGCCAGCTGGTCCACCCCCAGGGGGCAGAGTGGGCCAGCACATGGTCTCTCCTCTGCAGGAGCGGGGCTGGTTGGTATGCTGTGGTCTCCAGCGTGGCCTTCAGGGCCCATGGTCCTGGAGGGCCATGCCAGAAGTGTACCACATGCCAGCCGGCCCCGCTGCCCCCATGGGCAGACCAGCCAAACTGGAGCCGGGGCTGGCCCAGAGACCCCTTAATCCGGATCTTCACCCTGCCGCAAGTGACAGAGGCTGGATCTTTGATCAATATAAACTATATTGTTTGATGAATATTTAAGAGAGGTTTAGTAACTTTATTCAGTCAAAATTCATGCTGAAATCTTTATTCAAAAACAGTCTTGCCATGCTTACAGGACACATTAGCATGCTGCTGAATATTTCTGGATTTATGTTAATAGGTTGGAAAAAAAAAAAGGAAATTCTACAAATTACCTAATGACCAACACTGATTCCTCCTCTGATTACTATGATTAATATGGTAGGAAAAATATTGGGGGCCTACCAAATGATTCATAGATTCTATAGCCAGAAAGGACCACTGTGATCATCTAGTCCTGTATCACACAAGCCACAGAACTTTCCCAGAATAATTCTTAGAGCATATCTTTTAGAAAAATATCCAGTCTTGATTTAAAAATTGTCAATGATGTAAAATTCACAACAATCTTTAGTAAATTGTCCCAATAGATAATTATCCTCACTATAAAAATGTATGTCTTATTTCCAGTCTGATCAAAAATTTACACCTTATTTCTGATTCGAAGGTTTTAGTTAAGATCCCATAATAGTGTAGGAAAGTAAAGGAAAACAGGAACTTGGGGATCTTTCAGAGTAGAAATATCGCAGCATGCTATGCAGAAATAAGGATTAAAATCAGAATTCCTCCTTATGCTCTTTGGAAGGCTTCTATCTTAGTATAAACTTAAAAGAAACCACAAAGGAAATTAAAACCTTTAACTGAACTCTAACCCATCACAGTGAATAACATAATTATTCTGGCTTTTTTAACCAGCGGCAAAATGTGATCATTGGGCTTTACTCATATTGTTCATCTATATTTGTAACATATACACAAATACATCCTCTAATCATCCATATCCTTCTGTTAACATGGTCATATCATATTTTCATAATTTACAATTAATCCAATATGAAAAAATATTTGCATGAACTTCATATATTAATCTTTATTTCGGTTAGAAAAAAAGCACTCCTGTTGTGTGTCTAGTCCAAACAAGGATATATCTATATCTATATATATATAAAAACACAGGAAAAATGAAAAGCATCAGACAAAATTCCTTAATTTAAATTCAATTCTGTGGTTAATAAAGAAATGACAATACCTTCCTGAGATATCACCTCTCTTCTTGCTTAGTAATTTCACAATGAACAATGGACTGTGTGTCTCCGTTTACTACCTGGTTAATTGCACCAACATAAAATTGTAACTGGGCATTAAAGTCATTAATTTTTCCAACAGCAAGCATTTCTTATTCAGATAGACTTGTCAGTATGGTGACACAAGCAATAACTTTGGATAACATAAACTGGAAATCTTTACAAGTAATCTCACAAAAGATTTCCCTTATCAATTTACATTCTAAGACTTTATTTTCTCAGATTTTTACATTTGCTTGAAAAAATTATTCAGAAAGTCAGAATCAGATGTAAAAGAGCTATTTGTGTCTAAACTTTTACTTTCTCACACTTTACATTCAGGTAGTTCTAGGTGCAAAGACTAATACTCTGATTTGCACTTGCATTTCATAGATGCAAAAATGCAGATACAGTTGCATTGGCAGAAAAGGTAGGGAGGGCCTAAACCCAGTTGAAAATTTACCCCATGTTTATGCACTGTGTTCATAGACGGTCTTCGTGAGTAGGCAGTGCGGGGGGCTGGCAGAGGCTCACAGTGGGGCTGGGGTGGGGGTGAGGCACCCTTGACTTTTGCCCCAGACTCCAGAATCGCTAAGACCACCCAACTGGGTTGTATCTGTCTCACTGCTAATTTTATTTTCTACATTATGACTTACAACGTACAATATTAAAACTGAAGAACTGTTTTTTTTAATGTAATGTGGTGTAGTGACATGATGAGAGCATATGCCCAGATTTTGCTTCTATTGGATGAAAACAGAACTGCTTAAATGATTGTTATATGACCTGTACTGCAAATAGATGAAGGAAATTCTTTTAAGTCAAATTGCAGGGGATTGTGCTTTGAAAGTGGTAGATTTGAGGCCTGTTTCTGCTGCAGTGAAATTCAGTATAGTCGTGGTACGTGGCATGATAACAACTATGAAGTCTTATTAATGGACCACTTTTTTTTCTTTTTACATTATTTTTACCGTTTGTGTTTATATCATTTTTTGGACGGTGCAAACAGATTAGACAGTTTCATGTGTATATATAAACAGTTTCTAACCAATTTAAATTTCAGGTTCTCATATACTAGCAAAAGCTGTATAGTAGAATGTGAGAGCCTAAAACTTAAGGCTAATATAACAGGCTAGAGGATCCAAAACTAAGCCAAGCTATGGTCAAGGACGTGGGAAATCACAATAGTCTGTAAGGAGTCATGGAAATTTAACAGTAGCTGGCTAAGATTTAGATGCACCTGGTGTTTTGCTACTTCAAGAAGTTATAAATAGAAAGTACCAAGACATCAAGGCAGTAGCCCTAGGGCATGCTATCACGGAAGAGATAATAGGGACCATTTGACCTTGTCAACATCATAACAATATGATATATTAATATGTTTTGGTCCAGTCCCCCATACATGGGTAGGACTAGATGCCGCCAGAGAGTGGCAACTACATATGTAACAGGGCAGAAATGGATGTCAGTGGGAATAGCTTTGTCAGGCCTAGAGGATGATGGACAATCCTGTTGTCAAGTGAGCCATCCCATTGCACCAGGGTACATGTATCTAAAGTATTCTTATAAAGTATAAGTTGCTTCTTACTTTGCGTCATTGCACTAGACCCTGCCAGAGTACCTTTGTTCTTAATGAATTGGTGGTCATGTCGATCCATTCAGTCATGAGGGGATGTCTCAGTTAACTGGGCAGACTGGGGCAGCCCACACATGGAGAGCTCACGCATGCAGCCACTGATTAACAACATGTGAGCTACTCACCTGAATAACGTCTGACGACAAGCTATGTTGCTTAAGGATAACAAGATAGCTTACTTTCTACACCCTTTCATTTCTGGGGCTCTGTCTCTGGAACCTGTCAGTACTAATTCTGATGGAGGTTTTATAATGCAGATAGGGTGACCAGATGCCCTGATTTTATAGGGACAGTCCCGATATTTGGGGCTTTTTCATATATGTATCTATTACCTTCCACCTCCTCTCCCAATTTTAAAATTTCATATCTGGTCACTATACATGTAGATGTTTGAACATTAGCAGAAGGGCAAAGACTATTTATTTACACAGAGGCCACTAAATAGCATTCAAATGGTACTGAGTTTAGAGCACTAGTGATTGGGGGAGGATTTAAATATGTGATCTAGAGATGAAAGGCTGTCTATCTCCTTGTTAATTCGTAAAGACATATATAATCCTGTATACCTACACTGAAAATAAAAGTTGATTGTATTGGCAGAGAATCTGCTACCACTGCAAGACTGAACAAAACCTAACATCTTTCTTGCATTTCTTGTTCTGCTGCAGGGGGCAGTTCGATGGAATATTCAATTGGTGTACACAGAGTTCTACGCATATACCATTGAGTTCTCAAGTGATAGCCCTGTGGGTGCCCTGCTTCAGGTGTTCATGCACCTCGGTGCTCATAATCGGGGATTTGTAGTAGCAGTACCCCAGTTGGGTTGCACATGCATGGACTCCATCTCCTGCCGCTTAAGGATGTTCTCTGGCTCTGTGTGATCGAGTTCCCCTCAGTTCCTTTAGGACCACCTTTGGCTCAAGTCAGAGTTCCAGCAGTGCTTTTTTGCCTAGTATAAGCATGTAGCATAGTTTTCGTTAGTAGTAGGTATACCTAATTCAATTTTCCCCATTTTTTTAAAATGTATTTTTTCCTTTTGCAGCAGAAGTTTAGGTTTCTGTTGAAGCTGTTAGACTTTTTATTTTCCCTTCAAAAGGGGGAAAACACTCACTTTAGGAGAATGCCCAGTTCCCCAGGTTTAACTTATGCCTCATCTGCAGACTCTCAAGAACAGTCTCAGATGGGCATTCGCAGTATGTCCGCTCCGTAGGTGAGACACACATAGCACAGAAGTGCTCGCACTGCCACAACCTAAAAGTTAGAAAAGCAAGAACTGCAACTTAAAGGCTTTCTTACGGAGAAATCTCTCAGACCAGCATCTGATCTCAGCATTAGCCTGGAATCACCCTGTTAACTCTCCTGTGAGAATCTGAGCAAACTCTATAGATGGACAGTTAGTCTTCATTTCTCTAACCTAGATTTCTAACAAAGGCGCTCTAAGCAAGAGCTAATGACCCCCAATCTGTTTGGGTAATTTCAGAGACTGCAATTTAAGAACTTTGCAATTCAGTTATCTTCTCTACTTCGGAACTGGCCTAAGAACTTTATTTTCATCTATAGATAGATAGATAGATAGATAGATAGATAGATAGATAGATAGATAGATAGATAGATAGATAGATAGATACACACACACACTGAGCTTTTAAACATTATTCTCTCTCCCTTTTTTTTTTTTTTAATAATCTTAGTTTAGTTAATAAGCATTGGCTTTTAGCATTTGGATAAGATCTGAACTATTCATTGACCTGTGTGGTAATGTGTCCGATCCTTTGGGATTGGTAGAATTTTTTTTTCACATATTATGAATAATGATTTTCAGTAATCCCTGTCATATTTGACTTGACTGTCTGGATGCTAGCCAAAGGGCTGGATAGTTTTAAGAAAACTGTGTTTTGTATTCTGAATAACCAGTGAGTTGATCAGAAGCTGTTTGCTCCTGGCTTGTTATATTTTATGAAAGAAAAACCACCAATATTTAGGGCTCTGCCTGCCCCATTCTTTGCTGTTTGTCCTGTTTAAGCTCTTTTGGCATGGCTTCCCTGGAGGCCAACATCACAGATGTCTTTCTAAAAAATATGCTATAACTCAATCAAAAGGTATGGACATGAGGAAGGAATCACCTGGGGAAATTTTATGGTCTTTGTTATGTATGAGGTCAGACACTGTAATAATAAACAAGTAATAGTTCCTTTTGATCTTAAAAGCTTACGGGTGAAATCCTGTCCCCATTGAAATCAATGAGAGTTTAACCTCTGAGTCCAGTGGGGTCATGATTTCACTCTATGAATTCTTGAAAAGTTCAGATTTGGACCCAAGAGCTGCCTTTAGGGCATATATAATAGGTCTGATGCAAATGAGAGTTTCCCTATTTAACAATATTTGTGATACCCTTCCAGTGCCTTCACTTGAGTTGTTTTAGAGGACTGTCTCACAGAACTTCTTACACTGTTATGAGCTGACATATTCCCTTTGAGTTTTAATGATCTGGTAAGTCCCCAAGGCTCATTTTTCAGTTGGAAAGTACTTCGAAATTCCATTAGTCCATATAATAGTTGTGGAGGATTCATCTTCCTTGGATTGTGGAATTCATACAGATGGGTGCTATGCTCAACATATTTGGTCTTTCATCCCATTTGGACTCCTCATCCCAGAACAATTCTGCAGATGGAGGTAGTCTTGCATACACTTAGACAGCTGGAGAGCTGTTTTAATAAAATTGATTCTGACTCAAATGACTAATCAGGTCAAAGTGTTTTACTCAAACAAACTGGAAGTGACTGGGGGTCTGTCTTTTTTGCCAAAAAGCTCTCAAGGTATGAACCTTGGCATTGTTCCTCAAGACATTGCCCATTGCCACTTACTTGATGGGGAAGGGGAACACAGTAGCACGCTGGCTCAGCCCAATGGGGACTGAGCAACACATCTGGTCCCAGATCAAAGGAAGGATCAATCTTTCTCAATTACAGCACACCAACATTGATTTCACTGCAAAACTTCTGAATGAATGCTGTGTTCCTCCATATTCCAATGGGAAATAAATTTAAACTAGTGACAGAGTCAAACATCTGAGTCAGCCAGTAAATATGGGGAGGTATTAATAACGTTATATAAGACAATGGTGAGATCTCATCTGTAATAATGTGTGCAGCTCTGATCCCCCATATTTAAGAAAGATGAATTCAAACTGGAACAGGTACACAGAAGGGCTACTAGGATGATCCAAGGAATGAAAACCTGCCTTATGAGAAGAGACTCAAAGAGCTTGGCTTATTTAGCCTAATCAAAAAACTTGAGAGGCGATACGATTGCTCTCTATAAATATATCAGAGGGATGAATACCAAGGGGGGAGAGGAATTATTTAAGTTCAGTGACAATGTTGACACAAGATCAAATGGATATAAATTGGCCATCAGAACGTATGGACTTGAAATTAGATGCAGATTTCTAATCATCAGAGGAGTGAAATTCTGGAATAGCCTTCCAAGAGGAACTGTGGGGGCAAAAACCCTAGCTGGCTTCAAAACTGAGCTTAATGCATTTATGGAGGGGATGGTATGATGGGGTAGCCTAATTGGCAACTAACTGATCTTTGAGTGTTAGTGCTAAATATGCCAGTGGCCTAGGATGGGACCTTTGATGTGAGTGGGTTTTGAATTACTACAGAGAATTCTTTCTTTGTTGTTTGGTTGGTGAGTCTTGCCCACATACTCAGGGTTTAGGTGGTCGCTGTATTTGTGGTTGGGAAGGAATTTAGGGCAGGGCAGATTGGCAGAGGCCCTGGGTTTGTTTGGGTTTTTTGTTTTGTTTTGGGGTTTTTTTTGCCTTCCTCTGTAGCATAGGGCATGGGTCACTTGCTGTTTGGTTTTCTGTACCTTGAAGTCTTTAAACCATGATTTGAGGACTTCAATAACTCATTCATAGATCAGGGGTCTATTACAGGACTGCGTGGGTGAGGTTCTGTGGACCACATTGTGCAGGAGGTCAGACTAGATGATCATATTGGTTCCTTCAGACCAATTAAAGTCTATGAGTCCTTCTTTATTTTTACTTTAAGTGTAACAAGGAGAAAGCTATTTATTTCATTGTCCATTTTGCATGTACAGCAATTTTCAAAGTAATTTTTTCATAATGTTTTCAATGTCCATATCCTTACAGCAAATTGACCAATATTAAATATGGATTTACATGATAAACTCTAATGACTGTGAAGAACCTATTATGGCTAAATTACAAAATTAAGGCAGCACTCAGGATTTTAATCTTGTTTAATTCCAATTTGTCATGTGGTGTTTAATGTAACGATTCTGAAGTGTTCAGGGACATTTTTGTTATGATGGGCACGACATAAAAAGCAAAATTGTTTTGGTTGTGATGGTCTGTGTAGTCAACAGTGCATATTTTTTTACAACACTCCCAATTCATATTTTCAAAAGTTGATATGCATTTTTTAAAAACTCCATGAATGTATATTTGTGACTTAAATATTTTTGTTTCCTAAGTAATTATATATAGGTGAGTGAAATATTCCCCAAGTCATCAGTACTGCAAAGACTTATGACTGTGAATACCTTTATATATGTGAATAGTCTACTGAGATCTACTTCTCTATAAGACACTTGCATACATAAGCCTTTGCAGGACTGGGCGTAAACATGTATCTCTATGATGATTTCTTCTCTTTGTTTTCAAGGACTTCCCTATTTCTCTCTTCTAAATGCTTTTAACTGGAGGTGGGGGAAGAAGATAATAGTTAGATCCTAATCGTGGATGAAGTCTCTTTGTCTCACTCTGACAGTACTGAGGGGCTTTAAATTTACTCTAACTGGACAGCTAAATATTCCTCAGGATACGAGAATTCCCAGTAGGCATACAGCCACTGAGATTTGCCTAAATCGCCACTCGTACGTCACTCAGCATAGGGGATGTGAGTGGCCTGTGACTAAGGTTGTGATTGGAAGTTTCTGCACTCCAGCAATTCACAGCTGATGAAAAGCTCCCTTGGAAATTGTCACACCAACTGGCACAATTGAGGGCAGCCCTCAGGTTTTTCTGACTTTTATTGGGGACTGAACAGGGACCTTCAGGGATCAGGGTTTGGCTTTTACATATAAAATTAAATCAAAATGTTTTCTAAGTTTAAGTTAAGAGCTGTTGACTAGAGCTATGTAACATTTTTCAGCCAAACACTTTTTAGTGAAAAAGACATACTGTACAAAAAACAAAACAAAAAACAAAAAAACCACACACACACACACACACACACACCCCTCCCCCCCCCCCCCGAAATATTTCATCGATTCATCTTACATTTGCAAATTGTTTCAATGGAAGAAGAAAACTTTAAAAACATCAAAATGTTTTGGTATTTTCTAAATGAAATGTTTTTTTTAATTTTCTGTTTCAGAATGATGTTTTGTTTCCAAATTTCCTTTTATTTTATTTTTTTAAAAAACCAAAGAACACTTTAGAATGACCAAAACTGAAATGATATGTTTCAGTTTTGCCAAATGAAGTGTTTCTTTTGACCTAAAATATTTTCTTTCTAAAATTTTCAAGCATTTCCATTTTTGATTTGACCCAAAATGTGTTTTCGCTTTTTTGCCCAGAATTGCCAGGGACTCAAAAAATCTTTTCTTTTACCAGAACTGCTCTGTACTTCATTTCATGTGTTAGACAGTATAGTAAGCAACAAAATGTTTACAGTTTCATTGATCATTTTGGTACTGTGTCATCAATAAAGGTCTTTTTGTATGGGTGGAAAAACTGGGGCACAGACAGCACAAGTAATTTGCTAAAAATAATAGAGTATATCACAAAAGGAAAACAATGTAACCCCCCCCCAAGTCTCAGCATCATGCTGTCTTTAATCAAAAGACCATTGTTCATCTGGTACTCCCCCAGTAGCTTCAGGGTGACTCTTTGCTTGTCCCTTGAAGGGTAGTATGGATTAGTGGTCAGTCAACACCTCTTCCTTCATACAGCCCTTGAAGTTTCCTGATGAAGATCTAAGAATGGGCAGAGGTGGGCATTGACCGTGAGGAAAATGCTCCCAGGAAAATAAGCAAGGGGAAAATGCAAGTTTCTTTTTATTTAAGGCCCTGGGGCCCAGAGCCTTGTAGAGTAAATGGGCAAGGCTTCCCTCTCTCCCAGTCAATTGGGTCAACTTCCAGGAAAAAGGCTGTATATATTCTGTTTCCCTTCAGAGCAGGGAAGACAGCAGCAGGTGAACTATGGTTATGTGTGGACCTCTGATAGCCCAAGGAGGTGAGGGAGAAAACTAGAGAGAGCTGCTGGAAGGATTCCTGGAGGAAGCACTTGCAGAAGCCACTGGAGGAGCTGCTTAAAGCTAAGGAACTTGGTCCCCAACGAAGGAGGGTTATGCAACTCCCTAACCTAAGGGTAGAGACTACAGGCGAGGCCTAAGAAACACAGATCCCAAGAAGAAGGACAGTGCAACACCAGAAACTGAGAAGACAGAGTGTAGATCAGGGAGTCTGAGTGGAAGAGACTATTTCAAATTTCGATTTATAAAGTAGAGGGAATTTTGTCTTCTACCATTTTAACTATATTGAGATTTTAGGGGCCAAAGGGAAGGGGGAAATTAAGATAACCACGCTTGGTCGGAAGGGGTGCTATGACACAGGCATGCCATTTTTTTACTGGACTGCCCCACTTCTCATTTGCATTTTAAAAAGTATAAATAAATGCAAGTATTGTTTAAACACTTTGACACATGTGTACGACTGAGAATGATTCATTGTGGCAAACCCCATAGTCTCTCTAGCAGTTGGTGCTAGGCTAAATTTGAAAGTTAAGAACTCTATTGATAAATTCAAAGTAGAACACCACCCTTTTACATGTTCCTTTTAAAATATTTTCTTATGTTTAATTAAATTAAAATTCATTATTGTTAAATTTTTCAGGATACTAAGTCAGCATGTTATAATGCCATTAATACATTGTTTCTTCTACTTCCCCAGTCCCTGTTCATGGATGTATGTCATCATAAACCAATGCCTTCCATCTATTGTATTGTCCAGTTGTTGCACTGAATGACACACTGAAAAAATATTGATTGTTCAAAACCTGTATTTTTTTTAAACTGAAAAATGACTTAAAAATGGAAGGCTTTTGTCACCTTGTCGCTTTCAATTCAAACATTATTTTGCTCATTAAGGGCTATATGTCATACCTAATCACGCAGAGATTCTTTACTCATGCAAATAGCTCCATTGAAGCCAGCAGAACTACTTGAATAAGTAGGGATTTGCAAGTTCATAGACTAAGGCCTTGTACACACTACAGCCTTACCGCATGGTAAAATAAGGCTGTGAGTGTACACACTACAATGTTGCGTGTTGCGCGGCAACAGCCCTCTTGCTGCGCAACAGGTAAACCACCCAGACGAGAGTGGTAATGCTTACCACGAATGGTCTCTCCCGCAATAAAGTGTGTGTGCACTCACTGCGAGTTAGACAGCCTCCGGAAATGTCCCAGAGTGCCAATCAAGGCCACTCTGGGACACCAGAGCTGTCATACTTGTCAATTTCCCTGATCTAACAGAGCAGGGAAATTGACAAGCCGCAGGGCTCCAGCCACCAGGGTTCCAGGAGTTCTGCTCTGGCTTAGCCCTGGCCGCGGGTGGCAGTGGTGGAGCCCCAGCCACAGGACTGAGGCTCAACCCGCCGGCGGCTGAAGCCAGCTTCCCATCTCCCCAGGGAAACACCCCGCCCCCACCCCTAGTGGGACTCCAGCTGCCAGGGCAGTGCGGCTCTAGCGCCAGGGAACCTCTAGGGAATCCCCAGGGCAGCAGGCTCCAGCCCTGTGGGGGAACCCTTGGGGCAGCCAGCGAGGGGAACAGCCCCACTGCCAGCCCAAAGGCTGGCTGTGGCAGTGCATGCTGGGATAGGTGCCCACCATGCACAGGTCCTTGTAGCGAAAATTCAAGGGAGCGTGTGAATGCTCTTTTTCACTACAAGGAGTGCTATGTGGACGGGGGAAAGTGTTATAGTTATAACGCTTGCTTGTCCCGCAACAACTTTATTGCAGGACAAATCTGTAGTGTGTACATGGCCTAAATTTTAGAAGATTAACCACCCAATCTTCTTTGACCTCTAATTGATTATTTTTTAAATTAATTTCATTGAGTCCTTTTTTCACATCCCAAGGAGTTCTAATAGTGCTTTTTTTTTTTTTTTTTTTTTTTTTTTTTTAAAGTAAATGTTATGTGTTGGCCTAGCAGGGCATTCTATATCACCACACTGACTTCTCATGTCAGGCACTTTTTTAAAATCTTGTGTTTTATTTCTTTTTCTTCTGAGTCCATATACATGGCTAGTTCTTAACAAAACAATAATAATGTATGTTCTGCCTCCCAGTGTCCTGTTCTATCAACCAACATGTAACAATACCAAATCATGGAGCAGAACACTGAAAAATCAAACCAGTAAGAGGCCAGTTCCAGCCACTAGCTTCATGAAACGTATCCTGTAGAGCTAGCCATCTAGTTGTGTCCTAAAATATAAGTATGCCGCTGCCATTGGCTCAGTGCAAGTGCATCTGTACTGAGGGTACAGTTTGGATTCCAGCAGTGAGTCTGTCTGAAAACCAAAGAAAAGAAAGGACTGAGGATATAGTGTTCGGCACACTCTCATGACTTCTACCTATGGGCATCTTTTTTCAGGAGTGGTAGAATATCAACAAAGGATGAACTAACCTTGTTCAGCATCCCATTTTGGTCACTCCATTACAAATTCTTTTAATTTTTGACATGCACTGTAATTAAGTATCATGATTTTTGTTTGTCCCCAAAATGATTCATTCTGTAATTGATTCATTTTGTGTCTGCTTATTGACTTAACTGATCTACTTAATTGCTGATTATCTGCGTTATGGATTCATATTGCTTTGTTTTCCTGCATATTTACTGCACAGAGTAGCTGATTCATCATATACTTGTTTCAATGCTTACTGTTCTTTGTAGTACTGAGTAATTCCCCTGAAACTGTTTCTTAGGATATTTGATTGCTAGTCAATATGGCCAATGACTGTTATTCTTTCTACTCCATTTCTCTGTGTAATATTTTCTTCTCTCCTCTTCCATCTCACATTTCTTTTTGTTTTCTCTTTTCTGTGGCTACCACCAGCTCTACATATTCCTCTCACCCATTCTCAAAAATTAGTATGCCACTTTTGCTGCTTCACCTTTAGACATCTTGACTATGTCATGTGCAGCTGCAGTTTTGACTTCCTGTTTTCCAACTAGACCCTCTTCAGTTTGTCCTCTTCCATCCACTGGTACTGCAGAACTAAAGTCTGTAATGACCTCCTCTTGGCCATCTTGCAGGGTCTCTCTCTACAACATCCTCATCCTTATTTATCCTTCAGCTGGTTTTGACACCATTGATTACATCCTACTGCTCAAAATTTCATCCTGCCTTCACTTTCATGAGTCTGTCCTCGCCCAATTTTCCTATATTCTTCCCTTCAGTGCCTTCCTTGATGAATTTTCCTTCTCCATCCCCTTCCTTTCAGCTGGGATCGCACAAGGATCTGTTTATGGTCCTCTTCTCTTTTTCCTCTGCACCTTGTCTCTCTAAGTGATCTTAGTCACTAATATGACTTCATTTATCATCTCTATACTGACTAATCAGATTTATCACCCTGCCCCTGACTTGTCTACCTCAGTGCAATCCTGCATCTCAGTATATCTTTCTGACTGCTCATGGATGTCACGTCACTGCCATTTTAAACTCAGCATGGGCCATTGCCCAACCTGCCATTATTTCACTTTGTAGACAGGGAAAGTAACTATGAAGGGCCTATACTGCAGCCTTATGATCTGTCTGCAGGTTATGAAGAGCTGTGTCCCCCCAACTCTTGCCTTGTTCCCATTTCAAACCTTGATAGTTCAGGCTCTGTGGGAGGCGGGTGAATTTCACTCTCTTACTATATGAGTCCATGTGTATTGTGGAATATTGTAATTTCAGCAAGAAAGCAATACAAATAAAATGATCCAGAATCAAACATAGCAGCACCTTCCAGTATAGAAAAGATTGTCAATAACAAAGATATCAAAATGTTTTATTAACTTTACCTACCTACAGGGTTAGAGGCACCAATTCACCACCATTAAAAACACAAAGAATATTTGCAACCATACCTCTGATTTTTCAGGGTAATGCTTTTTGGACTTTGTATATGTACGGCGCTTCAAAATCTTCCTTGCTCACACTTTCTCAAATGTCATAGCATTGCTACTTTTAGGCAAAAAATATCTCTTAATATAAACATTTTTAAGGTGAGTTGCTGCCATGAAGGTGATTGTTGGGTACGTAGGGCAAGAAAGTGTATTTGGGAGATGTATTCTAATAAATTGTGCAGGGGCAGATTGTTTGAGGTATTTTTCTTGCTGTAATATTTCCATTTTGGAGTCAGCAAATGAGGCATCATCTTCTGAGTAATAATGATCCTATATTTATTTATGTGTTTCATCCAAGTAGATCCCAAAGGACTTTACAAACATTTCTAACAGACTGTACTAATTGTATGTAGAATATCAGAAGCACTTCACCCAGCTCTGAATTGTGGTTATCAGGAGGTGAGCAATAGCGAATAGCAATAAGTGTAGGACACAAAGGCATAAAGGGTATTTAAGCAGGTGCTAAACTTTAAGTCCACAAATAGTTTCAGTGCAGTCAATGCAAGTATTCATGTTCTTAAACATGTGCTTGAGTGCCTTACTTTTGGTAAGGATGAAAAAGTGGGACTCAGAAAGATCTGTTCTGTTTTTAGCTCAGGCAGACTCACAGCATGACCTTGGGCAAGTCACTTTATACGCTCTGTACTTCCATGGCCTCTCTGTAATATGGGGTTAATGCTTCATACTTCCCAAGGGTGTCGTGAGGGTAGAACCCAGGTCAGGTCTCTACTATGGGGCTAAGTTGACGGGAGATGTGCATTCTGCAGTATTCCTACTTACCGTGCCATCTTCACTCGGCTGCGTCAACTTGAAGCACCATTATTTCAAAAGCCTACATGATAGACTTTAGTAGACTTCTATATTGAATAAATAGAAGTCTTGGCACATTTACTAATTTTGCAGATGCATTTATTTACATAATCTCTCTTATAGTGTTATACATAATATTTTCATGATCTGTTCATATTAATTAAAAAGACAATTTGTCTTTCAATGGATCCTAAATACTATGTGGTGTTCTTTTCTTTTCTTTTCTTTTCTTTTCTTTTCTTTTCTTTTCTTTTCTTTTCTTTTCTTTTCTTTTCTTTGTTTTGGTTTTTTTATTGTTGTTGTTTACAGATCATGCCCCAAGAGACTCCTGGTGATTTTATTAAGCTAAGTGCTCTACTAAAGTCTGTGTATACTTTTGTTTAAAATGTTAAATGGTATTTCTCATGTTTTTTCTTCCGAATAATTGAAGGCCAGTAATACATTAAAAGCCTGTATTATTTGTTTGAATACCACACACACTTATAAAATACATATTCAGAAAAAGTATTTGAACATACAAATTTCTATTTTCCCCAACCATGTTCACTATAGATAAATTATTTCTTTGCTGACTTTGTTTATGTTAAATCTCAGGGTTTAGGAAATGTTTACAGTTGAGCTATATCACATAAAATACAGATTTATGTAATAGAGGTGCTGACACTACCAGAGACTAATGAAATTGTAATTTATTCAACTAAATTAAGATTGTTTGATATGGATCAATTGTGTGGGTATATATTTGCGTGCTACTTTTTTTTTTTTTTTTGCATTACAAATACGTTTTGTTCTAAGCTATATCTTACGGGTTGCTGTTCATTTAGGTCCCTTAAAAGTCCATTAAATATGTTTGTTTAATTTTTCCTAAGGGCAGGTCTACACTACCAATTAAGATGATCTAACTTGGTCACTCAGGGGAGTGAAAAAGTAACCCCTCTGAGCAACACCAAGTTACAGTGACATAAGTGCCATCCATACCATTGCTCTTCCGCCAACGTAGATTCCATTCCTCGTGAACTTGGAGTAATTATGCCAACAAGAGAGCACTTTCCCATCAGCCTACAGGGTCTTTACCACACTCACTACAGCTGTGCAGCTGCACTGATGTAGTGCCTCTAGTATAGACTTCCATTCGGGATTAGTGTTAGCTTTTAATTGGAAATTGAAGGGCACTAATCTATGTGCTTCCCATTGGGGCTCTCTTTTTAAAGAGGGATACCTGCATTTTTCCTTTCTACCTGCTTCCATTGTGACAGTTCATTGTGCCCCATGATATTAGTCTCTAAACAATGAGTGAGGCCTGAACAAGTTGGCTGTACGTTTATGCAGATTGCCTAAGGAAAAATACTTAGTGGCTGCTGTCCCAGTGTTGCTATCTAAAAGTTTGATCATTTTGACAGAGACAGTTGCTTCCCCCAACAATGTTAACGTAAGGATTGATTCTGCCCTCAGGCATGATTTTGAAGCCTCAGGGGATGTCCTGAAGCATATTTTTTCATGTACATATTTGCTTTGGTTGTTTCTTGCTTGGCATTAGAAAACATACTTCTTCAAAAAGCATGGATAAAAATTGCAGAGCACTCAGGAAGCAGTAAATTGTTGCATTTCATTAGGTATATTCCTAACTGGAAGCACATGTGTGAGAATATTGGCAGTTGAAAAGTATAACTGCATTTTAATACAGCAGTCTTCAGAGAATAAATTCTGTAGTCACCTGGGAGACCTGCCATTCAAGAGGATCTGGACTGAAATATTGGTACCATAAATTTGTATTGCTGTTGTGGTTACCAATCTCCAGGATTGCTCTGGAGTCTCTAGGAAATGAAGATTAATGTTTAATTAAAGATTGTCATGTGATGAAACCTCCAGGAATATGTCCAACCAAAATTGACAACACTTAGTACTGTCCGAATATGGTATACGTTATTTCTCAATGGCCAACTCCATAACCAAGAACCCCAGCTTATGTAAATGACTTTCTTGTGTGCCAGTTCCTTTCTTTATTCAAGAAAAAAAATATTTCTGAGATGTTGGGATTATCTAGTGGAATGATTTGTTTAGGGCCTCCAAAGAGGAGGACTGTAATCCCTTCTAAGAACATAATTCATTTGGCAGCCCAAAGGTTAAGTTCATACTTTTGAGGAGCCAAGTTGAGGAACTGCCAATACAAGACCAGTCTTATTCCTTCAGATGTTTTGGTGTAGCAACCTACTGAGGTTGGGTTTCTCTGTGGTAGGATTTATATGACGTTTTAAAAGAGCATGGGAAAAAGGTTGTTTATAACAATTTTGTATCGTGGGTCTATAAATAGTGGGATACTTCCTTCCACAATGAGGGAAGTACTGTATAAAATCATCTTTTAAATTTAAAAGGTGTGTGTGCATGTATATAAATTTTAAAGGTATATACATATATAGTATTGTGATTGCATGTATATAAAATCAAGTCAAATGTGTTAGTCTACACATCTTAAGCTTTCAGGAGCTATGGAAGGACATTATTTGAAGTCTACGAGGGAGCCAGTTCCAAAGGAGTAGTCGCATTAGTCTAGTTCAGCCGGCAGGCAGGTGGGGAGTGTCGGGGAGCGGAATTGGGGAGCTGGTGGGCAGGTGGGTGGGTCAAAGAAGGAAATTTGATAAACTTCTATAAATGTTTGCCAGAGGAACACTTTCCCCATATGAGAAGCTTTGCTCGTGGTTTTATTTCAGTGTTTGCTACAACTTACATCTGTGAAAAAACATTTTCCAGGATGAAATTTGTGAATCATAGAATCATAGGGTTGGAAGGGACTTAATGAGATCATCTAGTCCAACCCCCTGCTAAAAGCAGGACCATTCCCACTAAATCATCCCAGCCAGGGTATTGTCTAACCAGGCCTTAAATATCTCCAAAGACAGAGATTCCACCACCTCCCTAGGTAACCCATTCCAATGCTTCACCACCCTGCTAGTGAGACAGTTTTTCCTAATATCCAACCTCGACCTCCCCACCTGCAACTTGAAACCGTTGCTCCTTGTTCTGTCTTCTGTTACTACTGAGAACAGCCTACCTCCTTCCTCTTTGGAGCACCCCTTCAAGTAGTTGAAGGTTGCTATCAAATCCCCACTCAATCTTCTCTTCTGCAGACTAAATAAGCCTAGTTCCTTCAGTCTTTCCTCATACATCATGTGCCCCAGCCCCCTAATCATTTTTGTTGCCCTCCGCTGCACTCTTTCTAACTTGTCCACATCCCTCCTGTAGTGGGGAGCCCAAAACTGGACACAGTATTCCAAATGCGGCCTCACCAGTGAAGTCTAACTATAGGGCATCTTTGTCTGATGAACATTTAAAATCACTTTTAGTGACAGACAGCACAAAGTTTGAGCCCAGTTGGACTTAATTTTATTAGGAAAGCACCAGTTCCACTCCTCACACTAACAGCTGCAAGTAAAGACAAAATAGGTCAAAAACAGTAACATTTTTTTATGGTGATGTATAACTTCTATAGAACATAAAGTATTTAACAACGTCAAATATCCTTTGTTGTTTCTTGATTGAGCTTTTTTTTAGATAGTCTGGCTTGCTAGTAATAAAGTAAAAACCAGTTCAGCCCTCAGATGAAAAAGTTTGGAGACCCCTGATCTATAGTTTCATTCAGCTGAGTGCCTATGATTTTTATGTGAAAAAAGCTGAGCCACACTGGAGCAATGTTGTGCTACAGAATGGCACGAGGCAAGCCCAGAACATTTAGTGTCTGCATGTTGGTTTCCCAGGCTGAACATTTTCAGCAAGGTCTTGGTAAGGTGTTCCATGAAAATCAAGGTATAGTCCAGTGTAAAACCCAGGCATTTCGGCTTGTATCCATTCAGGAAGATGTTAAGCTGCCTTTTGGTCTTTGTGTGGTAGATGGAAGCAGCTGGAAACCTTTTTGGTGCTAGGGTTAAGTCTCTATCTTTTACAAGTAGGGAGTTGTGATGCTGACAAACCAGATGCTAGCCTTGGGAAGGCTGTAGACACCAGCTGAGCACTGACAAATTCATAACTGAAAACCAGAGCAGCCCTGCTATATGTTAATATTGTTAAAGATGGGTGTTGAACTTAAAGGAATCTGTTCAGTGTTTTGATTCGATACAATTCTTGTAAGTTGCTGCTTTCATTAAGATCATGAGAGACAACATGTTTCAGATAAATCATCAGAGCAGTGCATGTCCCCCTCACTTTGTGCTGATGCAAAAAACTCTGGAATTGGTGCATAGCCAAGTAGGTAGTCATCTCAGCTTGTTACCTCCTCAGTATATGGAATACCACAATCAATGACCTCAGCAGGGACTTGTCCCAAAATTGCAAATGGAAGTTTGACTCATGAGTCCACAACAAGATATTCCTAACTTGGGATTTTGCAGGGATGGACCTCTTTGCAATGATCATCAACAAAAAATGAAAAACATTTTTTTTTCCAGTGAGGTTTTTATATCCACAGTCATTTGGAGATGTTTCCTTATTTCATGGGCAAAGGATCTGCTTTACACATACTCAACTGCACCATAGCTCTTGAAAATTTTGAACAAGATCAAGCAAAACAAGGCAATGGTCATTTTGATTGTACTGACTGGGCTGAGACAAACTTGGTATCCTTACATGATTCAACTCACTTGTTCCTTGGCTCCCAAATAAGTCCCTTGAGGCCATGGGCAATGTGAGTAAGACAGAACAAATTTGTGGTCACTCCTGATATGACATCAGATTAGAGCTGGGCAAAATTTTACAGCCAGAAGTAATTTGGGGTTCTAAAAATGCACATTTCAGGTCGGTCTAACCACATTGCAAATTTAGGTGCATTGTTTTTATGGGGGGAAAAGAAAAGAAAAACAATTGGAAATGTGAAAGGTTTCATTTCAGCATTATCAAAATGAAATGGTTTGATTTTGAGGGGTAGCTTTCCAAGGGGATTTAAGCATCATTCACTGAACCAGTGGTCATGCTACCTTGTACCAATAGCTCAGTGGGTAGGTTGCTCACTTGGGATGTAATAAAAATCTGAGTTTAAATGCCCACTGTGAAGCAGAGACTTGAACACAAGTTTTTCCTTTCCTAAGTTAGTGAACTAATCATAGGCCTATTGGCTGATATGAAGTAATGTTTTCAGAGGACTGGTCTACACTGCCAGCAAAATTCAGCAGCAGTCGATGTGGGTTATGCAAGCTATAAATGGCTTGCATAACTCCTGTGGACTTCGTAGCTCCCCTTCTACACACCGTCTTCACTTTGCTTCACCAACAGGAAATGCATTCCCCTCAATGCAGCACTACACTGCCTGAGGGGATGGTTTTTTTAGATGGACCCCCAGATTAGTTGAGCATGTCTTTACTGACTGCTCGGTCAATTGGATGACAGCCAGCTTGCTGATGTCTATGTAGATGTAGCCTCCGTTTTAGCTGTTGAAGCTGTTCCACTTTCTCTAAAAAACTGAGTATTAATTGGAGCAAGGACTGGAACCTATGTGTCACCTTCACCCCTGTGCTATTGGTTGCTTTGGAGCAGGTTGCACTCAGTCTGTTCTGTTGAGACTATTCCACTTTTCATAAAATAGATGACTAATTAGTGGGCTAGGAAGTAGGAGAATGACTCACTGGCCACGTGGAAGACCCATGTTTGAATTGCTCTGGAACAGGGACTTGCACCCAGGTGTCTCTCCTCGCAGGTGAGTTCCCCAGTTGTCAGGCGATTGGCTGTTTAGGGATGGAGAGGTTTTAATCTCTCCTGTTGAAGTTGTTCCACTTTGGATAATATTCTTGCCTGGTCAGTAAAAGGGACTAGAAAGCAATTGAGTGTCACAGCCATTGAAGTACAGAGATGTTTTCTCTCACTGGACCCATAACTATTCAGAGATCTTAACCAAGGTGGAACAGTCAACAAGAGAGCTTGAGAGCAGCCCACCCCAAAGCAGGCAATAGTGTGGTAGATAAAGCACTAACAGGGAAGAGGAATTGCCAGAAAATCAGTTATTTGCATAGCTCTGTATCAGATCTCTTCCTAAGGTTTTTGACGTGGTACTTTTTGTCCCCTTTGTTCTGACATTTCTGCAGGGCCCTTATGATATACATGCACAGTGTCATATTGTTTCAAAGCAATACGTACCAAGGCTCCTATTTTTCAGATATGCTTGCCAGTACATAAAGGCTTTCTTCCTACTTTTGTCTAAATTATTGCTTACAACTATTTTTGCAGATAGTGATGAACTTGGGACATTTTCTAAATAAAGATTTAATTCTTCAATATTTGGAGCAGCTGGTATTTCAGGGGAAGCTGCTCATCCTTTTTGTAATTTACTTTTCCAGCTTGTTCAGAAAAGCATTAAATATCTGACGGAAACTGCTCTTGACAGAGTCAAGAAGTTATAATGTCCCAGCTACTTTAAAAGAATATAAACTGGATTTATTAAGTTGGTCTACCTTCCCTTTGTTATCTTTTGGTAAACAAAATACGATGAGATGAATATTCTACAAGGAGTATTACGTTATGCAAATAGAGCCTATAAATTTTTTCTCACAAAAGTATTCAGTCATTTGAACAATAGCTCTCTCAGTTCATTTGGGCAGATAAAAAATCTAAAGCAGCACTGCATCATTGACAAATACAATTAAATTATGGAACAGAAGTGCTGAATAATTTGAAATGGCATAATATGGGTACTAATTCCAGATGTGTGAAACACTGGATATTTCATGATAATATTTATAACAATGTCGATTTGTCCATATCTTTATTTAGGAGGATTATAGGTTCATAGAGACTTTATTTTTAAATTTAGTTACTTATTCAGGTATCTTGGTTAACAATGTATGCATTTTTGAAGACACATTTTTCTATGGTTCCTGATCTGTTTTTATAGACCTCTTATTGAATGCTTTCTTTTAAGTGAAGTTTCTCAAAATACATCCACCAAAATAAGATACGCTTGCTTTTTTTTGTTGGGGAGCCCTGAAACTATAAATTGTTAGTCCTTGATGTTCCTTTTGTTATTTATTGCTCAGCAATGCATCCTTAGGAAACAGATTCACATTCATGTACTGTGAATTTATTGCTGACTTGGTAATTTCTTTATGTTTGGAATTTTTTATGCCACGCTGCTAGAAATAGTGTTTTTTCTATAAATATGTTATTCTTATTTAACCTTTCTACAAAAGATAGAGATGGCATCTGGACTGGATAATGGAAGATGAGCTAGAGTCTTTTTTATTGTTGTTATTGCAATGATTTGTGTCTCTCTACAATTCCTTTTTTTGTTTGTTTGTTTTGTGAAATACAATATTCATTTTAAAAAAAAACCAAATTAAAACATGTAGAAAAGACCTAACGTAAATACCATTTTCTAAAGAGACTACATGTGCTGCATTCTTATCCCCAGCACAAGATATTGAGAACTCCACAAGTTCTATATATTTTTGGCTCCTTGAGGAAGCAGCCTGGAGTGGGATCATGCTTCTCATGTGTATTTCACTTAGGGTACATGTATGCTGCAGCTGAGAGCATGCTTCCCAGACAGACATGGACATGCTAACCCTGCTCTAGTTAGCATGCTAAAAATAACTGTAACCAGATGCAGGACAGTGACAGTGCAGGTTAGTCACCTGAGAATGAGCTCACCCGGACCCGTGGATACATACTTGGATGGCTCACCTGAGTCATTGCATGGGCTCTCCCTGGCTGTATTGCTATTTTTAGTGCACTAGCTGGAGCAGAATTAGCATTTTTCTGTCTATACAAGCTGGGAAACATGCTGCCACCTGCAGTGTGGATGTATCCCTGAAGGCTGTCACACATTCTAGTCCCAGAGTTACCTACATTCTATCCAATGTGGTGTCCACTCACTTCTATTTTTGAGAATTTTTTACACAAGCAATAAAGCATCATGAAACTAAGGTTACAGACAGTTAATTACTGTAAAGGAATAAATCCCATTCTAAGTTAAGTTTTCTACTTGAATGGATATATATTTATTTATTCTGTCCCTTAGCTCAGGTCTGCATCCTATATTGTGTCCCATATTTGGGACTTGGCAGCTTGGGAAACATGTGGACAATTCAGCCCCTTTCTAATGATGATAACAGCACTTCTTAGGCCTCTAACTGCTGTCCTTTAACGTTGCAATTTGTTCCTTCTTGACTGAACACTGAAGGAACTTCCCTGAGAGGCCTTGACATTTCTTCAATGTGGTTCATTAGCATAGTAGTTGGACATCCAGGGAGCAGAGGTGGCCTTTGGCTTTTGGGGGCCTTAGGCAAAGGCCCATTGTGGGCCCCCAATAGGCCTGCAGGGGCCCCTCTGCCCCCGGCTCCAGCCCCAGGGTCCAGCTCCTCCTCCTGCTGAGCGACAGACACTGCTTTTGAGGTAGGTGAAGCAGGAGACAGGGCCCCTTATTACTCAGCGCCCTAGGCGTGCGCCTGCTTCGCCTGCCCCAAAAGCCGCCTTTGCCAGGGAGTCATGGGTCTGCCAGTAGAACTGGAGTTAGCTTGTGGTCCTAGCCACATCCGCTTTCTGTAAGAGCCAAAAACCTTTAATACTTTGGGAGTTCTGCATGTCTTTTGTTATAAAGATGAGACTCTGTAGTGAGAATCATACTCAGATGATACCTTCATAAAAGCAGAATTGCAAAGTAAGTAATTTTCTCTTTTTAATTTAATACACTTATTGATTTCCCTGCATTTTCCTTATAAAGGATGTTCATCATGAAAATGAAATTGCTATGTTGAAATGATATAACAATTTAAGCAAATATTATTGCAGTTTTAGGGTTATTAATGCAAAAATATTACTCTTGGCATATTATTAAACCAAACAATGGCATGTTTTGCCATATTTCAAGGATAAGAAAACCCCCTACTAAATAAATTATATTAATCATCTAAATCATGAAAAGTGTGCTGAGTCCATTGAAAGAAAGAAAGAAACAAAGAAAGAAAGAAAGAAAGAAATTTACCTGCTTGACAAAAACAGTTTAGAATTTTGTCATTTATAATATTTTACATCATAAATTAATAATGCCTTACATTCTTTTGCAGATATTTAGTACAACCTCCATCCTTCATATTGTTCATTTGAGTGTTTGCAATAATTCCAAGAGACTAGCAGCAATATAGTTAGATAAAAATCTGCCTCACCCTTGCTTTTTCCATTTCCTATTTATTTTATTTACCTTTTTCTCTCTCTTTTCCCACAATCTCTGGAACTACAATGATTAATAAATCTTAAATATATATCACTGTATCTGATATGTTCTTTACTAGGATAATAACTCAACATAATAACAATGCCAAATAAAGTTCTAGAAAGGCTAACGTTTCTTTTTTTCTTGACATACTTACCATCATTATAAGAGAAGTTAATAAAGAAACATGACGTGCAACTATTCTGTGATGGGCAAAATAGCTGCTTCCCTGTTTGATATAGAATTTATAATTGTAGTTTGTTGATTAAGCAGCAGTTGTTATGAATGCCTTGAGGATGGCATATTTCCAGAATACTGTTACATACATTGATATTGAGTGTTGCTCTGTATTTCCAGTTTTAAGTAGCAGTGTTAGTTCAGAATTCTGATTCTTATTGAAATGATTTAATTGAAGAGATAATTACTTTATACAAACATCTCACATCCTAAAACCTTTGACCAAATCATCAATTTCTCTAATTCTTTTTAGACATTTTAATCAGTACAACATGTAGCATAAAAAAAACATAGGCTGCTATTCAAGCCTTACCTAAGCCCTTTTCCATTTCAGAATGATGTAATTTGAATAAAAAGGTAATGCTGCTATGTGTGGATGTGGGGTCACACTGTGCAGGGAGAATTTTTTCCTTATAATTGATCACTCTATATTGCTGAATGTACAGAATTGTGGATTTTGTTTTTTTGTTGGTTGTGCATCTTATTTTTGTCCAGGTGTGGTGAGGAAACTAGAAATATAGGAGACTAAATTCAAATGAGCAAATCTGGTTCTGATTTTTTGTTCTTATCAGATTTACGGTTTGCATAATTCCATACATTTTAATTACTTCTGATTTAAACTGGATCATAGCCATTCATTTATAACATAAACATGGATTTTTGTGACACTTTTAAAGACCAACAAGTTTATTTAACACATAAGCTTTTGTGGGCATAATCCCGTTTCCTTAGATGCATGAAATGAAAACTGTACTATGTTAGATATATCTGCATGTGTCTATATACCTAACATATTGCAGTTTTCATTTCATGCATCTCAGGAAGTGGGATTATGCTCATGAAAGTTTATGAATTAAATAAATTTGTTAGTCTTTAAAAGTGCCACAGGACTCCTTGTTTGTTTTGCTGAAATAGACTAAAGTGTCTGTGCCCTGGAACTTGTTGCCATTTATAACATGGTTTTGAGCCTGTGGTCTGCAGACTTTTAGGGGTTCAAAGACTATGTCTAACATTTCCAAAGAGGTCAGCATCTTCATTCAAAAATTTTTAAGGGTCCCCAAATGAAAAAAGTTGAAAAGAAATAATTTATAACATGCATTATAAAAAGTCCATTTTGTAATTATCTAGAAATTACTATTTTAAATATATATGTCCATTCTATCCCAAAACACTTAAAAAATTAGAGACCTAATCTTTCAAGTGTACACGTGATTAACTTTATGCATGTGGAAAGACAACAGAGTCCTGTGGCACTTTTAAAGACTAACAGATTTATTTATCGCATGAGCTTTTGTGGGATTTTCTCCCACGAAAGCTCATGCGATAAATAAATCTGTTAGTCTTTAAAAGTGCCACAGGACTCTGTTGTCTTTCTACAATAGACTAACACGGCTACCCCTTTGGAATTATGCATGTGAGAAGTCTTCTGAGCTATGTCTACACTTGCAAGTTAGGTCGATTTAAGGAGGCTTAAGTCAATCAAACTTAGTCCCCGTCCACACTAGGCTTTCATTAAGTCTAGTTAAGAAATTCCTTAAGTCAACATAATGAAAGCTTAAGTCGACTTAATAAGACCTGCCGGTTAGGTCGATCTAATCCTTCTTTAGGTCAACCTAAGCACAATGTTGACGCTTAAGTCTACTTTGTTAAGTCGACCTAAGGTCAGTTAGGTCGACTTAACAAAGTGGACTAAGTCCACGTCCATGGACACCACTTTGTTAAGTCGACTTAACAAAGTCGACCTAACTTTTTGTAGTATAGACATAGCCCTGGAGGTCAATGGGGCTATATGTGAGCTTAAAATTATTTATGTGCTTAAGTGTTGGTAGGGTTAGTATGTATGTACATACAGTATTGATACAGTATAGTCATTTGTAGAGCCCCGTAGATCCATGGGTATCCGTATCCGCAGATTTGGATGTTGATATCTGCACACCCATTGTTGCAGATTGGATCTTGGATGCGGATTCTGTTTTTATCTGCCCAGGGTGCGATTGCTGCAGCTGCTGCTATAATCTGCTTCAGCAGCACACAGGGGAACAAGAAAGCACTCCAGCCAATCCCAGTTGAGCTCTGATTGGTGGTCTGCCAGCCAATCAGAATCTCAGTCACAGCTGGCTGGCGCTTGGAGAGCCACTGCTCACTGTCAGTCAGTCAGCATGCTGGCCTTTGATTGCCTCGTTCCCCATGTGGGCCTGGCAACTTTTTCCTTTTCTTGTTTGCGGTTCACAGACTGTGCTGTCAATCAGAGATTTCATTGGCAGCCAAGGAAATCTGACTGACAGCACAGTGTGTGAACTGCAAACAAGAAAAGGAAAAAGTGGGTGGGGGCCACGTGGGGAATGAGACAATCAAAGGCCAGAATGCTGGCTGAGTGACCCCAAACCCCAGTGTGGCTACAGATACACAGAAAACCTGGCATGCAGATCACGGATCAGATAGTATGGTATGGTATGTATGGCCCACTTGAACTATATATAAGTCTGATCTGGCCTGCCATTCCAAATGAGTTTGACACCCCTAGTCTAGATTGATTGGTTTCAGCTGTGCATGCCTGATCATGTGAGAAGCTGAAAGCCAGACAAGCAATCATGAGAGATGCCCTCAAAGGAAGTAAAGAGACAGAGGTTCTTCTAGGCCAGCAGTTCCCAACCTGTAGTTTGTATGTCAGCCAAATCCTGCAGTCCCTGCTTTGTGCTTACTCAGACAAAATTCCCATTGAACTCATTTTACTCAATAAGGAACATATGATCTGACTGTGTTACAGAACAAACTTTCTAAAATGGAAATTGATTTTATGAAATTAGATTCTGGTACTTTTAATATTATTGTGGGTGATAAATGCTTGTTTTATAGTATTTTTAATTTACTCAATATCTATATATTTAGAGAGTATTCTCCACTCATACAACTGTGACGTAACTCTATAGACTGTTTGAAATGTGTACTTTCTTCCACTGGCTACCTATTCTGTAGCAGATATAGTTTATGATGTAACATTTTTAGCATCCAGGTCATACCATGTAATGTAGTGCGGCAAAAAGGGCCTCTGGCTATTTTGCTGGGTTGTCGACTTAGAATCTAAATCATATGTTAAGGGTTTGTCCCCTAAGGGAGATTTATTATTTGTGTATGAGCTGGATTACAGAGCAAGATGCAGTGTGCAAACTTTTTAAAATTACTGTCATAGGGAAGGAAAATAGAAGCAGGTAGAATGCTGAAAAACTCAACAGGGACGAAGATGTCTTTGAAAAGTGGCAAATCTTCAAACTTTTCTCCGGGAACATCTTTTTTTCTTCGTTTGTTTGGTTTTTAGTTTCAGAACAAAAGATAGGCACAGATATATCTTTTCTCTTACACTGTAACAACAGTTTCCTTTGAGGACCACACATTTTATAGTGTTGTAGTAACTTGTCAAACTAAAAGGGTTAAATTCTGCTTTCATCAGTGTAAATCCTGGGTTGCTGCATTAAGGTCAGTGGCATTACTCAGGATTTACGTTGCGTAACTGTAAGCAGAATTTATCCCAAGAGTTCAAACAATGATCTGCTTAAAGACACTTCAAACTAGAAGTTGTATTCCTTCTACAATACCTAAAACACTTTGGACTTCTTGAGAATGACGAGTAAATATCACATTATTGTATTTTATTGCTTCCCATCATACTGACCAATTAGATACAAGCTTATCATTTCACAGATTTACTAGACAGTTGTCATAAGGTAACTTCTTTCTGTCAAAACAAACGAGTAATCCTATGGTACTTTTAAAGACTAACAAATGTATTTATTGCATGAGCTTTCACGGGAGAAAATCCCAATTCGTCAAATGCTTTGAAGATGGGGAGCTTACAGAATGGAAGGAAAATAAATGCAAGGAAGTGTAAGTCATAGGATCAGGTCAGGCTGTAACAGCAAATCAGAGTCGTCCTTAAGATTTAAACACTGGGGAACAGCATATAAAGGAAGGTGAGGTCAAATCACCTGTTGTAATGAGAAAAAAATCTTTAGTCCTTGTTTAACCCTGAGGAAACGGAATCAAATTTACATATACATTCCAGTTCTGCAGTTTCTCTTTGAAGCTACAATTTGTTATTCATTTGTTTGAGCACAGCTAATAACAAGTCATCAATGGAGTGAGAGGGAGATCGAAATGTTCCCCTATTGGTTTTTGAATGTTGTGATTTCTGATGTCAGACTTGTGTCCATTTATTCTTTTGTGCAGAGGCTGTCCTGTGCATCCAATAAATTAGGCATAGGGGCATTTCTGGCACATGATGGCATAAATCATATTGGTGGATGAGCAGGTGAATGAGCCCTTGATGGAGTAGCAGGCTTGATTAGGTCCTGTGATGGTGTCTTTTGTGCAGATATGTGGGCAAAGTTGGCAACGTGGTTTGTTGCAGGGTAATGTGTCTGCTTTAATGTTTCTGTTGTTTGGTCTGTAGTTGCTGATGAATATTTGTTTACGGTTGGGGGGCGGGGCTATTTGTAAGCGAGGAGAGGTCTGTCTCCCAAGGCTTGAGAGAGTGAGGGATCATCTTGTAGAATAGGCTGTAGATCCTTGATAATGTGCTGTAGAGGTCTGACTTGGAGGTTGTAGGTGATGACCAGTGGCGTTCGGTTGTTTTCTTTCTTGGGCTTCTCCTGTAGTAGCTGACTTCTGGGCACCCAGTAGCCTAATGTGGATGTGAAAGGATCTTTCTGTCATTTAGTTACAAATCAACTGAAAGTAATTACATGGAGTTGATGAATTTCCAGTGGAAGGTGCTGTTCCTGTAAAAGTAAAAAAAGAACTTTTTTATTTTGCAGACATTTTATTTTTTTCTTTGGAAAAATTGAAACAAAATAATTTAATGATGGGTAATTCTAAGCTAAATCAAAATATTTTGATATGTTTAAGTAAAATGAAAATTTCTTTTCATGTCAGATTGACATTAAATTGCATCTGCTTGAAATGTGCAGTGCCTCATGGGAGTCCTATTTGAGGCACTTCTTACCCCCGTTCTCTCCTCTGGACTGAGCTCCTTGGCTAGGAATCATCTCTCATAATACACCCCTGTCTCCTCTGACTGAGTCATAAGAGAATCATATGACTACCGTGCAGCATGAGGAAGGCATTCAGCCAGGAAGCACAACCATAGAGAAGAATGAGAACGTGAGGCACCCAAACTACAACTCCTATGAGGCATACCATGAGAACTTATGCAAATTAATTGTAATGTCAAACTGACTTAAAAGGTAAAATTTTGATCTGGAAATGTTAGAAACTTTTTTGTTTTGGTCCATGCAAACGTTGTGACATTTCTGAATTGAAATGTTTTTGGGACTTCTTGTTCTGCAAATAATGGAAATATTTGATTTTTCAGTAGAGCTACAAGAATGAAAAATAAGCAATCTGTTTTGCAATTTTTTTTTTTTTGAGGTTTTGGCATTTGTTTTAGAGAAATAGTGAGTCATCCCCAGAATAGCCAATAACCCAGTGGTTAGGGGATCCATCTGTGATTCAGGAGACCCAGGTTCCAATTCCTGCCTTCCCTGATTCAGGTCAGGAACTGCCCTCATTCACATATATTCCAGGTAAGTGCCCTAACCAGGGAGTAGTCAGTTTTTCTCTCTCATCAGCCCAGTGAATATTTAATTATTTATGCAAAGTGGAATAGTTCCAACAAGAGAGATTCAGACCAAAGACTTGAACATAGGTCTCCCACATCCCAGCTGAACACCCTATTGAAGTCTCTCTTTCTCTCTTGGTTTAACTAGAAATTTCACTGAAAACTTTGGTTTTGATGAATCAGCATTTTTAATTGGAAAAAGAAAATTCTTGAACAGCTTTACTTTTCTGTCTGATTTGGTATGTAAAGAAATCTCCAAAACAGGGGCATCAACGGCATTGGGCACATGGGGCACGGGCCCCAAATGTGCCAACTAGTGTCCTGTGCTGTGGCCCCACAGTGGCAGACTCCACTGGGCACGAGGGAGCTAGACACAGCAGTGGGAGGGTAGGCCTGGGGCCCAGTGACATTTTGGCCCAGGTGGTGGCCCCGGGTCTGGGGCCGGGCGAGACAGGCAGTTGGGGGGAGCCAGGAGCTGGGCTGGAGTGCAGGATGGGGCCCCTAGGGGGGAGCCAGGAGCCCAGAGCTGGGCAGTTGGCCTGCCAGGGTGGAGAGCCGGGAGCCTGGTGCAGAGCTGGGCCTCTGGGCTACTGGGTAGGCAGGAGAACTGGGCCATGGCAGGGGCCAGTGGGGTGAGGAAGATCCAGGAGCCCAGCATAGAGCAGGGGAGTCTGGGGCAGAGGGGCAAGGCCTGTGCCTCGAATCTTTTTTTTTATGGCACAGCGCTCCTGGTTCAAATATTGGAATTTCTCACAGCGTGGAACTTCCAACTTTGCCATTAAATCCTGTTCCATAGCTTTGTTCTTTGGTCTGATACTTTCCTCTCAAGTTTGCTTCCATGCTTTTTACCTACTCACATAATGGCTTTTACATTCCATTTGTGAAATGGAACCTTTAGACCTAATGAGTTGCAAAAATTACTTTATTAATTAAGAGGATGCAATGCTGTTAGTTTAGCATTCTATAAGGGACCCAATTCTAATCTCACTTAACTTGTTTGTAATCGATATAACTCGACTGACATCAGTGAATTTATTCCTGATTTACATCAGTATATGTAAGAAATCAAACCGGAATTATTTCAATGGAGAAAGAGGAGTTTTTAAGTTGCTCCTAAAAGCAGGTCCTTCCACATTATTAGCCAAAAGTCTGCCAAGTTCATTCATTGGGGAGAGCCAAAGTGTTCTTTAGTTAATTAAAAGTCTACAGTTTCTTAGACCAGAAAGTTATACTTTGTTTCTAAATTAGTGTATTATTTCTGCAGTGGGGAGAAGTGCACATGCTTTTGAGTAGAGCCCTGAAAATTCGCATTATATCAACGGATATCTGCAGATCATTTCTTGCGGATGCAGATTGGATACAGATCCACATATTTGTATCCCTGAGGGGTTCTACAGATGAGTAAAGCCCTGCAAATGCACAGATATCCACATTATATCTACATGCATGGGTGCGATATGTGGATATCAATGCATTGTTTCTTATGGATACGGATCAGATGCCAATAACATACTTACATCCATGCAAGGCTCTTCTTTCGAGTACATGTTAGTTCTGTCCATTATTTTGATTTTTTTTTAAAATGTACCCTCCAGGATGGGGAGAACATGTTTTCAGCTTGTATAAGGCGGTGGAGTCCTGGATTCAGAGGGAAAAAAGGCTATTCCTGTTGAGATCTTAGCACTTCAACCCATTCCTTTGTGCTAGCTCAGCATTTCTGGGTATACATTTCCAATTTCCCTTCCCTGGATAGAATACACAGTATTTACCCTATAATCCAGTGTATTCTGAGCCTGTAATGTCAACTTAGAATTTCTGGAGGGAAAAGAGAAATGTTGCTCAATACGAGTGCACATCCTACTCTTACTCTCAGGATGGAGAACATTCTCTTTCACAGTAACTGAATCGTGCATTCCCCCTATAGAAACGTGTATCTCCATCACTTGAGTCCCTAGGCCATTGGTCCCCAAACTGGTGTGTGCCCCCTCTGGGAGGCATGGAGGAACATTCAGTGGGATGTGCAGGGGGGGCCTAGACCAACCGCTATTGCGGGGCAGGAAATGAGTGCCATACTTCCAGCCCAGCTCCAGCTGAAGTCTCAGCCTTGCTGTGCCCCCTTCTCTATCCCCAGATGGGCTTTATCCTCATTCCCTCTACACCTCCAGGCCAGCTATGTCTCTAGCCCTAGCTCCTACCTCTGCCTTCAGCCCAAGCTTTGCTGCTGTGCAGTAATGGCGGGGGAGGGGCATGGAGCGATTCCATTAATGGTATGGATGTGTGACTGGATTAGAATGTGGGTATTTTCACATTTCTGCTAGCTTCTTTAACCTTGGCGTGGAGAGGCATTGCCTTCTGGAAGGGAATGAAGAGACATTTCAGATTTTCTGGTAGTTAACATCCGTCATGCCTACAATATGTGTGCCGGATTCATATAGTCTCTAGAAAATGAGCTATTCTTAACAATTCACTTAAATGTTATTCCAATTATTGTTTTAGCATTTCTTTCATCAAGCCCTTCCCTTTCGTCAATCACATTGCTTTGACAGTGTGCATGCACATCTTAATTTATTCTCTTCTCTTAAGACTAGTACTGGCATCTGTAAGGATTGACCAGTAGTTCAAGAAGAGACCCTGGAGACAGAACACTGGAATTCTAGTCCATGCTCCTTTATTGGCTTATTGTGTAGCCTTGGCCAAGTGCCTTAGGGTTTGAGCTGACCTGGAATTTTTTAACTAAACTGAAACTTTTTGCAGAAATGCATCCATTTTAATGAAATTTTTATTAGGAAAGGTTTCTCAGGTCCAGGACAGAGAGAGCATAAGATCCCAGAATAGCCAGTAGTCCAGTGATTAGGGCACTCATAAGGGAGAGGCCACTGCAGGTCCCTGCTGTGCCTCATTTAGACTAGAAACTTATACTTGGCTTCCCACCTCTCAGGTGGTGCCTAAGCACCATGCTGTTAGCTATTCTGTGCTCCCTGGGCTGCTCTCAATTTCTTCTGTTGGAGCTGTGCCACTTTAATTACATGATTAAATATTCATCAAGAAAGGGGATTGATTAGAATCTAGTGGTTAGCATAATCAGCTGCAGTATAGGAGACACATGGACTTGAGTCTGGGTCTCGGACATCTCACATGAGTGCTGTAACCATCAGTTTTTCTAACAAGTCTTCCCCTGTGGCTCAATAAATATTTAATTATTTTATACAAAATGGAGTCTCTCCAATAGGAGAATTTGACTCACTTCTTTAGAACAGTGAGACCCTCACCTTAGGTGCGAGAGAGGCAGGTTCGAATTCTTGTAAGGCCAGATTCATTATACACTTTTTAAAAACAAAAAACAACAAGTTAATAGGTATATCCTCTTGGATAAGGTGAATTAACTGCATCCCTTTTTATTTGTTAAGATAATTCCATTGGATCATTATGTTTTTGTTTTGTTTTTTTCTTTTTTTAAAAAGATACAAGGTCTTAAGTTCCAGATTGTTGGAATTAACTCTTGCCATATCATTCATCCATTACTCTTTCAAATCACATGACACGTGCAAAATTAAATTTCAGTTGCCTGGGTGTTTAGACATTCTAATCCAAAAATGTTCTGTAAGCCCCACTATAGTTTATAGGACACCATCTATCGTGGAAACTGAAAAAGCATTAATGAGGTTATAACAAGAAGCCACATAATATTCTAAAGAGAATGTGTATTGTGTTACTATTGATTGTATTTTAAAATTTTGATTGGGCAGTACTTTCCAACTACAAAATTTTTAATTGTTACCTAGAATTTTAGAGGTAAAAGTTTTGTCATCTAAAGCTTTAGATGGAAATGACAGGATAATACTATTCAACAGCATCACCATCTTACAACTACTGCAAAGTTCTGAAAAATATAAATATTTATAATATTGTGAAATCATCTGAAACGATTACAACATTCTCATTCATTCAAGTGTCCTCATGTATTAGGACAAGTGCAAAGTCCTGCACTTAGGACGGAAAAATCCCATGCACTGCTACAGGCTGGGGACCGATCAGCTAAGTAGCAGCACTGTAGAAAAGGACCTGGGAGTTATGGTGGACGGGAAGATGAATATGAGCCAACAGTGTGCCCTTGTTGCCAAAAAGGCCAATGGCATATTAGGCTGCATCAGTAGGAGTATTGCCAGCAGATCGAGGGATGTGATAATTCCCCTCTATTCGACACTGGTCAGGCCGCATCTGGAGTACTGTGTCCAGTTTTGGGCTCCCCACTACAGAAAGGATGTGGACAAATTAGAAAGAGTCCAGCGGAGGGCAACAAAAATGATTAGGGGGCTGGGGCACATGACTTATGAGGAGAGACTGAAGGAACTAGGCTTATTTAGTCTAGAGAAGAGAAGACTGAGGGGAGATTTGATAGCAACCTTCAACTACTTGAAGGGTTGCTCCAAAGAGGAGGGAGCTAGGCTGTTCTCGAGGGTAACAGAGGACAGAACAAGGAGCAATGGTTTCAAATTACAGCTGGGGAGGTCAAGGTTGGATATTAGGAAAAACTTTCTCACGAGGAGGGTGGTGAAGCATTGGAATGGGCTATCTAGGGAGGTGGTAGAATCTTCATCTTTGGAGATTTTTAAGGCTCGGTTAGACAAAACTCTGGCTGGGATAATTTAGGGGGAGTGGTCCTGCTTTTTAGCAGGGGGTTGGACTAGATGACCTCGTGAGGTCCCTTCCAACCCTATTATTCTATGATTCTATGATTCTATGATTAATTTGCAAACTTCTATAATAACGGAGGTCAGATGTACATTAACAAGCAGAAAAATTATGAAGACCTTTTTTCTGTTGTGAAAACTATAGATATACTAGCTATATAAATATTTCTGATCCCACACTTCTGCCATTTGTAAACCAACAGCTTCTCCAACTAAAATGTTAGATTTGGGAATCAAGATAAAATCCTACAATGGGACATCAGTTGTGACCAGCGTTCCATCATTACAGTAGCAGATGTCTGCTGTTCACTTGGTCTTACATAATTTCTTGTTTTATATTCATTTTACTAATTTCTCTGTTTCTTGTCTATGAAATCATTGGTTGAAGTAACTCACCAGGATATATCTCTGCTTTTCATAAAATCTCAGTGAGTGATGAGGTTATAATGAGGTTTTTCTATACAGTGGTTTTTTTAGTGTCTTTCCTCACTGTGAGCCTAATGGGCACGTTCAGACTCATTATGAAAAGCAGTCCTACCATCTGAATGGCAGTAAGCTCATGAGTTTGTTTGCCAGGCTTCTCTGAATGTATAAACTAGTTGCTGTAGCTCTAAATATGACATAGCTAGTGCGGTTGTAATTTTCTGCATTGAAGGAGTATGTACTTGAGTTATTTACTGTAAGTATTTTAGTAAATTTTGAAAAAGACCACACTTGTGCTGAAAACACTCAAACATTTCAGATAGCAGATGATTTCCCTTCCATCATTATTTTCTGCAGAATTATATCTGTGGGAGGCCAGTCTGTATGGCTGTGTTTTACCGTCTAACAGGGAACTATCTCTTCTTAGGCTGTTCAGTGCACACTATTTCTAACAAATGTCTGTATTCCCTGCATTTGTTTGTTATATACAGTGGGGGAAGAATACACGGGACAAAATGATCATCTTTGTCTGCCGAGATTAAGACTGAATTGAAAATCTATTGTATAAATTAGTGATTACTCAACATCTTGCCTGGCTAAGTCTATTTCTTGTTTCTGTATATTCACTGTAATTTATAATGCTGTAGGGGAAGCAAACACTTTTTGTTTATTGGTTACTGACTATTATGATAGGAAGTCCCTTACGGATCCTTCTTTCAGGATGATAAATTACAGCATTAAAAGTTTTTCTCTTTAAAATGAAAAATATACTAAAGTTTTATAGTACCATTATGTCTGTAGTCCAGGGATCAGAAAACTTCCTCTTATGCCATTTTAAAATAGATCTAACTTGAAAAATGCTCATTTTTAAAATGCTTTGTTCTTGGTCAGTGTTTGTTAGGTTCAACTCCAGCCATGGCTTCCCAGTGGAGGTTGATTCAGACACCAGCATCTTCCAGCTCAAGGAGGTGGTTGCTAAGCGACAGGGAGTTCCAGCTGACCAGTTGCGTGTGATTTTTGCAGGAAAAGAGCTTAGGAATGACTTGACACTGCAGGTAAGTCTCCCTTGATAGTTTTGTTTCTGGGATGCTGCCAGCTGAACTGCTTCTGTCTCTAATACTGCCAGTCTGACATTCATGACTGAGATCTAATAGAATAAATAGTGCCTGGGGATTCCTTGAACTTTACTCCACACTGCTTCATTAATTCTGACCTTCTTAATTATGCATTAAAACAGCAAGCAGGAAGGTTAGGGAGAGAGAAGGAATATAAGAGAGAGAGCAAAAGAAAGCTGTGTTTAGTGAATAAATGTTTACTGACTACAGGCGCATGCTATGCACAATTTCTGTATCTGTTCAATTTCTCCTTTACTTATTCCATTTGAATCTTAATGAATCTGAATGAATGTGAATAAATTGTTCCAGATCAGGCTGCTCAGTCATCATGTTGAGCAGCATTTGTAACCCAATTGTGACCCCTGGAGGATAGATGTAAGACTGCTGCTGCTTTACATGCGTGCATGCGTGTGTGCACGCGTGCATGTGTGCGTGCACGCTCATGCTGATGGAGGGGTAATACTTGGAGGCCTTTTCACAGTGGCCAGTGAGGTTTTCCCAAAAGCACTGAAATTGCAAATCTGTAATTTGAAAACCTAGTGGAGGAAAGAAAGATTTGTAAGTGGCTGAGTTCATATTTGAATTTCATTTCCTCATGATTAACTGTTCTGTTAAAGTAAAATGCAGACTGGATGGAGAAGAAAAAAGAGCATAGCAAGATAAATAACAAGTCTCTTTTCCTGACCACTTTAACCACTGTTACCAGTCAGGCCACTCTCATTTTATCAGAATCTCTTTCTTTCTGTGAATGACATTTGTGGAGCTGGCAGTATTTGCATGAGGAAGCATAAGAATAGAGGTATAATACATTTGGGAAATCTTAAAATAATATATGTATTGGCTTCCCAAAACAAAATACAGATTGTTGAGTTGTTAGACATACTATCCTTGCATGACATCAAAGAACAATGAGGTGCATTCTGTAGTGGTTCAGGTGACTATATAAAAGATCCCCCGCAGGCACAGCTCTTTCTATTTTAACGAGCACAGATTAATTGGCACTTGTGTTCTCTGCTGTGTGGGGAACATTGCTGTGCACAGAATGGCTGCTGTGTCTGGTTGCAGAGAGTCACTATGATATTGACATCCTATCACTACTTCTTCATGGGCATGTTATTTATTTCTTTGTAAAATGCTTTAGGGATTTGGGGCGCACAAAAGAGAGTAGAATGCAAATTGCTGCTGTTATTTTTCAGTGCAGCTCCTGCTGATCGTGTTGATGCACATAGTCATCAGGAATAAACTACTGTGCTTTGCTTTTATGTGATTTGTTTTTACTAACGAAAATATATGGGGCCAAAAATGTTTTTAAGGTGAATTGAAAAGCTATCTGCTGCCGGTTCCTACATTTAGGGTTCTGTGTTTACACTTTCAGCAGCTTCTGAACCTTCCTGAGCATCTAGAAACACTTGAGATTTTAGTGATGTTCTCAGATTGTTTCAGGATGAAACACAGAATCTGTTAACTGGCGTCTAACTTTACTCAGAGACTCTGCAGCCCAGGGTAGACCACAAAACCTATAGCGTTAGATGAATAAAGGAAAATTGATTTTCAACTCTTCAGATTTGCCAGCTCAGGTTTATTTACACTGAGGTGCTTTCAGTTGGGTTAATCTTAAGGCAGTGTTAAAGTTATTTACATAAGCACCGACATACTAAAGGGAGATATGCAGTCACATCACTCCAAGGAAATCACGAAGAGGCGTCTCAGGAAGAAAGAATGCCTTCTGAAGTTCCTCAGAATGCACAGCCTCAGCATCCAGTGCCATACCCCAGCAACTTGTCAGGTGGCCAGTGTATAGGTATGAGGACAGCCACGGCCCCATTCCTTTCAGCTTTTGCACGCCAATTGTGGGTGGTCTGGTTTAGCCCCTGCATGTTCCTGAGCCCAGATATTGAAATTCTGCTTGATCCTTACACGGCTATGTAAGAGTGGGAGTAGGAGCTCTGTGACCTATCCTGCCTCCCCATATGCATCTATTTACAAGGCAGACTATGGCCATAAGGGAAGATTTTTTTAAAATTGATTTCAGTGTGATATTTGAGGTGCTGTTCATAGTCAAGGGATACATGTATTATCCAGTAAAGCTGGACCTAAACACTTTGGAAAAGTCTCTGCCTTCTGTAGCAGATTGTAAGTTCAACAACAGTTTCAGGTTCATTCCAAACTTCTGGTATGTAGTATATTCTAATGATTAATACATCAGCATGGTATCAACTGTGTTATTTATTTTGATACTGAATTTAATTTACTTTATTCTGCCCCTGCATTTTCAGTTCATACAGTGTCAGAGAGAAAGATACTGCAGAAATTTTCAGGGCTGAAGCTGGAAGTTTTTATAGCTGGAAGGGACCAATTGGCAATCCATAGTGATAGAGCTTGAGGCTGAAAGGGACCACAAGATTATCTAATCTGACCTGTACATCACAGGCCACCAGCACCCAGCTCCTAAACCGACAGCTGAAATGACTCCAAAATATTATGAGTCTAGACTATTGTGTACCACCGGCAGAGAATAGGAGGGACCGAGGTACACCAGTGCCTCAGGACCACACAGTGGCAGGTAAGGCATTAAATATGATATATCAAAATAATCCTGGCAAGTAAACTGCATATGATGCAGAGGAAGGCGACCCCCCCTCCTCCCCAAGGCTTGGGCAACAGAGGGCAATTTAGGACATTTGACATACCCATCTGGATGTTTCTACCACAAACTGATGGAATATTAACTGTTGACGTGCGTGCGTGCGTGCCTGTGTGTGTGTAACATTGCTTTCTTTACAGTAAGCTGAAGATTTTAAGGGTGTTGCAAGAAATCATGGAATATACGGTAGTTCTACTCACAGCCTTGAGCTGGAGGATACAGCAGAGATGAGTTCAAACCGAAAAGGAGTTTGATCTGAGTGGGAACTCATTACTGAGTGCCAAACTGAAGCAGCATCTAATAGGGGTAGATGTTAATATATAAAACTTTCACAGGGGTACCTCAACAGTGAATGGAAGTCTTCTAAAACAGGTAATAGAGTGCTCTGATCCTAGCAGGTTCTAACCAAAAAACAAAAATCTCAGTTGGGAAAGGATATAAGATGACTGATGTGGAACATGAACAATTCTCCACTTCATGAATGAAGACTATGAGGGCTGTGTATATATTTACACTTTTCTTTACTGAAGAGAGAGAAGGAGGAGCTGGAATGGTAGCTGAAATGTGCTAGAGATAAATTAAGCCACTGAACAGAGACCAAAGAGATAGTATCATAAGAAGGGAAATGTCAGATTGAAGAATATGACATCCAGGAAAAAAAAAAGGCTGAAGGAAAGGTAGAAGAGAAATGTGCATGGAGACACATCATTTCAGTACCTACTCTAAGTATTCTGTCCTTAGCAAACAAGAGCAGAATCGGAATACTAAGTACTCAACCAGTATTAAGAGGCAAATAATGGAACTGGAGCCATGGTAAAAAAGAAGTAATCCTGATTGGTGACAGCTGGGTGAGGATAGGGCCTAAGAAATCTGGGGGTCTAATGAAGGAAGTGGGACAGTCAGATGCCTTCTGGCAGCTTAGCAAATGTCACAATAAATTACATTCTTAGTGATTCTATTTCCCATGGAAACAGATGGCAGCAGTGAAAGAGTATACAGCAAAATCAGGAGTTGTTTCAGGGAACTGATAGAAGAACAGAAGATGGGCTGGTGTAAGATCTTCCTTGTGTCAAGCACTACAGAAGGAAAGGATAGACTTCTACTGCATGCACCAAAGGAACAACGGGGATGCTTTTGGGTTCAGGGAACATTGGAAAGCTGTGATGACAGATGGCTGCTTAGAATTTCTGATCTCTACTTCAGCAGATTGGTTAAAAATATGTGGCTTTTATCAGGTGAATTTCAAACTAGACAGGAAATAAGGAGGACAGGGACACTTTTCTCCAACTCACGCTATCTGACATTTTTATTATTATTTGAAGTGCCTAGATTCCCTCCCCTCAATTGAGATCAGATGTGCTTTGTGTAAAGCCCTATGCCAACACATAATAAGAGACATTCTCTACTCTGAAGAACTTACAATCTAACAGATAACTGGTGGGATGGGAAGAAGAGGCATAGAAAGACAAACTGTCTTACCTAAGGTCATACAACATATCAGTGGCAGTGCTGGGGATAATCTAGTCTCCTTCCCACTAGACAGTATTGTGCTGTTTTAACATACACAATTAAGCAAGATGCAGTGCTCTGAATTACAAAATAAAGAATAAGAATTGTACAATATTAAGTGCCTCCACATAAATGCAAGGATTATGGGAAACAAGAAAGACGATCTAGAAGTGTTGCCAAATAATGGCATGTCAACTGGTGGGCATACGTGAAAACTAATGGGAAGAGTCTCATAATGGGAATGGCAACACTGATAATTACAAAAAAAAAAAGAAAGAGGAAAAAGAGGTGATAAGGTGATGCTATAAAATAATCTCAGCAGGATATAGTTTCACAGTTTCTTGGAAAGAATGTGTTTGAATGTGATAGATATTAAAGGTTATCAAAGGGATCTACTGAAAGCACCATTCAGTACTGGTATGTAAAATATTTAGCCATCAGAGCTGGCAGCACAGTTTACAATGGTACAGTGCATTTGATCCTTCTTTAGCTCGTTGTATGTGTTAAGGGCGCATATGAGTACCCCATAAGATGGCCGCCACCTCCCTCGTGATGCAAAACCACAAGATGTTGTTTACTGGAAACTTTCCCCTGGTTCACGTGTGTAACTCACTGCTGGCAGGCTCGTGACCATCCATGGGTTTATTTGGATCCCTGATTCGCTCTTTCCCATCTTTCAAAGGGGTGGGTTAACCTCTCGCCCGTGTACAGGCATGTGCAGGGCATGTATCTGCCAAAACCCTTGTCTCCTATGGATGCACTGTCCTCCCCAAGGCGTAGGGGGCACTGACACGGAACCTAGAAGGCTGGTGGAAATTTCTTTGCCCAAATAAGGACAAGGGGGACCGGGCAGTTTTTCACCCCCCTTCTTACTGCAACAAAATCTGGCCAATCACCGGCCTCCGCAGAAAGTGGCCTAGGCAATAAAAGACCTTACCACACGGAGCGAGGGGTTCTCCCCTTGCGTGTCAACTGCCAGGCTTGATCACCCTGTCAGTAGGGGGAGCTCCCGATAGTGCCGGCCCGAGTCGTTTACAACCCTCGTCCGAGACATCATGCTGTTGCTGGTCACCTGCTTGATGGTCATGGTATGTACGTGAACCCGAGTTATCCCCTTCGTTTATTTCTCACCGTTATCTCCCTTCTCTTGTACCACGTACATGTTTAGATATGAATAACGCCTCTAATTATGCCTCAGTTTTAACCCAAGGTATCACCATTGGAGTAGCTTTGGGAATTATTGTCACTCTTATTGTCTTATGTATTGGATTTTGTCTCTTTATATTTTGTCTCCGTGCTATTAAGAGGATTCAAGAGGAAGGGTTATTTTGAAGGTTTTACTTCTATGCAAGTTACTGTGTGTTCAAACTGTTAGGTAATCATCTGTGGTTTCTCCTGTGATCTCTGCACTCCGGATAAGGAGATCAATAAAGTTTACTTTTCATCATCATTTTAAGATTTTAGAAGTCTTCCTTCTCCCTTCCTTTACCTACTGCTGACAGTATGCACTATGTTGCAAGCCTCTCTGGTAAGACCACAACCATAGTAAATGTAAGTAAATGTGATGTTTAGGAGCAATCAATTCAGCTGAAAAAAGTGGGTGTGCCGTAGAATTGTTTGTTTCATGGAAGTGTGCCGTGTTACTGAAAAGGTTGGGAACCACTGCTATAGGGAACGTCTTGCACCAAGGGGAAGATTTATTATATTAGTTTCTTGTTATTTCTATGATTCTGTGATTCTTTTAAAAAGAAATTGAGCTATTCAAACTGTTACAGTTTGTGACAGCCCAGAATATTTTGGTTTATCATGTGCTTATTTGTAAATTTTAAGATTACACACACATATAGTCGATAAATGATGGATTTGATTTTTTTTTAATAAGAGCTTCCTCATTCACTTTACTTGAAAATGTCTATTGGGAGCTTAAGTGGGTCCCGGTTGATTACAAATTTCCATGGCAGACAAATTTACACACACAAGGAGACTCAGAAGTATCCTTGTTAGGAGCTGCCTTGCTGGAAAAAAAATAGATCAAGGGAACAGAGATGCTGCATTATGACAGCAAAGGTCACTTTAAAGGAACTAACGCAGCGCAGGGTTTGGGGGGGAAAAGGCAATTATTTTAGAGGGAGTTGTCAAAACACAAAAAAAGTATGTTATTTATCAACTTTTGAGATGCCCTTAGTAATTATTTATAATTCCCAGGAGTTTTCTCATTAACTGTACAGACCCAAAGAAGGTGTTAATGCAAACTGTAATAAATAATTAGTAATGAGCAGAATGAAACAGACATGAAATTCTCTCTCTTCATCCAGAGCTCCTAGTTTCATAGCTGGTTAGCTAGCTAATAATTTTATAGTCAGAATTAGTTAGTAGTTTATTAGATAGTTGTGAATCTTTGGTTTTGAGTGGGTGGAACTGAAGAACAAAAAGCACAGTTTTCAAATATGCATGTCATGTCTGGAAGTTTTTCAGCATCTGACACATGTGCCAGCACGTGTCACCATAAAAATGCTTGATTTGCTAAACTGTTAAAATGTGAGGAAAAAAGAGAAGAGAGAGTGAACAGAAAGTTTTATTACAAGAAATATCATACAGAAAAATCATCCAGAACTGAGCAAGCACAAGGTCTGAACAAGTCTCAGAGACTAGCATCAACTCTCAGTCAGTCTGGAGGGAAGAAGGACAAACCTTCCGTGTCAGTACAAGCAGGAAGGATTCAAAGAGGAAAGCTACTGGGGTGTCGACCTCTTTTCCAGAGCTATAATATTATAAAAGCATGCAGCTGTTACAGTGAGCATGAATGCTCAGTCCTTGCCCTTGTCAGCCTCTTTGCAAAGAGCCAGTAGTCAGAGAAAGACCCTTCTGGCCAGAGGGTCCCCAGATAATCTATTCTGGGTACATTTTCTTGTGGTAGACTCAGGAGACATTCTTCTTTATATGCTATTGTATCAGAGCCGATGAGCCAGTTCCAAAAGTAAGAGCTAAGGAACTGATGATGTAGGAGAAAGATAAAGATGTGATAATCAATACTGACATGGTACCACAACAAATAGTGGTTACAGTACAGGTTTGTCTGTCAGGTCTGAATCCACTCCTTCAATGATTGATTAATCCATGTGTCTCAACTAAGCAGGAATCAAACATTTGTTGCAACCAATTCAATGAGATACTTCCCCAGAGAAGCTGAAGAAGGATCACTGGACTACTCATTGTCTAGGTCCAATTTGGATCCTCAGAAAAGTTTTTTCCCTTCTCTTCTTTATTAAACCAAAGAGACTGCTCTCTTTGGTTCAATCCAAACCGAGAATTGGCTTGGGTCAGAGAAGGGATACAGATCAGAAATGAGGTCTGAAGAAAGAACATTATAAGCAACCTTATTCATATGTTTTGGATCCATATGGATAAAGATATTTCTAATAAGACCCAAGACTTTTGGCCTGACTCCAAGTATCCCCTTTAGTTTGATTGTCTCATTGGTTGTCTCCTACCCCTAATCAAGATGTTTCTGTGTATGGCAATAGAACTTTGTTCATTACAGAGACGACATTCAATTATTGGAGCCAAAAGATACAGATTCTATAGTGTGCCTTAAGTCCTGATAAATCTCTTATAGTGGTAAGAGATTGTTTAAACCTTGCAATAATAAAAGGAATCTTCAACTTCATCATCTTCTGTGATTTCTGCAAGGTCTCAGATTTGACTTAATGATACAAACCTGCAAAACAGTCCTGTTAGATATTTTTATCTCTTTGTTTTGGGACTGCTTGACCTGCTTTTACCCTCTCTGGAAATTAATAACAGCAGCCAGGTAGATTATGGAGATTATTTCGTATTGTGGTTTGATATAATTCAAAACCTATCCTCCCAAAAAACCCACCTGTTTCATCCTTGATCTGAGAGGTGGTTCAAATCAGTTCAGGATCTTCTCCTTATGTTTATCCACAGTTATTTACAAGATGCCTATCTGTAGTGGCATGTGCATCATCATAATTTAGGTTAATTTAATTTTGGAGTTTAGGCTTGCCCACACACTGGATGTTAGAAGGGTTTTAGCATTTTGTTTAGGTGGGACTAAACAATGTAGACAATCTCCGAAATTGTTGACATGAAAAGAGGAGTAAAAGTAAAAAAAAAAAATTCTGCATTTGTCTCTTCTTCAAGGAATCAAAATATATTCTGCTAGATCGAAGACTGCCTTTATGGCTTTTTCTAGACACATCCTTCTAATAGACATATGTAGAGCAGCAACACATAATTTAAACCATGCTTTCACTAAACAGTATTTTTTTCAATTTGGAATCTAGATCTGATGCAAAATTTGGCAAGGCTGTTTGTTCTGCAGTTCTTATTCAAGTAGGACTCCACCATTCTGGATAAGAGTACTGTTTGTCAATCTGTCTCATGACTGGAGCCATGTAGAGTACACTCAAAAAAGAAATGCAACCAGGACTTTTCAAGATGGACTCTGCAAATTCACACTACTAGCCAATCTTTTCCCTCTACCTCAGAATCATACTTACCAAGGAGTTGGCGTTGTGGGGGAATAAGCTGAGGTAGTTGGAAAACCACATCCCTTATATACCCTCATATTGGAACATTTGATGTTCACTTGAGGGGAACATTCATAGGGGCAGCCGTGTTAGTCTGTATACAGCAAAAACAACGAGTCCTGTGGCACCTTAAATACTAACAAATTTCTTCGGGCATATGCTTTCATTGGCTGCATCTGACAAAGTGTGGTGCAGCCCATAAAAGCTTATGCCTGAAGAAATTTGTTAGTCTTTAAGGTGCCACAAGACTCTCATGGTTTTTACTGAGGGGAGGGGCAAAGGAGATGTGTGTGCTCTCCAGTGGCTACTGCTAGTTAGAATTCTACTGTTTAGGCTGTGCCGGTTGGTGCATCTAATGAGAACGGGAATATGCAGAATCCCTCTTGAAGAATCCGAATTACAGATAAGTAACTTTCATATACTGAACGTCTTTTTATGTCTGAATTGGGTTGGGTATGTTTTCCTCTCTGGGTGAAATAGTGGGCCAAGTAAATCAATGAGATTATTGCCATTGACTTCAGTGGGCCTAGGATTTCAGCTCTTGTATCTTAATATGTTCTCTCTGTCCAAGTTCGTTTTCTTGTTCCCTCTCGTTCCTTCAGTTAGTATACATTATCACAGCTCCATCAGTGGAGAGGGGGACCTGCCCCTCTGTTCTTACCTGATCCAGTTTCTAACCCTTTTCTTAACTAAACTGATCCATGTTTTCACTGCTACTCATACCTAATCCAATCCTCAACTTGGTATCCCATTGCAGTCTCCCTACCAATTCCATTCTTTAAACAGTTTCTTGTTCCCATCCTGATTCACGTTAACCATTACAGACTGAAACTAAATCCAAACTCAAATCTTACGTCCTTATTTCATTTCAGTCTCCTTTTTCCTCTTTGCTTTTAAATACTGGGGCTCCAGCAGGTCTGCTGTTCCCTAGACTACCACTCAACTAAATCTTTCTTTCATTTTGTGGTTTCCCTTTTCGCGTCACTGCAAATTGATTAATGAATTTCTGAAAACTCCATAGCATGCAAAATAAGCAACTCTAAATCCCCTGCTTTCTGGGTTGCTGTTGACAGAGAGGGTAGCTGATCTGCTGGGCCCTGTAGCACCTAGGTCGATGTAGATCTTCAGATGTAGGTCTAAAGGTAAGTCTATATGACATGCTGCCTTTGGCAGTGTGCAGAGTACGTATATGCATAGTCCCCTTAGCACAAATATATATAGCAGCGTAGTTGGTGAGGCATGCCTTAGATGAGTAAAGATAGGATCGAAGGGTCTGGGTATGTATGTGAATAAATACTATACACCAGTGTTTCCCAGCATTTTTGGCTGGAGGGCCACAAATATAATTTTTACAACCCTGAAGGATCACTGGTCTATTTAATTAAAATTAATTAAATTGAATTGAAATTAATTTTAATTAAAATTTAATTAATTAAAATTAACTTAAATTTTTAATTAAACAGATTGGTGGCCCTTCATGTTTGTAAAAATTATGTATGCAGCCATCGAGCCAAAAAGGTTTTTTAAAAATTTAATTAAAAAAAAAAATTAAAAGGGGGTGGGCCTGGATGCCCACTAATAGGCCCCAAGCCCAGAAGGAGGTGAGCAGCTGCAGCCCGGCTCCCGGTTGCGTGCCAGACCAGGCAGGAAGTGGGCACCCGCAGCCCTGTAGTGCCCAAGACGGTGTGCGGACAGATTTTGTTACCTTGGTTGTTCTGACAGTAACAGAATCTGCCCACAAATGGTTTTGGGCGAAGCCACAGCCCGGCACCCAGCCAGTGGCAAGGGAATGCAAGCCACTTTTAAAAGCCCCGTGGGCCACTTTTGACCCGCGGGCCCGGGGTTGGGAATCCCTGCTATACACGTTCTCAACACTCTCAAGTCTTGTCTCCTATCTACATCACTGTTTTCATAAATATTAATTATTATATTTCTCTCCTTTTAAAGCCTATACAGTTGGCCTCCATTTTAAAAAAATATTAAACCATTTCTGAAATAGTTTTTCCATAAATTCTTGGATGTAAAAAGTCAAGATGGCATAGAATGGTGCAAAATGTTTATTGGTATGAGTTTAGGTTGTCCTAGATAATCTCACCCTGCCTTCATGATTTGTTTGTTGTACAACTCATCCCAAACTCTTGCCAATAAAATATTTTTACACCACATTATCTTATATTCTCTATCTCTTTCATATTAGTCTGTTCATTTGTCTTATACAGCTCCAAGCATACTGTTGGTGCTTAACAGATAAATGTTATATACTCTGTATGTACAGAAAAATTATATGTGCTAGTGACCTTTTTTCTTTTTCACAAGTGCCATTTAGTTTTTTTATATATATACATCATTCTCCACATTCTGGAATCAGAGGTTCTGTCTCTTCATTTAGTAGCCACATAATACCATAAGCATTTTGTTTTATAGTTTAAGCATGATTCATATTTAAGTGAGTGAGCTTCAGTAAAAGAAAAATTAATCCTATTTCAGAACATCTTAAAGTTTCTGCTGTCAGAACTGTACAGTTAAAATATATGTCAATGTACTGTAGATGGGAATGAATTAAATTTGCCAGTCTGATATTTATCCTTCCAGATAGTCTTTGTGAAAATATATATTGTTTTTTGTTTGTTTGGGGATGAGAGGGTGTTAGTAAAAATGTGAATGTCTTACTTCTGAATATATCAGAGTTCCATATTTGTAAGCTGTAATAAGTGGCATTCAGGTTTCTATGCAACAGATGAAAGTAGGCTTTACTTTTCTCAAAGTTAAAATATCACCTCATTTTTAAATTTTGTGTCATCATGGTACATCACCTCCATCACATCAAACTTAGAGAAGTAAGCAGTGATTCTTCATTGAGTGGTGTCTCTGTGGGTGCTCCACGCCAGGTATCTGGCGCATCCTCATGTCCAGATCAGAGATTTCTGTTAGCAGTATCTGCTTAAGTTGAGCATGGGCAGCTTGCCTTCGGGCGGTGTTGGTGCCTTGAGCCATGTGTCCATGAGCAGACTCCCTCAGTTTCTTTTCAACCGAGATGGAGCTGCAGCAGTTCTCTTCAGCCACTCGTTCTGACAGAAAATTTAGAATAAAAGTGAACTTAGGTTACATCTTCCTTGCCCTTTCCTTTCAAAATTTTTTTTATTTAAATTTAAATATATTCCTTTCCCCAATCCTTTAACATAGATAGTAGTTAGACAGTTTTTATGCCTGGTTCCCCATGCTTCAAAAGATGCACTTTGTGCAGAGACACCATGCCAGCATCAGATAGTCACAGTCAGTGCATTTGATGCCTCGGTGAGAGACATGTTACTCATGTCCCTACTGTAAAAACCAAAAGACCAGGGTCAGAAGGGGTAGAGAACTCAGATTAAAATTAATTCTAATGGAAAATCCTTTGAGAGCTGCGTTAGACCCTGGGTGTGAACCATCACCATTGGATAAACATTTCAGTGCCATCTCAAAGTCCACCAAAAAAGAGACCAGCTCCGAGTAAAATAACAGTTGTACATACCCTTGTTGGTGCAGCCTTAATGGCAACCAAAGGAGAATCATAACAATGGCATAAAGCTGAAGGATAACACATCCAGGACAAGGACTGAAAGAGAGTGGATATCTGGCCAGAAAGTTTACTCTGTGGCCACTTTACAATTATGTGTGGCCAACTGCACTGCATTACTTTGCAATTATGGCCATAATGCATAGAGAAGTAAGCAGTGATTCTTCATTGAGTGGTGTCCCTGTGGGTGCTCCACACCAGGTATCTGGCATGTCCTTATGTCCAGATCAGAGATTTCTGTTATGGACTTTATTGACATCATCCCACAAGAGACATGGGAACAATTTCAATCGCTTGTTACTGAGTGTCAGCTTATGTCTAGAACTGCCCTGCAGGTGGCTCTCGATTCAATGGATACAGCTGCCAGAACGATGACCATGGTGATCATCTTGCGAAGGGCTTCCTGGCTTCATTCAGCTGCCCCACCCAGGGCTCTACAATTGATGATTGAGGCCTTGCATTTGACAAAGCAAAATTTCATTATACCTTTCCTTAATTACATAATATTAACTACCAAGAATCAAATACAGTGTGTTTTCTTTTTATCATGTTATTTTGATTATTCTGAGCCTACTTAACTATTACTTTTTAAATTTTGTTGCTGGTTTGTTGGTGAATGAGATCCATCCAAGAAAGTACTCGTTGTTTGGATTTTTGATAAATCTTCTGCTTGTTTATTTTCTTAGAAAGATGCACTCAGTAATGATCCACTCCTTTTAATATCAGAGAAGCATAGTCACTTTCTAAAGAAAAAAGTCTCCGAAATTCAGTTGACAGCTCCCATAGCATGTCACAATTGCCCAATTGTCCCTTTAGATTGGATCTTTGAAAAAGGCACACCTTTTTTGAATTTGATATTACACTCATCTCTTGGCTCCTAGAACTGTGGGGCTTTCTATTCACCTTCACTTTCTTCAAGTCACCTTGCATTACAAGTTGTATTAATGTACTGCAGATTTGCAGTTCTACAGGTCAACAGAAGTTTTTTTTTTAAAAACAAAGGATTTTGAACTACTTATGAGAAAATCTGAATTTTTGATTAAAAAAATAAAAATACTTAAACAAACCATCATCAGTGGACCCTATCCTCTCATATGCTTCCACAGTTCTAATCCTACAACCTCTTTGATGTTCATTCAGCTTTTGTTGTTGGTTCTTGACTGCCTTGACCCCCTCACTCCAGTTTAGTCTGCAGTCTTTCAGGTCCCCTGAGCCATATCCATGCTTCCCCAAGTACCTTTCCACCCTGGCATCACAGTCTGCATTCCACCTGAACCCTGGCAATCTTCAGTGAGCTGTCCTCGGTCCTACCTCCCACAGCCAGGCCTCCAGCATACCTTTTAACACACGCTAGAGCAGTGACTCCCAACCATTTTAGTAACATAGCAGACTTCAGTAAGACAAACAATTCCATGGCACACCCATTTTTTCAGCTGAATTGATTGTTCATAAATGTCACATTAACTTACATTTACTATGGTTACGGTCTTACTAGAGAGCTTTGCAACATAGTGCATACAACAAGCTAAAGAAGGGTCAAATGTATTAATGTTTCAAATCCACCAGAAAAAAATACACATCATCTCAATTTTGCCCTTTGGCTGCCTGCATTTAGAGTGTTCACATTTTAGAATCAAAAGACTGATATCTCTCTTGGACAGTTCGCACGGAACACCAGTGTACTGCAGCACAATGGTTGAAAACTGTTGGGCTAGAGGAAGATTACTCCAGAGCTGTGTCTGCAGCCTGCTTATATCCAGTCTCCTCAGCCCTGATTGGCCCAGCAGCCATTGGCTACATCCTTCCCTGGGCTCTTAACTCCCTTAACACTGGAGCAGGGAAACTACACCACTACAGTAGTTAATATTATGTAATTAAGGAAGGTATATGAGATTAGGCAATTTACTTCACTATTGCACTCAGCTTTCATTTTGCTCCAAATGTATTATAGAAAAAGAAACATAGGAAAGTTAAACTGATATGGTGGTTCCAGTTTTCAAAATATGGTTATACACCTAATCAGCCATAACAGTTGCCCTGTGTGCATACTATACATTCAATGCTGATTTTTCAGGAGACTATAGAAGCGGGATGCAGTAACACATAAATGTATTAGTACCTACTGCATATGCCTGCCATGTTGTGTGCACTTGTGAAAGAGGTGGCCAATCTGTAAATGGTGTCCTTTATCACTGTAGAGATAATAAAAGCGGTATCTTCAGAAGCTTTCACTTGCTATGGAATTCATTGCTGATCTCATTTATTTACGTGAACACAAATGAAAGCTCACTCTCCTATTTTTCTGAAGGATTGATGCATTAGTGACTGGTGAGCATTTCACAGTGTCAGTCTCCAGAATGAATGGAGGAAAATTGACACAGAATGAGTTCGTATCTCAGGAAGCCACAGGATTTAATCTCCTTGTGTCTCTTTGTGCATATGTGTCAGTTGTAAAGGAGACTGTGAATTAGTTATCTCCTGACATAATTCAAAAGTCTCAGAAATGTTATTTTCCTATTAAAAAGGAGGGTTGACTTTGTAGTACTCTGTGAGCTCTGAAAAAATATTGGAGAATTGCCATCAATAAATACATTTAATACAGGCTTTGAAAGGATTCTTCCCCCTCCCCTCCCGCCCCACATACACACACTTTTAGGGAGACAAAACATTCACATTGTATGCTTTTCACTGTGTTAAGAGATGCACTGCCCTCTTGTAAGGCAATTCAATACAATGTATATTTATATAGAAAACTAAAAATTGGACTTTGCTAGCAACACAGTCCCACAGCAGCTATCCAGCAGAGACAAATGCAGGGCAGTCAGTGACCTCAGTTAGAAAGCCACCAGCAATTTTGACACCATGCTGAGCAGGTGACCATTTGTCAATACTGAGACTTCCAGTGCTGCTAACACCAGAGTAGGTGCATTAGTGTTCAGGAAGTAGGGAATTTTCTGGAAAATTGGCCTACTCTAGACCCAGTGTTGGCAAGCTCTGGTTTTAAAGAGCTCAGGTTTGCTTTTCAGTCCTATTAATCACTTCAATACTGGCTACTTCTCCAACCTGTCAGAGGTGGTGTTTTTCAACACCCTTTGAAATGCTATTTTTCTATTGTCATGCTACCATTTCAGTAGGGATGTATCAGGAACGGTATGTGAGGTCCCCCTGCAGAAGAGTTTTGTGTCCTGTACTTAATACATTACACAACAGGGAAGTGGCTAAAATCTGCATTTTAACACTGATGTAATCTAGTAATCCTTGTGCTTGTTTGAAAAAGAGTATTGTGGATTTGACTGTTCTAGGCTTGGACATTGTCTGCCTAAGTTATGACAGGCTGCTCCCCAGATCCAGTCTGGTGTGCTGCTCTGACCCCTCAAACCCCAATCCTGAACCCCAATTCACCCCTCCCTGCTAGGTGACCATTCACTCCTGAGTCAGTCCACACCAGCCACCAGCATGTAAATGGTCCCAGGGAGTGGGTGTAAATCCACTAGCCACGCAGGTGTTGGTCTCCAACGAACCCCCCCCGCCCCAGATACTACAGCAGGAGCCACTGCCTCACAGGGATTGGGACCCACTCCCAATCACCATAGTCTCAAATTCGACCACTTAACAAAGAAGTGGATCATGCCCAGCTTCCCATATCCACACCCTCTAAAGATCACACGGCTTTAGATAAAACAAATACTAGTTTATTGATTAGAGTATAATTTCAAGTAAAAAATTGGCCAATCAAGGCAGAATCATAATATAAATGAGTCAGGAGTGACCACTATCAAATAAAAGATATAAAAAGCATATTAGTCTAATATCTCTACCTAAACTGACCTCATTGTCCCAAGATGATGTACAAGATGTTCAGCTGTTCGGTGTTTTACAGCCATTCTCTGCCTATTACAAGGCAGGGCCCAGATCTTGCTTGAAGTTGATAGCAAGGTGTAGTCTTCCAGGCGAAAGCTTGCAGCTTCTCTCCCAACTGTCTGTGTCTTTGTTTTTATGAACTCCTGACAGTCCGTTCCCCTCTGTGCTACTGTGTCATTCTCTTCATTTCTACCTGAGCCAGGGAAGGCATCTGCATTCCCTTTGTCATGTAAGTCTGTAGCCTATGTGCTAGAGATAGTCCTGAGAGTCTGAATCCTGTAACATGCTTCACATCTGTACACACATGTTGCTGTAAGAAAGATGGCACCATGGTAATTACGTAGAACATTTTGAGAGATTCACAAAGGAACCTGGCCTAGCATATTGGGCATCAAATCACATGGTTATATTGCAAAACTGAACAGAAAAGTTATATAGCTCATGCTCCAGGAGTGCATGGAAGTGCATCCTGTCACATAAATCATGAAGTTTTGTTTGTTCTTAAGAAGTAATTTTATTTCTGTTACAACTTTTGGGAAATATTGAGCTTTTATCTTGGTTTTAATATAATAATAAACTGTAACCATGCGATTTGATTGCATCAGTGTGTGTTAATTCAATTGTGCACTTTCTGGAGTGTGAACTGCAGGGTTTGAGCCGCAGGAGGCACTATGTCCTGCTGTTATGAGTTCAAATTAACATTCCTTATATAATCTGCCAAGGTTATTTTTTTGTATGCTAGTCTGCTGTTTTGCTTTTCTTTACCCTTCTCATTAAATATACCTGTGAATGTTCCCAGGGCAGGGATTCTTCTGTATCAAGTTAGGATGAACTGGTTTTATAAGAAAGCTCTTTCTAGATCTACTGTTTATTTAGTGGTCACTCTGGTATAACTTCTGTTGAAGCAAGGGCATTTACTTGAGTAATAAAATGGATCCATTAGGTAAGGCTGGTTGGGATTTACTATATTTACAGAATGCCATTCCTCCATTTCCTCTGAAGCTACATGTTGGTGTGTGTTCCTAGAACTGGCTAAATGTCACCGATTTTATTTTCAACTAAAAAAATCAAAACTTACATTCTGCATCAAGCTTCTGTTTAGAGCTGTGGGCTTTACTGTTTTTTGTTCCATCCTTATTTAACCTTTTCCATTCTAATTCCATTTTCACACAGAAATAAACTGATTACCTACTGCTTGTAAACCTTTTTTAAAAAAAATGATTTGGAACTAACGTTCAATGAAGGAGCAATGAGTGCCACTTTCCTTTCTAGTTAGGCTTCTGCTCACAAAGTCATCTTTCTTTGTGCTTTAATTAGAACATTTCCATGTTATTGTAGATTACAATTAGGGGAGAGGCAATTAAAGTTTAAACCCAAATTATTTTTAAAGATACTAATAGATGCAAAAGAAACGCAAGGCAAGCACACTGCAGTGGTGTTGGGCTTCCCTCTTAGCAGGATTTGTGTTTCAAGTCTTGCTTGTTTTGTGATACTGTTTTTAATACGAGAATGATGCGAAAATGCAAATGCTCCTTCCTAATGTTGAACTTTGCTATGTCCTTAACTTCACACTCACCACAAAGTTAATTACTGAGGTCCTCTCTGATAGTCAGCTTAATTCTGATTAACTGATTATTAAGATATTTTGGAGGTTGGGAGAAAGAGATTGCAAAATTAATTGAAATCCTTACTGAGAAGAGAAAATTTATGGGCCCTACTAGTGTAGCTTGGTTTAGGGCAGAGGTTCCCAACCCCTGGCCCACAGGCCAAAAGTGGCCCATGGGACTTTTCAAGCTGGCCTGCGCCCCTGCTGGTTGGGAGCCAGCAACCGGCCTCCGGCCACCTGCCTCCCACCCAGGGTCCTGCAGCCAACTGAGCTGAGCTCCTCAGCGCCGTTGTCAGTTAAAAACCTTTCTAAAACTTAAATTCTAATTCAAATTAAATTAATTGAACCAAATTAATTGATTTTAATTAAAATCAATTTTAATTCAGTTAATTAATTTTAAATTTTAATTAAATAAACTCATGGCCCTTCAGGAATTTAAAACCATATTTTTGGCCCTCAAGCCAAAAAGGTTGGGAACCACTGGTTTAGGGCAATCACAATACGTAGAGGGCTAAAATCTGTCTTTAATTGATAGAGCTCCAAGTGGACAAGTAAGTGCCGGCTGCAGGGTAGTTCCCAGAACCAGATAACTAGTACAGAATACAATAGTTCATGGCAGCTGAGTGGGACTATCCCATGCTCCCTGCTATAGAACACTCCACCTCGCTAGTAAACTATGACCAGTAGGTGTTACAAAATGCAGGTGGGTAGGAAGTAGGGCCTTCTCTTGGTATCATTTTGAGGGTTAGTCAATTATTCTCTCTGGCTGGTGTGCTATATGGAGAAGCAGTTCCATATATTGTCCTGTCCCAACACTCTCATGCTTCTGCCAAGCAGGAAATCACTTCTCCCCAAAGTTACAGGAGACCTTTGGAAAAAGTGAGGATTAAAACATATTCTGTTTACGCCCTCCTTCAGAATACTCATCAAAACACCTTCATCCCTCTCCAGGTTATACCTGGAGCTTTATCACTACCAAATAGATTTCAAGAACTACTGAATCAATAATCACCAGATTCTTAAAAAATATAGGAGGGCCAGATATTCACCATATGGACTGGTTGCATGGCTCTGACATTGCCAAGAAGGGCCAATCATCTAATTAAAATGTGGTTCTCACCAAAAGCATTTGCAGGTATAATCTAATACACTGTATTTAACATGCAAAAGCCATAGAAATGTTCAATGTAAGCATGATTTTCTTCCAAAAGCAGCATCTAGTTCTAACTGCTTACAAAACCTCAGGTTTAAACTCTGCCCCCTTTAAAAAAGTAGATACAAAAATCTGGAATTACCAAAAACTCACCTTCCCTTGCTGTTGGATGAAAAAACTCTCCTTATTATGAGAGCATGCATTTCTATTTAGACTGACATTTTTATAACATATTTTTCTCAGCTCAATTCAAAATATCCACCATATAAAAACTCATGAAACCTCAGACTTTATAATGGAAAAGGCAACTGTTAATTAATTAACCGTACTGTGTTGTTCCCAGAATAATATGTCATTGTACTGTACAATGGTGACTTAATTATTACTGAGGATGTTATTAATTTCAGTTTTGCAATTTTTTTGGATGACACTCTTTGTATTTTTTTTAGAACATGCCATACTTTCACAATTATGTATGCGTGCACATAGTGTAAGGGATGTTTTTTAAAAAAAAATTGTAGTGTGAAGACAAAGAGCTTCTTAGGGTTTTAAAGCAATTTTTACTCAGTTTGATCATCATGAGCAGTTTGTAGTTTCTCCGTATATTGCATCTCTTTGGATCCAGTACTAGATCGCAGACCCCGAGGTACTAGGTTATGGTGCCCCCTGCTGCTGCTGCCAAAAACCGGGAATGCATTGCCGAAAGATGTAATTGTTGGGTCACAGGCATAAATGATTTTTTTTCAACTGTGTCCTGAGGAAAAAAAAGTTTGAAAACCACTGTTCTAGGGGATTACTTTCTCCAGCTGCTAATATCATGTTAGCCTCAAAACAGCTGTTTCATTAGGCCAGAATTTGTGTTCTGTGGTCTAGGGCAGGAAACTTGAACAGCAAGTTTTAATTTTACACAGTGTGCTTTTCCCCTAGTTGTTCTCTGCTTTATCTTAAGTACATTTTCTACAGCTTCTACGTAATCTGGGAATTATACCTCTGAAATAAAATTGTCACAGAGCTTGCCAAAGCAATAGAATATTTCTTTATATTTTTTTGCCATGAATATTTAAATCCTTTCTAAATGAAAAGCGGACTTGAAATATGGGTTGTAAAGCAAGTGCAGATGTATTTAGAGTGACCAGATAACCACTGTAAAAAGTCAGGACAGGGAGCAGGCAGTAAGAGGCACCTCTAGAAGACAAAGCCCCAAATATCAGGACTGCTGTTATACAGTTGGGACCTCTGGTCACCCTAGACCAATTGGAAGTGCAGAGATGGCTCATTACCATAACAAAGAGAACTGGGGAGAAAAGTGGCAGATTCAGAATGAAGGGTAAGCACAGCCTGTACCAAGAAGCCTTTGAAGGAGGCATTCAGTGACAGTAACAACAGTATTTAAACAAAAAGAAAGAAATAACCTTTCAAGATAATTTTATTGAGGAATCTGCAATATTTACATCACTTAAATTGTTGATCTTTTGAAAAATATACAAAATGTGCTTAATAACCAGTAAGAGAGAGTCCTTTAAATATTATTTAACTCTATTATTTAAGTCTAAATAGTCCTTTTCTCAACATTCCTGGAACTAAATATTTTGTTACAATATATAACCAAATGTAAACATAAGAAAAACTTGTGTAATACTTCATATACTGTTTTTATGTAGAAGCCTGATACTGTTTTTATGTAGAAGCTTCTTCCGGGTTTTGATGTCCAGTCCAATCATGCTTAGTTTTTTGGTTTGCTGTTTTTAGGTTTCTTTCAGACACAGTCATCAAGATGTAAGTAAATAGTGTAAATGAGGCTATTGGCATGAATTGAATTGCTCAGTTCACAAGCAGTTGTTCTGTTTCTTGACGTAACTACACATGAGAAGTCATTATTTTGTATTTTAATTAATAATTTTAATTATACGACCTGTGTCATATAATGTAGCTTTTCTTATGTACACTTTTTAATTAGCTAACAAGACAAGAACATTTGAACCAAATTCCCAGAATGTGGCAAAACTGTCATCTCATTTCCAGATAAGGAAAAAAGCCTATAACATGTGGTGTTACCTCTCGGTGTCCATTAGAATCTCAGGTTCTGTTTATGTAGGTGAGCACACAGTGGGACAAATTCCTGTGTTCCCCTAATTTTGGTGCGGCTATATACATGGACATTCCCTCTGGAAAAAACTAATGCCCACATGGAATTACTCTGATATAAGAGAGCCTTGTTCCCCTTTAGCTTAAATTTAAATGTAAATTCTGCTGGTGATGCAATGTGAAACATCTAGACCATACTCAACAATCTGACCCGGTGTTGAAATGAGAGGAAGAGAAGTCTTTGACAACTTGCAATTACTTTATAGCTGCTAGTATGTCTTTCTTCATGGCCTACAAGTAGAAAACTGAAAACATATTTGAACATAAATGTAGTTTAGAAGAAGATATGCGCATGAATTTAGTATGAATGATCACTTACTTTCAAATGACAAGTCCCTTTTTTGAACTAACTTCAGGGAACTGAACATTATGTTTTTACTGTAACATTCTAATGCATAGGAACAGAGAGTTATTGAGGGCTAGGAGAAGGCTGTTGAGGTCCCACTCTTATAAATTTAAGTATAAATTATCCTGCATGTCACATTTCAAACAAACAAAAAAAGATTTGTTGTTGTGTATTTGTCCAGCTCACTCTTGAGTCTTGAACAAATGAATTGATGCTGAATAGCTGACTTCAGCCATTTGTTTCATTATCCATCTGCCTTCCACCTACTTAAATTCTATTTAAATTCCTTATTTTATTTCCCTTCTTCATTTTAAATCTATTGTCTATTGCTTTCCAATTAGTTACTAAGTCACTCAGCTTATTAACTTCAGTCAATTCTTTTTCTTTCAATATTTTACAAACCTCTCTAAAAATCTTCTTTGTCATCTTTTTTTTTTTAACTGCATAGGTCAAGTCTATAGAATATTTCTTCATAACTCATGCATCGTAAATTATTTATTTCTGCAACTGCCAGGTGTACCTCTGTACAGGTGATGGGTAGCTTCTTTATCTCATTTGACTGACAGGTAAAACTAAAATATTGTAAGTGCACAGACTTTAGAAAGCCTTTGAAGTTTGTATAGCATCATCTGGTGATACCATACATGGGGAGAGTTAAGCATCTAGGAATAGGATTCTCAAAAGCCAGGATGCTGAGTGAGGAGCCACCTAAAATAGCCAGTAAGAAATGCCGGGGAGTGGAATGTGGCCTAATCCCACACAAGGGAGTTAGATGACTAACTCAGAACCAGAGGGAGGTGCCTCCCACTAGTTGGGATTTACCCTCTCCTGCAGTTAGGTGCCTAAACAAGTCAGCCCGTTCTCATGAAAAACAACATAGAGGAGGACAACAGAGTCCTGTGCCACTTTTAAAGACTAACAGATTTATTTATCGCATGAGCTTTCGTGGGGGAAAATCCCACTTCGTCAGACGCTTTGAAGATGGGAAACTTACAGAATGGGAGGAAATTAAATGCAGGGGAGTGTATGACATAGGATCAGGTCAGGCTGTAACAGCAAATCAAAATAGGTGTTAGGATTCAAACACTGGGGAACAGCACATAGAGGAGGGTGAGGTAAAATCACTTGTTGTAATGCGAGAAAAATCCATAGTCCCTGTTTAACCCCAAGACAACTGAGTCAAATTTGCATATAAGTTTGAGTTCTGCAGTTTCTCTTTGAAGCTGTGATTTGTTATTCATCTGTTTCAACACAGCTATTAACAAGTCGTCAAGGGAGTGAGGAGGTAGATTGAAGTGTTCCCCTATTGGTTTTATAGTGTTGCAATTTCTGATGTCAGATTTGTGTCCATTTATTCTTTGGCGCAGAGACTGTCCTGTTTGTCCAATATATAAGGCAGAGGGGCATTTCCGGCACATGATGGCATAAATCACATTGGTGGATGAGCAGGTGAACGAGCCCTTGATAGAGAAGCTGGCTTGATTAGGCCCTGTGATGGTGTCATCAGTGTAGATATGAGGGCAAAGTTGGCAGCGTGGTCTGTTGCAGGGATATGTTCCTGCTTTAGTGTTTCTGTTGTAAGATCTGTAGTTGCTGGTAAGTATCCTTTTAAGGTTAGGGGGCTGTCTGAAAGCAAGGAGAGGTCTGTCTCCTAAGGCTTGAGAGAGTGAGGGATCATCTTGTAAAATAGGCTGTAGATCTTTGATGATGTGTTGAAGAGGTCTGGCTTGGCGGTTGTAGGTGGTGACCAGTGGCATTCTGTTGTTGTTTTTCATGGGCTTCTCCTGTAGTAGTTGATTTCTGGGTACCCGTCTGGCTCTGTCAATTTGTTTCTTCACTTCTGCGGGTGGGTACTGTAGTTTTAAGAATGCCTGGTAGAGATCCTGAAGGTGTCTGTCTCTGTCTAAAGGGTCAGAGCAAATGCGGTTATATCTTAGGGCTTGACTGTACACAATGGATCATGTGGTGTGTCGAGGATGAAAGCTCGAGGGATATAGGTAACTATACCGATCAGTAGATTTGCGGTATAGGGAGGTCTTTATGTGCCCATCGCTAATTTGCACTGTAGTGTCCAGAAAGTGGATCTCTTGTGTGGAGTGTTCCAGGCTAAGTTTGATTGTATTGTGGAAATTGTTGAAATCTCTATTAAAATCTTCAAGGGCATCTTTACCATGGGTCCAGATGATGAAGATGTCATCAATATAGCGTAGGTAAAGTAGAGGTGCTTTGGGATGAGACGTGAGGAAACGTTGTTCTAAATCAGCCATAAAGATGTTGGCATATTGTGGGGCCATGTGGGTACCCATAGCAGTGCCACTGACTTGAAGGTATAAATTATCTTCAAATCTGAAATGGTTGTGGGTGAGTACAAAGTCACAGAGGTCAGCCACAAGTTTAGCTGTGTCATCATCTTGGATAGTTCTTCTAATAGCTTGTAATCCATCCTTGTGTGGGATGTTAGTGTAAAGAGCCTCTACGTCCATAATGGCCAGGATGGTATTTTCTGGAAGACCGTCAGTGGAACCATTTCAGATTTGAAGATAATTTATACCTTCAAGTCAGTGGCACTGCTATTTCATTCTTTAGATAGCAGGTAGATTATCTTTTATCTCTAGCCCTTTATTTCTTCTGCCCTTCCTCCTGGATCAGGCTTAATAGGAAATTTAACTAAAATGCATTCTATCATGTGGTAGTGTCTACAATGGGCATTCCTCTCCAAGAACCAGGGTCATCCTGCTGATGCTTCTTAGCCAGTCTCTTTGGCTATGTCTACACTAGAAAAGTTGTCAACTTTTGTTAAGTCGACTTAATAAGGTCGACTTTAAGTTGACTTAAAGTCAACCTTATTAAGTCAACTTAACAAAAGTCGACTTAACTTTTCTAGTGTAGACATATCCCCTTTTCGACCTTATTAAGTCGACTTAACACTTTAAGTCAACTTAAGGTCAATTTAGGCACTAACCCCTGTTCACACTGGCTTAAGTCAACCTAATATGGTCGGTTTAAATGTTAAGTTGACCTAAAACCAGATGTTATTACGTCGACTTAAGGAAATGCTTAAGTCGACTTAAGGAAAGCCCAGGGTGGACGCGGAGTAGTTTAGGTCGATTTAAACCTCCTTAAGTTGACCTAACTTGTAAGTGTAGACGCACCCTTTAAGTGCAGCACTTGTAGCAGGATACTTAGGGCTTATCTTCGTCAGAAAGCTATGCCACTATTAGTCATGGTGTGAAGCTAAGATGATATAGTATACCATTCTAACAATTGATATAGACTCTCTTATTCCAGGATGAGTATCTTTTTTCAGTTTAGTTTGTCACTTAGAAAAGGGTTTAATGTAAACCAAAAAAAGCCATTCTTATCTGTAATTAGTGTCCACACAGGCAAGCCTTCAGGCATTAGCTTTCCATTTTACCAAACTAGAATCCTCCATCAGGCAAAAATAAAAGATGCAGACAGACTCTAGTCACAAGGGGTGCATCTACACTTGTAAATTAAGTCGACTTAATCTTGCTTAAGTCGACTTAGTTTACTCTGCATCTACACTACACTTTCCTTAAGTCGACTTAAGCAAGCTGCTTAAGTCGACTTAAGGAAAATAAAGTCGACTTAATGAAAATTAAGTTGATTTTATTAAACCTTTTAATTTGACTTTAGGCTTAAGTCGACTTTCTAAGGTCAACTTAAGCCAGTGTAGACCTGGAGTAGCCCTAAGTCGTCTTTAAGTCGACTTAGGGTTCTCCAGGACTCCCCACTGCCCTCCCTGCCGGGGGGGGGGAGTACAGGGGAAGCCTGGCATGCCCTCCCAACAGGGCTGGGCAGAGCCCTGCGCACCCTGCCCCTATGCCCTGCTAGGGTCCCTGTCCCCCTTTGCCCCATTGTACCCAGGTACAATGGGGCAAAGGCTGAGCCCCCCGGCACTGGGCAAGGGGTGCCCCCCCACCACCATGGACCTGCCCAAGGTCCCTGTAGCCCCTAGAAGTCGACCTAGGCGTCCAGTGTGGATGCTCTAGGTCAACTTTGTAAGGTCCCCCCCTAAGTCGACTTAAAATTTAGGTGTAGACATGCTGTCGACTTAACTAAGTCGACTTAACGTCAACTTAGTTAAGTTGACTTAGCTAAAGTTGACCTAAATTTACAAGTGTAGACATAGCCAAGAAGAAAGCCAAATCTAAGCTCTCAGATTTACATGGCTCTCCAAAGGAGTAAGCGTAACCCCAAATACACATTACTTTGTGATTTCATTCAGATCTCTTCTATCAACTCTAAGACAAAGCAGAGATCGCATACTTTCCCACTTTTGAAAGTCACTGCCACTCTAAAGACCAGTCCATTTGAACTAGTTAGATTTTCCCCCAGTTTGAGATTGTATAACCCATTCACTTGTAAATAGAAAGTTGAGGGTCCCTGGCTGCAAGACAGGAGGGCTAAAGAGAAGAGTTTTTTCTTTGCGCATGGAATGAAGGATTCACTTGCATGGCTAACACATCCACTGTGTACACCATAATGGCCATTAAGTAGCTTTTATCATTATTGAGCCATTTATCCTGGCATTAAATATTTGATAAACACAGCATACCTTTGGTTTTAATCTACTCTGTACTGTACTTTGGGGATGCCAACCCCTTAACCAAGACTCACTGTACTGTGTGGCAAGTCTGGCTGGAGCAGGGCCAGGATGAGAGTGCCCTTTGGCCCCAGCCTACCCCCCACCCTCCAGCGATGGGGAGCAGGGCCCCAAGTGGGGGGGGTTGGCCTGTGGTGGGGGGCAGCCCAGAGCCCCCAGGCCGTTTAATCTGGCCCTGATCTCATTCATGTTTTCAAAGTTTCCCTTCACAACCATATGACAAAAAAAGGAAGGGCTTAGAATTATGAGCACGTTTTTTTTGAGAAGGGGTAGATTAATCATCACATTTTATAGCTGTGAAATTTTGGGATACAAAGACTCTAATTTTAATGCAGTGTAAGTGACTGTCCCTAGCTTTGGTATAATACACATGATGGGGCTGTCCCTGAGCTACACATCCTTCAGAGCCTCAGAAAGAAGCTCAGTGAAACTGACAAGGAATACATTTTCACATTTTATTTTGAAAACACAATATTTCAGTGTTTACCAAATGAGGTTTTGTGATGCACCAACAAATTTTGCCAATATGGGTTTGTTCTGATGCAGAACAAATGCAAATTCCAAAAAAGCAAAATTTCTCCTGAACCAAATATCACTAGTTTTGACCATCTCTAGGTAGTTCATGATCAGTAAGGTACAAAGGCAGACTGCAGGTATGTGTGTTACAGGCAGATAAGGGCATTGCTTGAGTAGGTTAAGTTTGCTTGAGTTAAGGTTGCAACGTTCTCATGCCCAGTGCCAACTTAGCTCAGAGCAGCAGCAAGTAGGCATTACAGGGAAAGTCCAGCTTCACCCCGTTTTCCTAGACTGGAAAACGCTCAGTCACTCTGTAGGTTTGGTGCATGCATAGCCTGATCAGCACAGTAGAAATGATGAGAAGCTTGAGAGCGCTGAGCAAGAATAGACTCTTCAGAGATTTTAACTGTTAGACTCTTGCAAGTTTGGAATGAAAATGTGCAAATTGCAATTTTTCAAAGGCTTATAACTTAGATTTGGGCAGATTTCAACAGAGATGACAAAGGGTATGTCACCTTACATCCCTGGCAAATTTCAAGTCCCTTCGTTGCATGCGGGTGCCAGTGCTTTTCAAAGAAAAGTTGTGAGATTTATTTATTTTTTTAACTATGAAAAAACCAGCCTATTTTTCCCTAGCATCATTCTGAGAATGACTGAATTGTTTTAACTGAATTAAAAAAAAAAAAAAAAGAGAGAGTCATCTAGGGTAGACACCTAGCATGGAAGATTTGAGCCAGAACATTTAAAGTTTGACAAAGTTATAAGCAACTGAAAATGGGGTGTTCTGAAGGGAAGTGTCAGGCAGCCTTAGTAATGGGCAATACTACCAGCACCACCCAGCATAATGAAATGCATATATATTAACTTTAAAGTTACGCTATACATGCCTCTTGCTTATATGTCAATGATGTAATCAAGTTTATACTGCTATACAAATTCTGTTGTATGCTTTGGCATTGCTAATCTAGTAATGTAAGTGCAATTTGTTATGCTTAAAATATAGGAATATAACGGAAGATTACAAACTGAAAATAACTTAAAACAAAACAGAGCAACAGAACAAAGAGAAACATGTAAGCAGAGGATCTTTGAAAAATGGTATAGCTAATGATCCGTCCATAACCCATAACTGGACTATGATTAGTAGCTGTTTTGGAAGAGACATAGTTGGTTTCTAAGTGCTAATATTGTATTTTAGTGACAAGACCGCTTGTCAATATGCTGCGTCACTATTTCCATGTTTTAAATTGTATTATTTAATCCATAATTCCTGAAAAGGCCCCCAAATCTGATATTGGACAGAAAAAAAACCTTCCTAAACAATATCTATCTTTGATATAGAAATTAGGCTTTTTGAGTAAAGTTCCATCTTTGTGTTTGTTATGAACATAGTGATACATAAAACAAATATGCAATTTACTGTACACTTGACAATCATCATCTCGGTATGCATTGCAACTTGCTACTCTATAGTGGGAAAAACCTAAAACAGCTGTTGCATATATTTTAACTTACTGGGGGGGAAACATTTTCTATAAAGATCTGCTTACACAGTCCATGCTTTTCATGATGAATAGGTATGTTAATAAACTAGTAAATAGTCAATCCATTGGCAGAGCCAGCAACATTTGACATGGTTTCCTACTAGTCAAGTGCAAATCCTTCTCAATCCTGCAATATATGTTTTAGTGGGGAATGGGGGAGGAGGAGGCTTGAACAAATCAGCTCAATCACTAATGGGAAGGGAGTACATGGAAGCCTTTCTTTGCACTGATTCTTCAAGTCTACCATGGAACAGTATTAGCAGATTGAGACTCACCTTGCCATCTTTCCCAAAGGAAGTTTGTTATAACACTGGTACTCAGGGATGGGAGACTAAACTAAGAGAAAAAAAAAATCAAGAGTAATCTAATATAGAGAACTTTCCCTCACCCACCAAACCAGATTCTTAAATCTTTCAAACACAGTGATATGCACCTTCTATAGCTTACTATTCCTGTAGCGTAATAATTAATTCAAATCAGCTGGTGCTCAGTAACCTGGAAGTTCCTGTTTTTCTTTACCTATTATCACATAGTACATAAAAATCCAAATTTTTAAGCAACATGATTACAGAAGACAATCATGAACAGTTCAATTCCATCTCACATTGCTGTATAATATATTGTTATGTTGGGGGAAATGCCCTTTTCAATTAAATCAGTTCATAATGTGTGAAATCCATGTCCAATTGAAGTCGATTGGAACTTTGCCATTGATTTCAAAGGTGCCCATATTTCACCCAATGAATGCAGCTTTTGTAATACACAAGCGATCTTGATATAATTAAGGTACAAAACTGAAGGTGAACTCTATATTCAGGAGATAACTTCATATAGCACATATGCAGAATAGATTGTCACCTTTGTATGTTCAGTACAGTGATCTTAAAAGAAGGATTTGTATGGATCATTAGGCTGAATTAATAATTTTATTATGAGGAAGTGAAATCCAAAGATTTTATTATAATTTTTTTGTTTATTTTCATTTTCCTCTATTGTTGGTTCAGGCTAGAAGGATCGAAGTGTGGTCAATTTTGTCAGAGGGCAACTAGAGTTCTTTGAAGTATCATGTTCTCTTTCTTTATAGTTGCATACAAAAGCTGAATTCAGACATGGCCCAGAAACATCTTCAATAGACAACTTTCCTTGCTTTGAGTTTGCAAGACTGTATTTTTTTTTTTTTTAAATTGCTGCACAAAGAAGGCAGGATTCACAGACAGTTTTTTTAAAAACAAACAAAAAACCCCCCAAAAGACCAAAACCTAAAATAATAATCTTTTCTGATTTCTCCCCACTACCACAACAATTTTATAAGTAGTGCATATTTCTAAAACATCTTTCTATCACCCTATCCAACCAAAACAAAACCAGCTATTCTTGATTTCTATCCAGAACAGAATAGAAATCCCAATTTTTGAAAGCAGAGAACAGAAACTAGTATTAGATTACTACAGAGAGTTGATTTTCTATTTGAATGGTTAGTATAAAAGTATTACTTATTCAGAGTTGCTTTTTATCGCTTATGGTTTACTGGATTTAAGCATCTGAAGTAAATCAGTTGTGATTTTTAGCAAACAGTGGGCCAGGCAATAGGTCTGAGAAATCCTCCCAGCTCCTAGATAAATGAGTGTCAAGGGAGTTTGGGCAGTTCCCAAACCAATCTATCTTCATCAGAAAAAGAAGTCTTTATTCTTTGCAAGTCATCTCTGCAGGAGCAGGAAGAAACAATGTGAGTTTTACTTTCACAGAAAGCATGTATTCATGCTGCTATAAGGGGAGACATGTTAGAGGAGAAGAAAAAATGTCTAGATTGTGAAGCTAATCTATTATTTTATTTTCATCGGTAATATTATTTTTTTAGACATGCTGCATAAATGAAAGCTGCTCAGCTGAAACCTTTTTTTCACTGGTGTCAATAACATTTGCTTATTTTATTTCCCCTTTTATAGGGAAATGAATGCATGGAGCCTATAAAAAGAATCCCACACTGCTTTCCTGACCCCAAAGGATTGAACTGTATAGAATAAAGACTTCATTTTACGTGTAGTGGATTACTTAGTTTGGAAACTTTCCTGTATTTCCTGCTGTAGGAGATAAATTTCTATTGGATTGTTCTAACGGAAACAATTAATTTAAATAAATCTTATATATGCTACAAAATAAGTACAGTAGATGTCATGTTTAATAAAATAGAAAAGAGAGTATCAGTCACAGATGTAGGAATAACCAAACTGTAATCAGTCTTATTAGAAGTTCTACATTGCATACTATTCGTCTACTCTTTATTTTTGAAAAACAATTAGCTGATGACTAGATTTGCTCCGGCAAACACTTTTAATACTTTTATTTACACATGGGTAGAGTCATTAAAATGAAGCACACGCATAAGAATTTGGAGGATTGGGGCCTATTTTTGCAATTCAGACAACTGTAATTTGACCCATTAGATTTCAAAGCTGTTTTATAGTGCAGAGTTTTAAAAATTTTAATTCTTCAGGATTATAAAACAGAGTGTTTGGCGCTCATCTGATGAACTTGGTAGCTATCCTTGTTAGTCTACGGATGTATAAATATTTTTTTGTATAAATTCTTCACAATGCACCTGATCACACATCACCCCCTATCTTCCACCCACCCACGTATGCCTTTTATCTAAAGCCAAAGGTAATGGCTATTTGATAATTCTGTGGAGTGGTGGATGGCTGGCACGCTCAGAGGAGGCAGGTGAAGACCATTTTAAGCATAAAAAGGGCCTTCTGACCAAAAAGGAATAAGGTGATTGTGACACATTGTCTAATTATTGTGTCCTATATACTATGCCATATACAGTATAAGTGTGGGGAATTCCTGTGCTGTGTGGTCTTTTTGGTTCATCTGTTTCACACTGTTTGTAATCATTTTATGAGAGTTCTGTTACAGCTTTTAGAATTCTGTATATATGAGATTCCTAAGAAAAATCTGCCTCATAATTGTAGGGAGGATTCTGTGTATTTTGTTAATTACTGTTGGCATTCATTATTGCAGCAAATTACTTTTGACCAACTAACTAATTTGCTCTTTAGACTTGGACAGAAAGCTGCAAGGGCATAAAAAATTGTTCTGCTTGATAATGGGCTTAACCTATAGTTCTTTGGTCTAAGACCTGAAAGCAGGTTCATTCAAGAACTCAGTTACTTGTAGATGGCAATTTAATTCATCATGGTAGCACCATCTGATTTTTTAAAATAAAAAGATTCCTTTAGTGATATTCTCAATTTGGTGAAAGTTCTTTACTCTGTTGTGGTTTTCTCAGCCTCTTACTGTATTAGCAATACTTTTTTATTATGTAGTTCATAAATATTTTACATTTCAAAGGGCTTATAAAATGATCAGCAATAGCCTGGAATCAGGACTTGCTGTGAATATTTCAACCAAATAAGTAGCTTTGTTACATAACAATGTGGTAATTACTTGAGGAGAAAATTTTGATTGACTCTTTTGAGCAGTGAAGCAGACACACTAAATCAAATGGTGAATGCACTGCACATTTGTTGTGTGATTTTAATGTGTAGCGATCTTCAGCTGAAACATCTGCTATAAAAAGTTGACATTTGCACTAATGACAGCATCAGTTTACTTAATGTCCTGCATTAAATTTGCTTCCCAAAAGAGCTGTCCTTTTTCAGAGGGGAGGGTAAATATGCTATCTGTATTTTTAGAAATCACAGATGAACTAGCCTTGTAAATATGTTGCTGATAGTTTGTGAGGGGGCTGAACTTTGGGACATGAAAAGAGGAAACAGCAGAATTTATCTATATGTAGCTAGCTAATGATAAATGCTCCAAATCTGGTGCTGATATGGCAGACTGATGCATCCAGGGAGTTGCAATGTTATGGAAACAATGAAAGAAGATAGTTCAATCCCTAATGCTTTTGCTTTGAGGGTTAAAGAGGGTAAGTTATTTAAACAAAATGGAGTATGGTGTAACTCATTCTGCATCAATTACTTCTACTTTAAAATAGAAATTCCAGTAGCTCATTTTAAATTCCTTCTAGCTTTGTATAAACGATTCCAAAATTCTTTCAGGAAACAAATCATTATTTGGAAGACACAGATATTCAGTTTACTGTGACACTGGAAATAGAGGGAGGACAGGGCTACACTGCCTATGGCTTTACCATTAGCTCTGGGCTATATTAATGTTTGTTCTCAGTAGTATGATTTACTTATATCTAATTGAATCTAAAGATTAAAATAACTTTGGAAACATCAGTAAAAATATTAATAACTTTTCTTGGCTACTGAACCCAATCCACTGGATGTCTGAGATGAAGAGTATAAAAGGGTTGTTCAGCACAGTATATGAAATGACAAGCTTGTCTGTTTCAAAATAAATGCTTTTTTATTTACAGATGAATCAGGTTCTCATATTGCAGTGAAGTGTAACATCAAGGGATGCAACATAAGATGTAATGAAACTAAAAGAGAAACAAACCTTCAGTGTGACATCAGTTAGATGGCTTTGAATTTGGGTGGAAATTTGTAAATGGAGAACATTAAATTCTCAGCTACATGTATAAACATGCAAATACTTTTTTTTAGCTTATTTAATCTCCAATAACAATTTTAATGAAATAAGTGCTTTTCTTACCCATAACACTGTAATGCTAATAACAGCATGAAAATTTAAACTAAATGCAGTCTCTCTCAATTTTACTCATGACTCAATATACCATAGGGTAGAGATTGGTGGCATTAGTGAATTTATTGGGATCAATTTCTTTCCCTTTTCATTAAATATTTTTCCCCCTTTTGAGATCAATAGATAATCTCTGTGAGAACTAAGACAATTATGGCTGTATATCTTTAAAAGGATATTTTCTCTTCCAGAGTATTTGAAACATTAAGAAAAAGCAGCATATTTTGGTGTTTGTCCAGCTTTCTTTTTTGATCTTGATTATCTTTGATATATTTTGAGTTCCCGCAAATCATCTTGAGAAAGGCTGGAGGCACTGAACAATAAAGCAGTGGCTGTTCATTGCAACATCACTAACCTGGATGTTTTGAAATAGCTACTTTTTTAATGTTGATTTTGTGTTTGCGTAGTATCTTCATCCATATCGGTCTCAATGCATCCTATAAAATGCATTAATTGTGCTGGTGCAATATCGTAGAAATAATTCATATAACTGCCTTTGACTCCACCCCGTCCTCCTCCCAGTACTCACTGGGCACTCATTGCAGCCACCAACAGGGCTGCAATGAGCAGCGTTCCTCCTCAGAGGACTATATTTCAGTGGTGACCCAAGGAAGCAGTGCAGAGGCTCTTTTGCACTGCGGCTGTTTTGAGATCTGGAAAGATCTCGGGAGAGCTGTAAGTTTATGGAAATGAACACCTTAAAAGGTTCCATTTGGATTCAGGTTCAGAAATAGACAATATTTTTGTTTTTCCACAGTTACTTTGTATTATGTTCTCCCATACACAGAGAACAAAACATATTTTTCAGCAATGATGTTTATGTTTCCATGAGAGAGGCAACATAGTCCCTTACTCTGTAATCTTGTGCATCTAAAATACACAATGGCAGTTTCTTCACAGCTGTCCCTGCACCTTAGACAGGGAGACTCCTCTTCATTTAAATGTGCAGTACAAAGAAAACAGATTGACATCTTTTTTTTTTTTTCAGTCACATAGGTACATATGGCATGCTGCAGCTTGCAGATTCCTAATAATAGACAACACATTTATATATCTAGCTGCATAAATTTTTGAGGTCTCAAAGACCTTTGGATCTTTTACAGCTCTGTTTCTAGGTAAGTAAAAAAAACTTAACCAACTGACATTGTATGGAAAGTTCTCTATAATGTAATTTAGACCCTAGCAGTGATTGACTTTTCTGTGAAACCCTGGATTGCTCTGGTTTTATCATTCATTTTCTCATAAGGAACACAGCATTCAAACCCTCATCTGCTTATTCAGTTACAGAGAATATGGCAGCAGCTGCCTGTCACCCACTTACTTCTACTTTTTTTAAGTGGTGTATTTAGTTAGCCATTCATTACTACTTCTTAAATGAATTTATATGCAACCTAAATTACCCCCATTTATGTGACCATTATAATTACTGTGATTTTAAATTCAATCTGTAGGACAAAAGATTGTATTCGTTTTATTTCTCTTGAACATAAACCACCCTTAAATATGTCAAACCATGAGAATGCCAGAGTCAAAAGAAGATAAAACTTCTACAGAAAGTGATTTAAAAAACTAGGAGACATATTAAATGCTTTTACCATTACACGTTCTTACTGTAAATCTTTGACTTTTATGATGACCTAAAAAAGAACGAAGTGCTGACAGCTGGGTAGATTAAAGCAAATGAGCCACCCAGTTACTGTATCTCCCAACATTGATAATTAATATATACCTGCATATTTGGCAAAAAAAAAAAAAAAAAATCAGAGATTTCAAGAGCAAACCTAGGAATTAAGCTAATGGACAAGGATAACACCAGCTGTAAGAAATCAGTTTCATTACTGACTGTCTTCCATTTTTATAGTTGATCATTTAGTTTTGGAGCCAAGAGTAATTAGCTGATTAAAAAGAAAAAAAATAATGATTTTTTTAATGAGTTTCTTGCAGTTAACAGCACAGGTCAAAGTGTAAAGTAACATATAAAATCTTTAAATGCTCCTCTAGGTTTTGGTCACTTACCAAGAACATTTAAGAGGAAGAATTAACTTGCTGTAATTTTCATTACTATAAATGATAACTTCAGGTTCCACCTACTTTAATGATCATACTTAATACATGTGAATATCCCTTTTTATCTGACATCTGAAAGTAGCATTACAAAGATGCATATTGCAAACACAGTTATCCTCATTTTATACCTGGAACACTGAGGCACAGAGTATTTGTGTGACTTGTCCATGTTTCTGTTTCTGCACACAGACCACCATTTCAGTCCTTCATTCCCTAATTCACATTCACTATCTGAGTATTTCTGCACTTCTTCGGTTCACACATCAGTTTCTTCCATCTTAGATCTGTGCTATCTTCCCACTACCCAGATCTTTTCATTTCTATTCCCACTGTGTTTGTCTGTCTCCTTCACATCTTTTTCATAACCTTTCCCACTCTTCCCTGGACTTTCCTTCTGCCTCCAGTTGCATTCTTGGTCTGTATCCCCAACTGCTCTGAAACAACACATTTCAAGCTCCATGGTTCCTTCTTTTAGTGAGACACTTGGGTTCCGTGCTCCTTACTCCAGCAACACAGGGTTTCTTTTGCTCTTTCACTGGCTGAAGTCCAGTTTGAGAATGTTAAGTGTACAGTTTACCAACTAAGAAGTTAAATATTTTGTTTTTATCTTTCTTGGAAGGTTGCAATGTAACATTACTGTGTTGTTATAAAATCCAGAACCCTGTGACACACAAGAACCAAAAGCAGAGACAGAAAAAAACCAGGCTGCTTCCTATAATAGCTGGGCACAACTGTTCCCACCTTCTTTATAGGCTCATCTATGCAGACTGGCTGCTGAAGACCCAGATTAAACAGTATAAAGCCATCTAGCCTGCAAGCAGCATCTGGAAAATCCCCTAGAATTTAAAGTGTGATCTTATAATTTTAACAATTTTCAATACACTACAGAGAACAAACATACAGTAGGGCAGTTGTTCTCTTAACTTTTACCATCAGCACTGCTTTTATAAAAACAAATGAGTTCAGGCTCCATCTTCATGTGAGCTAGAGCAACCAATTTATGCTAAGAATCCAGCCTAATATATGTATCATTTTAAAGTGCTGAAGAGGACATCAAGTTGATTCTTTCATGTATATAAATCAGCTACTAAGGAAATTCTAAGATACCGTAGCATATATAATTAGTTCCAGACCTTAGTAAGGCATGTATGAGGCTGTCTCTATACAACGCTTATTCAGATGTAGTAGGAATGATTGAAACCAAAACTGAAAGTGACCTGCAAGACCCTGTAACAGGGTCTCCAAGGGAGATAGAATGAGGGAAGAGGAGCTCCAGGGAAGACCCCTTGACTATTTCCTTCCCTTCACTCCTGCTGGCAGGGAACTGAGGCAACTAGTTGGGCTTCAGCAGGGGAAACATTAAGAGCAGAAAAGAAGATAAATCTTTCTTCTCTCACTGCTGGCACCAAAAGTGAACCTGCAGGTCCAAGTCGTACCACTGCATGGGAACTCTGCTCAGTCCTTTTATCTGTGCTGGGTGTGCATGAGACTGCATTTTGAGCCAGAATAAATGCACAGGATATCTACAAAAAAAATCTTGTGCACTGATTTCCATTTTTTTTTCACTATTGTAAATAAAAAAAGTATAATGAGAGTCTCAGGGCACTTAGTTTGAGAGAGTCTTCATGACAACTTCACAGAGAAGCTCTCATATAGCTGGGACGACAGGCTAACAAAAAGTACTAGGGGGTACTAGACATGTCAGGTAAAGTCCTGGTCCCATTGAAGTCAATGGCAAAACTAGTGACTTCAGTAGGGCCAAGATTTACCTGCCAGCTACATCTCTAGGCCAGGGGTGTCAAACATGCAGCTCGCGAACCTCTTCCATCTGGCCTTGACGGCATTCCGTGGGACCACACTCCCTAACGGAGAGAGGGCGTGTCTCACATACCCAGTGTTCCGCAATGCCGCAGAAGTGTCAGGTCTCGTGACATCACAGAGTGCTGGGTATGGAAGACTACACCCCGCGAGACCACACTCTCTCCCTAACAGAGAGAGAGAGAGGTATCATAGAGCATGGGTTTGCAAACACAGCACTCTGCCATGTCGTGAGAGTGCTGTAATATTTCTATTTATGGTATGTAGGGCCCACTTGAAGTACATTTAAGTCAAATGTGGTCCGCCACAGCAAATGAGTTTGACACCCCTGCTCTAGGCTCTAGCACAGGGTTCAAAGAAAACTTGATGGATGTCTGATAAATATTTGAATCAGATAGAATTCAAGACCTGGTATGTAGATTATTTTCCCTTCTCCACAGTACAAACAGCAGCAGTAGAAGCTTCCACCTGATGCCCTTTCTATGTCTCACTCCTTCATGAAGTAGTTAGTTTCATCTAACATATGGAATACTAACTCACACTCACTATTTTCTACTCCAGTCTTCTCTGACTGTAGTTGATAGATAGATAGACAAATAGATAGACAGACAGACATTCTGGCATATTTTCTCTCTTTTCCTTTTGGTAATTCAAAATTAGAGTTGTCAGATTTTTTTGCAGGTTATTTTCAGGCTTGACAAATACCTGGTACTTGAAATGTGAGTTCTATTTTTGTAAATTACAGAAGGTTGTATGTACTCTTTAAACATAACCAAATAGTATTTACTGAATGCTGCATCCTTTTATTTATTACTATCATGGTCAATATACGTTAATATTATACGGTAAATGTTAAGGTTAACTTGGATTACGTTGTCTTGGACTGTATGATGTTTAAAAAAAACCCAGGTGTTTAAATATGATGTTTAAAAAAATAACTTGCTTACTGCAGCATTCTGAAAATTCATAGCATCAGAAGTCATGAATATGAAACCTAGCATTCAAAAATAGAGATTCAAGAGAAATTAGGAGAGTTATTATATTTGTGTTTTCTTTGCTTTCTTCCAGCGGTTTTCATTGTAAGGGAATCATTTTTTTTCTTTTTAAAAACACTTTTGCCATTTAATTTTTTCAGCTATCAAGACTAACCACTTGAATAGCTGAAACTAAGAGGATTCAAGAAAAAAAAACCTTTATGGATGATTTTCAGCTACAAATAAGATATAATGGAATAAAAAATCTTAATTTAATAGTTTTCTGTGGTGCTGAGAAGACACTACCACAATCACAGTACCAATGTGTTTTTTCAAGAATTGACATCTAGTTCCTCTTCCTTTGAAGAATGTAAACCTCTCCTTTCCTCCACCAGCTTCTAAAAAATAGTAAGGAATTTTAGTATTTAGTGCCTATCACATTTTGGGTGCAAATCAGATCAGTGAGAGGTTCTGTCACCACTTGTCCTGTGACCCTTAGTGCCTTAAAACACTGTGCTACAGTAGTTCCCTGTCTGAACAGTCCCAGCCAGCAAACAAGCATGTACTGAATGTCTCTGTTAAATAGCTCTGGTTCAGACAGCAACTCTTACTCTGGTAGTCTGTTTGTCACACCACCGTCTCACTCTGATCTCCAGCAGCCTTAATTACTAACTAGCCAAGTGACACCAACACAGTCCCAGTCCCAGACTTCCCCAGAACCATCTGCCCTAAAATGTTCCCTCTCCTGGAATATTCAGGGAAGTAGTGAGGGCCATTGCTCCTTTAAAGAAACAAAAGCACAGCAGCTTCTTGCTTTAACTGGAGTTAATAATCACATCAAGTCAAACAGTACTGGGTGGATTTAGAATAAAAGTAAAACAAGTTTATTTAATCGAAAGGAGATTTTAAGTTCATACCAGAAAAAGGGATAAAGTCAGAAATGGTTACAAAGAAGTAAAGGTGAAAAGTGCTTTTTAGCGACTAAGATTTAAGTAAACTACAGTCTTGGTTTAAGGTAAGAGTCTTACCATACTGCCTTCCAGCAAGAGAGCTGATCACCTCCTTGGTGAGCATCTCCCACAAATTCCCAAGCATCTGGTTTCTTGGGTCTTTTTAGATGAAAAATAACTTGGGTTTCTTTACCCCTCTCTTTTATAGCTCAGTGTAGCTTTATAATTGATTCTTCTGATTAGAAGAATATTTAGGTAGTTAGTTCATGCTGGGTAAAGGAAGTCTGGCAGATAAGGCTTCATGCTGGTTCCTCCCCTGCTCGTGGTTACTTACGTGCAAATTATCTCTTCCTGCTGCAACCTCAAACACAAATGAATTAGGTCGCACCTGGTTTGAGGTGTCAGCCATGTTCTTTTTCTGGAGAAAACCTATTTATCAGCTCTTTCTGATGTTCCTGATTTAAACTCCTGTGCGATTCTGACTTTAAAAAATAGCATTTAGTTCAGTACAGGTACAGTGATTACAGCAGTAAGTAAGGGCTATGAACTGGGGTGCTCTGTGAGTAGTAGGCACATTCCTTCTGGGCAATAATAACTGAAGAGTAAAATGAGAAAACTTGTCTGGTTGAGCTCAAATATATCCACATAATTTCCTTGGCAAAACGGTAACATTTGTAAGTGATAGTATCGTCTTAGTGGGTTTGGTGATGTAGTTTAATGCTCAGAAGTAATAGTTGCAGTAACACAACTCTTTCTGTTGCAAGGACAGGTTTGTGGAATCTTATGCAAAGACCATGTATCTGCTCAGAAAGTATACAGAAAGGATTCCTACTGTGTTTAATACCAGTGTTAGAATCACTGGCAGCTGTTCTGTAGACAAGGCCCCCATGGCTGGCTCCATTTTTATCACTGCTTCAGTTAACTCCGCTGAAACAATGGTTTAAAAAGAAAGGTTTGGCTGCATATCACACTGACTCAGCTGAACTGATATTGGCACTGGAAGGAATTTTTTGGTAAATTTCTCCAGCATTAAGAGCGCTGCCACTGTAGAGCTGTTCCTGAAGTGTTCCATCTGGGTGAGAATAGGGTGCCCACTTATTTTGTAGCTTCTTCTCTTCCCACGCAAGAGCGCAACTATCATTAAGAGAGAAGGAAAACACAACAAGGTTAGATTTTATTAGGTTTAAATTAGCTCAGTGGACTTAATCTAGATAAACTTCAGGTGAGCGTTCACCAAATCCCATGTTATATCCCCTTGAGATAGCTCCTCATCTATCACCATCATAAATCAAATAGGTATTCCACGAACACAGGGCTAGATTGTGCCTTTAAAGGTGGGCCCCCAGTCAGAGAGTGTAGGAGAATTGAGCACAACTTGCATATCTTGAAGACACTGTGCTTCCCTCTGCAGCAGCCCAGTTGCATTAGCACCACCCTCTTCCTTCCTCCTCTGGAGTTTCTAGACCAACCGTTGACACTAGGGTCCTCCAAACCAGCATGTACACAAGGGCAGAGATTCTGTCAACACCCTATATGGGTGTATTTCCGAGTAGAGAGAAATAGGGATTCCTTGAACCCTATTGTCACTTCCATACTTTTATGATTTTATTAGTATCTTGGATGGGGTGTGGTTTTTTGTTGGGGTGTTTTTGGACTTTTTTCAGCTTTGTCTTCAAGCTGTTGTGACCAAATGTACCCCTATGTTCACACTCTTCACACTGTCGTAATAATCTTTATACAAAATATTGCTTTGAGGTATTATTTGAAAACTAATAACTTGCTGCGCATTAATATCATGGCAAAATGTATGTATCAACAATATGTTTAAAGTTATCAATTCCCCTTGTATGATATTTGTAGCACATGTTCAGATCCATGGAGCCCCAGTTTGGCAGTAGTAGTTAAACAGGCCTATCTTAAACAAAGTATTTTTACCCCGATTTACATATAAGTAGTAAACAAGATCTTTGAGGCTGCGTCTACACTTACAAATTCAGTCGACTTAAGCTTGCTTAAATCGACTTAATTTAATCTGCGTCTACATTACATTTTCCTTAATAATTCAACTTAAGCTGCTCCTTAAGTCAAATTAAGGAAAAGTTAGTTCAAATTAATAACATCTCGTTTTAATTCGAACCAGTGCTTAAGTCAACTTTATTAAGTCGACTGAAGCCAGTGTAGACGTGGATTAGCCCTAAATCGACTTTAAGACGACTTAAAGGGCTTCAGGGCTCCCCCACTGCCCTCCCTGCCAGGGTGGCTGGCACAGGCAGAGCCTGGCGTGCCCCCCCACAGGGCAGGACAGAGCCCTGCCCACCCTGCTCCTATGCCCTGCCAGGGTCCCTGTCCTGCCCAGCCTCCATTGTACCCAGGTACAATGGGGCAAATGCTGAGCCCCCTGGCACTTGGCAAGGGCTGCCCCCCTGCCACCATGGACCAGTCCCAGGTCCACTTAGCCCCTACAGGTTGACATAGGCGTCCAGTGTGGACGCTCTAAGTCAGTTTGGCTGGGTCCCCTTTAAGTCGACTTAATTTTTGAGTGTAGACATACTAAGTCGACTTAAATTAGCAAGTGTAGACATAGCCTGAGACAGGAAGAGGGTTGTGATGGGGTAGGCTTACCCTGCACTGGAAAGGCCTAGCAAATCCTGTGGGCGGCGGAAGCCCCACCCCTTAAGCTCTGCCTGGCACGCTCCAGATGCTGCCCCAGCATAAAAGGGAGCAGCTTATCTCAGTCTGGGCTGGCCAGCATGGAGGAAGGACGCCTTCTGGAGGCTCCAAAACAGGACCTGCATCAGCCCCTGCTAGTAAGCCAGAGCAAGCCAGGAGACCTTGAAGGGGAGCAGCCATTACCTGTGAGTGACCAAGCGGCAGACTGCAGGTACCTGCAGCTACCAGAGAACCCCAGCACCCCAAGGAGGAGCTACCAGAATCAGTCACAGGAAGGGACACCCAGGAGCTTCATGAACAGATTGTGTCCATGAACTCGGTAGGAAGTAGCCCAGGGGACCTGGACAGGGGAACTGGGTGTGGTCAGCATTACAAGCCAGTGTGGTGTTGTCTGGATCCCCACTGACTTGGTGCTGTACCCCCAGCATCAATAGGGCCCTCAGTGGAGCAAGAGGGCTCGAGCCCTGTACTCATGGTTACCCAACCCTGGGGCAGTTTCCCTGTATTGACTCTGTGGCCGCTACTCTGTACTACCCTGTCCTGCAAGGTTGATTGTTTGGCTCTGTATCGACTCTGTGGCCGCAGGGCCATACTGCCTTGTCCTGCCAGGGCGATTGTTTGTCTCTGTACTGACTCTGTGGCTGCTAGGCTGTACTGCCCTGTCCTGCAAGGGAAATTTCTTGACTCTGCATTGACTCTGTGGCCAGTAGGCCATGCTGCCGTGTCCTGCAAGGGTGATTTCTTGACTCTGTATTGACTCTGTGGGTGCAAGGCCATACTGCTCTATTCTATACGGATGGTATATTGACTTGGAGTTAGTCTGTCAGAATGTGGAGACACCCTCCTCCTGTACACCCCTGGATTTTCCCCACCTGGGGCGCCACTGAGGGCTTCACTCGTGACAAGTGGTGGAGAATGTGGGCAGAGATCAGGCCCCTGAGGCAAGGCCACTAAGCAGGAAAGAGGGGGAGTATAAAGACAGGTTTTTCATCATCTCCCCGAGACTTATGACCCATGACTAATGGAGTTGGAAAAACTTCTGAAATAGCTCATAGAGAGACAACAACAACAAGCCGCGAAGCAGCATCAACAATATACACAACTGCTACAACAGTTGGTCTCCCAACAACAGGCTTGGGAGGCCCAGCAACAAGAACAGCAGCAACAATTTATGTGAGAGCTGGCTGCACAGCACCAGAGCCAGCAGGAGAGGCTGGTCCAGCAAATGGTGGCCACCTGGAAAACCCTATCCGGTGAGAGCTCCAGATTTCCCGGAGCAGAAGCAGGAATAGCCCAGTGGAATTTACCCATAAGACTGACCAAGAGGGGACCAGGAGATGACCCGGAAGCCATTTTGATAACTTTTGAGCGGGTCGCAACTACAGCGAGATGGCCGCCAGAGCACTGGGCCCCCTCTTAGCCCCTTACCTGACTGGCCCAGCCCAGACCGTATATCGCAACCTGGATCCGCAGGACACCCTCGTCTACGCCAAAGTCAAAGAGGCGATCTTAGACCAGACAGGAGTAAGTCTGGAAACCTACCACCAGAGGCTACACCAGGCTCGATACACCTCAGGAGCCTGTCCCAGGGCAGTGGCCTAGTGAATGAAGGATGACTGCTGGCATTGGTTGGAGCCAGACCAGCGGACCTGGATGCAGGTCGCTGGATTCATAACTCTTGAGCAATTTCTTCAGGTACTGCCAGCTGGGGGAAAGGAGTGGGTCCAAAGACATTGGCCTTCAACGTTGGCAGAGGCTGTCTCCCTAATGGAGGACTATACAGGCGTGGAGACACCCCAATCGGCCCCACAGAAGCTCAGAAGCCCCCCGAGAGGAAATAATTTGAAAGGAAGGAAGCAAGCATGCTAAGTCTACAGTCAGAGAGGCGTCCTGCTCCCTTCACCCCTCCATCACCCCTACCCACCTCAGACTGGCAGGGGCTTTCCAACGGACAGAGCCAGGCAGAGATGAACATCTGCTGGCTGGCATGGGGCCATCACAGGAAAACACCCAGAATCAATACTGGGAATGTGGTCAGGAGGGACACTTTCGTAAGGATTGCCCTTACATGGACTGTAGTTACGGGCAAGTGTGTGTGGTGGGCCACAGGGTGAGGAAACGAACCCCAAAGAAGCTTGTGGTCCCAGTGAGAGTATAACAGTCTGATGACCTAGCCCTTGTAGACTCCAGTTGTAGCCAAACTCTAATTCAATAAAGGCTAATACCTGACCTCCTCATCACAGGGCTGACGATACACGTACAATGCATCTATGGCAATATCCGACTCTACCCAGTGACACAAGTACAGCTCACGGTGGGGCAGCAGACAGAAGTCCTCCAAGTTGGGGTAATCCGCAGATTGACCTACCCAGTGGTGCTGGGAAGGGACTGGCCAGAATTCCAGGAAGTATTACGGGGTTGTAGTGAGCCCCTTAAAAAAAGGCCACACCAAGGGGCCCCAAGGAGAGGACTAATTGGATGCCCCCTGAACAATGACCTTGGTGAGGGGACCTCGCCCCCCCCCCCCCCGAGAAGCAACGGCACATCCGGAAACTGACCCAAGCCAGCCCATAAATGAAGCTCCAAGAGAGCTGGAACAGATGCAGGATTTTGTGTGGGAACAACATGAGGACCTGACCTTGAGCCGCTTCTTGGAACAAGCTACGACCCCAGACCCAACTCCGAGCGAAGGCATACCGGCTCCACAGGAACCCTGTTTTGAGAATCAGGAGGACTGCATATACCGAGTAATACAGGAACCCTAGACCGGAGAGGTACTCCGTCAACTGCTGGTGCCATGTCACCTGCAGAGGGGTCTCTTAAATCCGGCCCATGAAGTGCCGTGATCAGGCAACCTTGGCCGAGAGAAAACCCTCCAATGGAAAGCCCAACGCTTCTTTTGGCCAGGCATCCACCAAGAGGGTAATAGACTACTGCGCCTCTTGCCTGGAGTGTCAATGGGCAGGGCCCTCTGGGGTGCCACAGGCCCCATTGGTACCCCTCCCAATGGTCGAAACACCATTTGAGCGCATTGGCATGGATCTGGTGGGACCCTTGGAGAGAAGCCAGACAGGGAATCACTTTATCCTAGTCATTGTGGATTACGCAACTCGGTATTCAGAGGCTGTTCCCTTATGTTCTGCAAATGCTCCAACCATTGCCATGGAACTAACAAAGATCTTTCCATGGGTGGGGATACCAAAAGAGATCCCAATGGACCAAGGCATGAATGTCACCTCAAGACTCATAGCTGAACTATGTCGCCTCATGCGCATTAGGACCCTCAGAACCTTGGTGAATTACCCACAGACAGTCTAGTTGAGAGATTCAATGGCACCCTAAAGTCTATGCTCCGCAAGTTTGTAGAGTAAGATCCACGACACTGAGACGTGATGCTACTCACCCTGCTCTTTGCTATCCAGGAAGTTCCCCATGCCTCCATGGGCTTCTTGCCTTTTGAGCTCCTGTACGGTCATCAGGAAGAAGGAAGAGTGGGAGGTACAAGAAACACACACATGCGGAACCGTACAATACATCCTGAAACTGCAAGAAGAATTTCAAACCCTAAGGAGGTTCACCAAGGAAAACCTAAGGCAGGCCCAAGAGGTGCAGGCACAGCAGTACAATAGGGGAAGGAGGACCCGTGTCTTTGAACTCGGAGATAGGGTCTTACTTCTGTTACCTTCCAGGGCCTCGAAGTTATTGGCCAAATGGCAGGGCCCATTTGAAGTGGCTCGATGAGTGGGACTTGTAGATTATGAAATTAAAGTTCCAGGCCAACGAAAAGAGGTGCAGATATACCATGTGACTCTGCTGAAGGCATGGAAACCCAGAGAAGCTCTGTAGGTAGTGCCCCCCACCCCAGAGCCAGAGCTTGGGCCACTGGCGGGAGAACCACCAGACCCTGGTCCAGCAATATTTGGGGCAAACCTCAACCCCGAGCAACTACTACTACTACAGGAGCTCCTACGAGGATTCCAGGATGATCTACCATCACGTCCCAGGTGTAGCCCAGCTGATGAGCCATCACATTGTAAAACCACCAGGGCAGAATGTGAGGGACGACCACCGACCCTTTCCCCGAAAGATGTGGGCTGCTGTACAGCAGGAACTAAAAACTAGGTTTGAGATGGGGGTAACTGAAGAATCAAGACGTGAATGGCACAGTCCAATTGTCCTAGTGCCCAAGCCAGACGGGACCCTGAGTTTCTGCATTGACTTTCGGAAGGTCAACGTTATATCCCGGTTTGATGCATAGCCAATGCCCCGCATAGATGAGCTCCTGGAATGACTAGGAGGGGCCAAGTACTTATCTACACTAGACCTGATGAAGGGTTATTGGCAAATACCCCTAACACCGAACTTGTGTGCAAAAATGGCCTTCCCTACCCCATTGGGGCTCTTTCAGTTTGTGATGATACCCTTTGGATTACACGGGGCCGCAGCTACCTTCCAAAAGTTAATGAATAGAGTGTTAGAACTGCATGATCAATACATAGCATCCTATATAGGTGACATTGTGTTCTATAGTGACAGCTGGGAAGATCACCTCCAACATCTGACCCAGGTGTTAGAAGCTCTTAGGAAGGCCAACCTGACCCAACCCCACCAAATGTCATTTGGGACAAAAGGAGGTGACTTACCTGGGGTATGTTGTGGGAGATGGTACTGTGCAACCCCTGGTTAACAAGGTCCGTGCCCTGGCTGACACTCCAATCCCAAAGACGAAGAGGCAAGTGCACTAGTTCTTAGGCCTGGCTGGCTACTATCGGCGGTTTGTGCCAGATTTTGCTACTCTGGCCGCTCCTCTCTCTGATCTTACCAAGAACTCTGAGCCCAAACAAATACAGTGGACAAAACAACGTGAGGAAGCTTTTCAAACTTTAAAGGAACAATTAATGCAAGAACCTGTACTCATACATCCTGATTTTAATAAAGAGTTTGTGCTACAGACTGATGCCCCTGGAGTAGGGCTGGGGGCAGAGCTCTCTCAAGAAGTTCATGGAGAGGAACATTCCATCTTATATTTAGGTAGAAAGTTATTCCCTCGAGAAACTCGATATTCCACCATCGAAAAAGAAGCTGTAGCAATGAAATGGGTTATTGATGCCCTGCGCTATTATCTTCTTGGGTCAAACTTTATGCTGGTCACAAACCATGCACCTCTGAGATGGCTATGTACGATGAAGGACACCAATCCCCGGATAATGCGTTGGTATCTCGCCCTTCAGCCGTACAACTTTCGAGTGGCTCACCAAACAGGTAAGGCACATGCAAACGCGGACTTGTTTTCCAGGATAGGGAAGGAAGAGAATGACCACTCCCCACGCTCCAATGTAAAGGGGGTGGTGGTGTGACGGTAGGTTTACCCCGCATTGGAAAGATCCAGCAAACCCTTTGAGCAGCGGAAGCCCCCAGCCTTTAAGGTCTGCCTGGAGCATATCTCAGTCTGAACTGGTCAGCATGGAGGAAGGACGCTTTCTGGAGGCTCCAGAACAGGAGCTGCATCAGCCCCCGCTAGAGAGCCGGAGCAAGCCGGGAGACCTTGAAGGGGAGCAGCCATTACCTGTGAGCGACCAAGTGGCAGACGTGCAGGTACCTGCAGCTACCAGGGAACCCCAGCATCCCGAGGAGGAGCTACTGGAATCGGCCACAGGAAGGGACACCCAGGAGCTTCATGGACAGACTGTGTCCACGAACCGGGTAGGAAGAAGCGCAGGGGACCTGGAAAGGGGAACTGGGTGTGGTCGGCATTACACGCCAGTGTGGTGTTGTCTGGATCCCCACTGACTTGGTGCTGTACCCCCAGCATCGATAGGGCCATGGGCTGGGGCTCGGTGGAGGGGGGGGCTCTAGCCCCACTACCGCAGGGTGACCCATCCCTGGGGCAGTTTCCCTGTATTGACTCTGTGGCCTCTAAGCCATACTGCCCTGTCCTGCAAGGGCTATTGCTTGACTCTGTATTGACTCTGTGGCCGCTAGGCTGTACTGCCCTGTTCTATACAGATGGTATATTGACTTGGAGTTAGTGTGTCAGGTTGTGGAGACACACTCCTCCTGCACATCCCTGGATTTTCCCCACCTGGGGGCACCACGGAGGGCTTCACTCGTGACAAGGGCGACAAGGGGCAAATCTACATTTCAGCGTACACAGAGAAGAAGGCGGCACATGGGGGCACCTTCAATGACGACTCCACGTCACCTTTTTCACTGTTTGAATAAACTGTGCTTGGAGGGGTAATCCTCAAAAGAACCCACATCAAAGGTGGCTGCAATATAAAAGTGAAGGGGAAAAACACCACAGGTCTTCTCTTTCCATCTCTGACAGGTTTCAGAGGGACAGCCATGTTAGTCTAGTTCAGCAAAACAAACAAGGTGTCTAGTGGCACTGTTAAAAACTAATAAATTTATTTATCACATGACCTTTCATGGAAGAAAATCCCACTTTGTCGGACACTTGAGGATTCATCTGTACTTCTCCATCTTCAAGCATCTGAGGAAGTGGGGATTTTCTCCCACGAAAGGTCATATGATAAATAATTTGTTAGTCTTTAAAAGTGCCACTAGACTACTTGTTTTTTTTTCTTTGCATCTTTGTCTCTCTTGCTTGTTCTTTCACCTAAGAAGACAAAGGAACCAACCTTTTGGATTTGGAGGGCAGACCCTGACTTAAGAATTTGATCAGCTACGTTGCTGGGGCTACATGGTAAGAATATTTACCTTGAACAAAATTAGTTTAAGTTTTAGCTACTAGAAAGAGTTTTATCTTTATCTACATAGGTAACCCCTTTTTCACTTAAATCCCCTCAATTAAAACCTATCTCTTTGTAGTTAAACAAACTCGTTTTATTCTTTAATCAAAACTGATCCAGTGTTGTGTTTAAATTGAATTGTTTGGTATCTCCAAAGTAGCAAGCTCTGTATACTGACACCTTATCGGGGCAACTTACCTCTAATATATGAACTGTCTAATAGAGGGAGAGAGAAATAGAGCAGAAAACATTTTTGTGGGAAAAAAATATGAGAGTGGGAATGTGTTGGGATTACCTTGCAAGTAGTAACCAACGCTGCTGGAACCTGGAGTGTGGCTGGCATGTAGGTCATAGGCTACTGGGGTCAGAGTGGCTGGATCAGGACTGCAGAATATTCAGAGTATATATACAGGGTGTGACCTGCCTGCTGTTTGTGAGTGGTCCTGGTTGGGAGCAACAACAATAGTGCATTGTGATAGATGCACACTAATAAAAAAAAAAACAAAAAAAAACCCCCAACCACCACACCTTTAGTAATACAGTTATAAAAGATTCAACTTGTATGCTGTTGCTGAGAAGGCTATCTAATGAATAGCCGTGTTTCACATTGTTTACATTATTGAATAAAGGCAGAGTTTTGTTAGAGAATGCATTTAACAGAGCCATATCCTAGAAAAAAGAAGAATAAAACAAAATTGCAAGGTTGCACTGTAAACATTGCTTTCACATTAAACCCCAAGGGCATGTTCTGGATCCGCAATGCTACTTTTACAAGCAAATAGTGTCATATTGGTACAGAGGGATACAGTTTCTTCAGGAAGGACAGGCAGGGGAAATAGGGAGGTCGTATTCCATTATGCTTCAGGAATATACACACTTTATGAGGGCCAGAAGGAGGTGAGAGACAGACTAGTTCAAATCATCTGGATGAAGATAAAAGGGGAAAAAACAGGGACAATGTCATACTAGGGATTTACTATAGACCTCCATATCCAGAGGAAAAGCTTTAGATGAGGCTTTTCTAGAACAATAACAGAAATCTCCAAAACACAAAACCTGGTATTAATGAGGGACTTTAACTACTCAGACAACTGTTGAAAAAATAATATGGAAAAAAATATCCAATAAGTTCTTGGAAATCTTTGGGGCAACATTTTGTTTCAGAAGATCGAGGAAGTAACGAGGAGGACTGCCATTTTATCCTTGACTTTGACTTGCAAGGAAGATAGGTTGTGGTACTCCGATCTTTGGAGGTTTTAAACACCATGTTAGACAATCAATCTGTCACGGATGGTTTAGGTATATATCAGTCTTGCCTCAACATGGGGGGCTTTACTAGATCAGGGCTTGAATGTCCTTCCAGTCTGATATTTCTATGATTCTATGAAATTCCAGGCTGTACATGTCTCCAACTACCTGATAAAACTATGCTTATTGGATTTCATAAAACTTTTTTTTTCCTTTTGGGAATTGCCAATATTTTTGAGAGAACAGCATTAACTTAATAAACTGTATTAACTTCAGACACCAGATAAACAGCATCATGTGCTACTACTCAAAAAAATACTTTTGGCTCTAAGCTTTGAAGAGTTTTCCTGCCCTTTCCCTCAGATCTTACACGACTTGAGGAAATTCTATTGAAACAGAGGAGTCTGAATGGAAAATGTCAACAGTAATTAATTGTATCTTGGCTTCTGAAATTTTCAGAAGCATGACAAGTTTTAAAAAATGAAATATATCTAAGAGTATGTACATATAACGTACCCTTTCTTTTCCTGGCTCAATTGGGCATCTTTTGTGTTAGTCTTTAAATATGAAACATCATGATTTCAGGAAAAAAGGGGGTTTCATTAGCAGAAATAAGTGCTCTGTGAAATTGAAGATGTTATATTAACATTATGGTGAAGCTGCAGAATACAAAGATATCTTAATATGATTCTATAGACTGTTATTCAAACTATGTTTGATAAGAGAAAGTTTTTTTTTTTTAAAAGTAATATAAAGCGTGACATTTCCGGGTTGGTTTTTTTAAACACAGATATTGGCACACCTATTGATTGACATCTACATGTAATCCTACTTATTGGATTTAACTAAATCTTTCTTTGAAGTGTTGTTAGACTGGACAAGAATGCTTTGATGAAACTTCCCCTTAGTTCAAAATAGAATTTTTTTAGTTTGACAGCTATTGAATAAAAAGTTTAAACCTATGCTAATTAAAATGTAAATAGAAAAGAGAAAATATATGCTCTTTCTCAAAGGCTTGTTTTGTAATGGAATCATTTTGTAGTGAATGTCATAGCAAGATACACATTCTAAGAGTTACTTTATATTTTAGTTTATTGTATTCTTTCTAAAATGTAAAAATCAGAAGACACTTGTGATCAAATATGGACAAAACTAGAGTTAAATCAATATCCTAGACCGAGTTTATGGGTTTAGTTTTGTACAACTTTTTGTTTTGCTCATTTTTCACATTTTTGCTTCATTATAATTTTCAGCTTACAGTTTTAAGCCGATTAATTGATAATTGATTCACATTAAGATTACAGCCACTAAACAGAAAACAAAGCCAGAAATATATCTAAACCTTCTATTTTTTCTCATTTTGAAAGATTTTGTTGAGCTGGTATTTCATCTTAAAGGATCAGCCTTTTTCTTTAGCAAACTATTTGGATGGCACATTGAGTTTTAATTGCCAGGCATCATGTAACCGCTCTATATAAGTAGCAGTCTGTCATTCATTTGGGCTTCTGGCATGATGTGACAAAAGAACTTAAGTAGCTAAGGACAGACCAGTAGCTACAGGAAATAGGCATTATTTTAAATGGAAGTCAACTAGATTCACTATAGGTAACATGGCAGAAGTGACCCTTTAAGAGGCACATAAATGTGCATAGTGGAAGCTTTGAGAATGAGCTCAGGGAAATCCACACCTTGCTGAAGACGATACGGAGGCAACTATGCAAAAGCTGAAAGACAGGCTGTCAGCAGTGGGTATATTTGTGGAGCAGAATTATTCCAGGAAAAAGTGGCTCTTGCCATTTTTTGTCACTCAAAAGACTCCTCAAAGATCTAAGAATAAAAAATGAACTAGAAATAGAGAAGGCAGGAACCTTAAAACAACATGCACAAGTAGTTAAGGCTTGCAAGATAAAGATAAAGCAGAGAAAACACAGAGTGAGTTAATTCCAGACATCATGGTTAAGTGGAATTAAAAGGGCTCTGGCAAACATATCTGCGAAAAAAATACTACAGGAAAGTAAGTCACTAATACACGAATGGGGGAGGTGGGATAGAATAAATGATGACCCATGCCTCCAATCTGACAACCTTTCTCTCCTGGGGCTGTGGTGCACAGACCAATGTAGGAGATATGCATTGATCATAATGCTGACTTGATAGCTAGAAAAAGTTTCTGTGTTGCTGTTTATGTGAGGAGGAGAAAAGGCTCCTAATTTCAATATTGTTTCCCCCTTTTATGACAGTTATATAGCGAAGGACATAATCTGACCTGTAGATTTCTTTTTTTGCCCACGTTAGGACTGCGTGGGGGCTCACATGTACAGTTGATATTCATATAATTTCTTGAGCCTGGACATTAGAGAGGTGAAACTAAGATTCCATCCATTCCACTCCTCCCACCCCTCCCCTACCCCCCAGTCAATGTGAAGTAAAAAGTTTTAAACATATAACGCCCCTTACCCTGTGTGCACCAAGACACAAGTCTGGATAGCCCTAGGCAGGGACATAAGTAAGTGGAATGGGACCTTACATGGTCCCTACCTCTCCAAGGACAAGTAGTCCTGGCTACAGTCAAGCCATTTTGTTGATGTGACTATAGCTTCATTGCCAAATGGGATTATCCATGTCTGCCACAAGAACTGTACCCTGAGACACTTCTCTTTGCATGAAATTCCTATTTCATCATTTCTGATAAAAGATCAGAAATCTTGTTGAATAACCACTTGCATTTTTTATTCTCACCAGCAACGGAGGACGTTGTCACAAGGTGAGGATTTTGCCTCTCATATAGATGATTTAACCTTTATTATGTGAGGTTTGACTAACCCACTCTTTAAAGCCTTGTTTATACTAGGTCCTGGGCTACAGTGCCGCGTGATTTTGGCGGCAATTAAAGGGAGATACGCAAAGTACTTAAACTACCGTGCGTATCTCCCTCTGATTGCCTACCACCTACTACTGCGATGCCTTCAGTAGGCTGAGTGGGAGGGAAACCCCTCCCCTCCAACTCAGCGCTACATTCCTTGCCGGGATGGTCTTACTGGATCAACTTCCTGATCAATCTGACAGCGGTGAATCATCGCTGTCAGTGAAGGCAAGTCCTAGGAAAGAAAGGTAGGTTTTTACAGTGAGATAGCTAACATATGAAAGCTACCATGCCAGTGTGTTAGCGATCATGCCTTAGCTATCTCATTGCGAAAAACACACCTTTTTATCCTAGTGTAGGCATTAAATTTGAGTTTCTTGGTTTAGTTCAATATTTTCTTCACTGTGAGGTGCCACAGTTACAATTGCAAAGAAAAAACATGGTTTGTGGAAAGTGGAATACAGTTTTCACAATAAAAGCAGTACAAATGCAATGTGGTTAGCAAAGTGTTCCTGCTCTGCTGCAACATCTTTTGGTCTTCATTGTCAAAGAGAAGCTGCAAAATTCCGTTTTCCTTGCTGCAAATTGGATGTGAAGTACCACAAAATCCTAGAAGCACTGTTTGCGCCTCATCATTCATAAATAAAGAGGCCTGATATATCTAGTTATTTTGAACGTGATGAAATATGGTAAATAAATGTCACCCTTAATGCTTGTGGAATACTACAAAATATTTTATAGGCAGTTATTGTCCATTCTGAAATTGTACCTAAATTCAAGACAGCTGAGCATGCAAAATACTACAAGGGGATTTTGATACTAAATATCTGAATAAAAAAACACGAGTACTTAAGCTCTTACAGAACTATTTGAATATCACTGTTGCTTGAGTAGTACATTTTGAACATCCTCAGTAAACTGATTCATTATTTTTGGTTTGGGTTTCAATTCAAGTTGAGGAATATCCTTGCTTGTCTTCTTTAGTATTATAATTTCTTTTTTCTAGTTTTTAAATATTTGCAAATAAGCAGCAAATACTCATATTCATTTTCCTGTAGCATACTGTAGTATAAGTAGAAATACCTAGTGACTGATGGTAGTGTGACTTTAATTTGTAGAAAGAAACATGGAGCTTCGTTCAAAGAGTGTGTTATCTGAATCAAAATCTACTTTCATTCTTACTGCTGTAATTGATGTACATTTCAACGTATTTTAAATGGTTTTGGCTATGTATATAAGATTTGGGAAAGATTAGAAATGAATGGGCTGAGGATACTTAGTTTATTTATAGGCTATTAGAAAAAATTTTCTGTGGTGATGCAGTGTCAATTCTTTCTTGCGCTGCATTACTGACAGCTGCTCTATGGATAGAGTAAAAGTAGCTTTCCAAGCCTATATAGTTCAACAGTAGGTAGCAATAGATCAGCCATAAGAGGAGAATTTGAAATTGGGAACAATAACAAACAAAACCCAGCAAAACAAAACCCAACAGCAACCACCTTCATGGAACAAGAACAAACTTCAGAAAAGAAAGAGGAAAAAATACAAGTTCAAAATAGTTAGAAAAGAAACTTTTTTCTTGAGTTCTGTGACAGAAGAGTTCAGGTTTTTTCCATGTGGCATAGAATATAGGGTGCAAAATAATGCATAAATGACTGGTAGATATCTTTATGATGAGAAATACTTTCCTTTTGTACAAAGACAGGCTGGATCACATATCAACCTTACGCTCACCACCTGTGCATGCTAGAGAGAGAAAAATGTCAGCGATTGCTTCTAAATGTATCTTTTAAATCTTTGTTATTTCCTTTCAACTTTTTTGTTCAAGATATAAAAGCATATTTTGTTGGAGGGGAGTGGGGAAGATGTTTAGCATGAGAGAATCCTAGCTCCTCTTTTACTGGCAAGCAAGTGAATTAATGAAAAAAAATGATTTGGGACTTGAAAGCTGTATTCTCCCTTGCCCTAGTTTATGGAGAGAAAGTGTGTTACATTGTACACTGTAAATTGGCAGCCAGCTATCATAGTTGTGGCCTTTGAAAGTAAAATGGCTTTAAATCTGAGCTTCAGCTTATGTTAGGAGAAATTTAAGCCTTTTCTTCTTCTTTTTCCTTTTTCCAACTTAAACGTCAGTCATGCAGCCATTTTTTATTACAAATTTCAGAACACATTAGAGAGGGGCTGATTTCCCTGCGTGTTAAGGTAATCCTTTAAAGGTCACCGTCTAACCAATGTGAGCTTTTGAGATAAGGTACTAAGAGTGGGGGGGCGGTATTATTATTATTATGCGATTGGGTATGTTGAGAGCTCACTTTGAAGTTTGAAGTCCTTTGCCTGCTGGTCCCCAGTTTGCCAAAGCTGACATTTTAATGTGAAACTGATAATATCCATGGATCTGTGCTAATTATAGTCACACAGGAAAAAGCCTTCTAAGACTGTTTTACTCTTTGCTGGACATTAACCTGAATAAAATTTTAGAAAAAAGGAAATTATTTTGATTGGTGCAAACCAGTTGTCCTTCTGATGTGTGGATCACTGATACTAATATTTTCTGATAGGTTAGTAGAGTTAGAGGATTTTGTGAGAATTTCCCTGCTCTGGTAATATAAGTTATTAGAGGTGTATATAATACCAGATATGCTTTTGTTAAATATTTCCAGGGAAGTATTATTACTATGAATCATACAGGTTTCTCATTCTCAAAGTAGAACGTAAATTTGCATTTTGCTTTCCTGTTAGTATCTTCCACATAAATTGTCAGAGACCCATTAACAGTGAGAAAACAGTTCATTATCATTAATTAACTAGTGTTAAGAGACAGGCATGGCTTGTTTTGCCACTAGCTGTGGTGCAAATCTTCATTTTCTCTTTTGCACTGTGAATTTTCTTAATTATGGTTATTTTAAAGTGGGTTTAGTGTTAGAAAGATCCATGCAGGTTACAGCCCTGGAGACTGATGCTTATTGTAATCAGCAGTATGAGCTTCCCCAATACTGCCCCACTTCCTTCTATGTTGCTTCTGTGTATTCTTCATTTTTGTCTTGGAAGGACTACTTCCAGGTGCCGGAAGTAATTTCCATCTCCATACAATTCTTGGTCTTTGGGCTGAGACTGCTAACAGAGCCAGTTACAATGGTAATTTTTTTATGTGAACACTTGTCTCAAACTCATTTCACATATGCACTAAAATTATTAGATGTTAATAATGATTTTGGGTCGCCTTTAGCATGAACTGGATTTGAACCAATAATCTGGGAGAAAGGCTCTGTATTCCATTATAAATGCGATGGGCTATCCAATCTGTTCCCCCTTCCTCCATGGCCTAGTCCTAAATAAGGAATTATGAGGAAAATCTCCTTATATTTATTCTCATCATTGCTAATAAGTGATGCTTTAATAAAAGTGAAACCTCATTAAAGCTGTAAGCGTTTGAGGAAGGAAATAAAAATGTACAATTAAGAAGTCTGGTCGACTTTCAGCGTTTCTGCCGTAAAATCCTAGAATTAAGAAAAAGAGGACTATTTAACATCCGCTCCCTGAGTGAAAATTAGTTTCAGTTTTCATTTGGTAATTACAGTCAGGGATGAAAAGAATTCTAGAGTTCATTAATGAATGGGTAGCTGGCTACAATGCTATGTTTTTCATCTATGCCAGATAGAAATACATACTACACAGTCTAACTTCCAGATGCATGTTCACGTGAAACACATATTCAGTAGCTACTGGCAGCTTGAAAATAGTTCCAAATAGCTTGTTTGTTATGGTCTCTGCTGATGCTGCAGTGGGAGAGAATGGGAAACTTGCCTGTCAACATGACTTAAGACATCAGTTCCCTGTTCATGAGCCAGGTTGGACCATCCTTGGATGAACATGTTCCTACCCAGTGCCCACTTGAGCCAACAAAACAATCATCTATCTGCTTAGATTATAACAGAGCAACCTTTGTTCTTTTCCCCTCTTTTTCTTTTCTCTTTTGCTTATGTTCGTCTGTCTTCCTGTGTTCAGCTAAGGAAATTAATCTAAAACACTTACAGTTTTGAGTGAAAACTCGCTTTTTTGCAATATCTGACGAAGTGGGATTTTCTCCCACGAAAGCTCATGTGATAAATAAATCTGTTCATCTTTAAAAGTGCCACAGGACTCTGTTTGTTTCTCTGCAATAGAGTAACAGGCTACTCCTTTGGAACTTTATTAATGTTGTTATGAACTTATTAATATTACCATCATATCTTAAGAGAAGAGTAGGAGATAAATCTGATTTTGGAGCTGAACTTTCTGTGAAGAGCGAAATTTATAATAGAGTAGATGATTTAAATCTTTTGTGGTTATTGAAAAGTTGAGACCCTGAGATTGTTTTAAAAAACTCATTCAGATCAATTATTAGTTATGGGATTCAAAGGAACATCTTATTAATCCTGTAACCACAATGCATATAGCCCCCCTGTTCTTACAAATGTGATCCTGCTCCTCCTGGGAGAACTGTGAATTCAATTAAAAAAAAAAAACCAGGACTCCACATTCCATCACAGCAAATCTTGCAGCATGACCACCCAATAATGGCTGCAGGCTCTTTTTGCCAGGTTTGCAATTTAGAGCAGCCTCAAGCTGATATTTCCAGTGAGCATATCTGACTTAGAAGATAAGCAGGGCATGATCTTAATATGCAGCACTCACATTGCCACTGCAGCCTGGGACTTGCTCTTTTATGCTTTCCGAAAATTAGGTTTTGATCCTGAAGTTTATTCAAGGATGAAATTACTTTAAAAGGAGCACTGACCTCTATAGTGACTCTTGGCCATCCAAACCCTTTCTGTTCAGCTGGGGGACAAGACAAAGCTGCATTCTATTTTATAAAGCTGTGGACCCATTAGCTGCAATAATATAAGTCTGCTATAGTATCCACATAATTAAAGAGGAACTAACAGAAATGTTTGCTTCAAGCTAATGACTTTCTTCTCCTGCTATCTTGGCTCAGTCCCTCCGTTTTCTCCTCCTCTTCCAAAAGTTTGGAGTCCTATCTCGAGACAAAATAAGCTTGACTATATCAGAAATTCTTCAATTTGCAGGAACAAATAAAAAATTAATTGTGACTTTGAGAAATTTAAAGGGACAGATGATAGCTGAAAATATTGGTGCTCTAGCTACAATATGATATGCTCAAAGCAAACCTTCATTCTCTATCACTGCAAAACAACTTCACTTTGCTAACGTCCGTATGAGGGGGAAATATTATTAAAATGTACTTTCCAATGTCTTTTTTCAGGTACTCATCTGCCTTCCCCTCTTTGTTTGTGCTCATTGTTTGGAGAAAAATTAGATTTTGTATTTTAAAATTTCTTGTATGGAAAGGGAGGAGAGCTTGAATGTGAGTGGGGAAAATGTACTTTCCAACAACAAATTGAGGATTCTAGTTTTCCCCGGTATTAGATTTTATTACATTGCCTTTCTTTTGAAATGGGCTTTCTGTAAGAATCTAGTCATAGCATGTAATGTCCAGATATGGCTCCATACAGAGGAGGAACTCCTTTGATTAGGACATGCAGCTGAATAGGAGACACAGGGAAGGATTTATTGAGTCCAGTGTGGAGTGGTAGGACTCCCACCATAAAACCAATATACTTGGGGTACAGCCCATTCAGCCTAGGACCCAGATCACTTCTGAAGGCTTTTGCCTTCTTTGGGTCAGGTGATGCTTGGTTTCCAAGGGGAAAATTAGTCAACAAAGGGCTCTGTTCTTCCCTTCTCCTGACAGGCAAAAGGTTCACCAAGCATATCTTTTCATCCCTGAGAGCTGGACTGTTTAGCCTTTACTTGCACTAGAAACCCACTGCAAGCTGTGATGAATTAAACATTCCTTTATTCCTTCATAAAGTTAAAATTCCCATACTCACTCCTTTTAACTTAAATTGTCCCTCTACAATGCTGCACGGGAGGCAAAACCCCTCTAGACCCCAGCCCATTTGGCCTGATAAGAAAAAAATTCCTTCCTAAGGTCTAAAACAAGTGATCGTTCAGACCCACAGCACTTAGGAAACACAGCTCAATATAACAAAGAAGGAGTCTAGCGGCACTTTTAAAGACTGACACATTTATTTATTGCCTGAGCTTTTGTGGGAGAAAATCCCACTTCGTCAGATGCTTGAAGATGGAGGGTGGGTATGTCCCTATCAGCATCCCGATGTCAAAGGGCAAAGCAGTCATAGGCTATGTCTACACTTGCTAAAATTAGTTTGAATTAGTTAGTTCAAACTAACTAATTCGAACTAATTTTAGTTAGGCTATGTACACACGATCACTTTATTGCGCGGTAAGGCTCCTTACCACGCAATAAAGCCAGTAGCGTACACATGATCAATTTCCCTGTTGCGCGGCAACACCCTCTTGCCGCGCAACAGTTAAACCACTCAAAACGAGAGTGGTAGCATTACCGCGGAACAGCTGTTCCGCGGTAATGCTCGTGTGTACTCATTTTGCGCAATAGACAGCCTCCGGAAATGTCCCAGAGTGCCAATCAAGGCCACTCTGGGACATTGGAGCTGTCAAATATGTCAATTTCACTGCTC
>ML685820.1:3201192-3302118 GCA_007922175.1 Pelusios castaneus
GTGTACACGAGAAAGCACTATATTTATAGCGCTTTCCTTGTCCCGCAATAACTTATTGCGGGACAAGTTTCTCGTGTGTACATAGCCTTAGTTCGAATTAGCTTAATTCCAACTAGCAAGGCCACACTGGAACGTTAGTTCGAACTAAGCAAGCACTTGCTTAGTTCGAATTAGCGATCCTCATTCATTTCAATGGTCGGTTAATTCGAACTAAGCAATTAGTTCGAATTAACATGGCCACATTGGTTAATTCGGTCTAGTTAGTTCGAATTAACCCCTTAGTTTGAATACCCTATTGGAACTTATTAGTTCGAATTAAGGAAGCCCTTAATTCGAACTAACTAAAGCCTAGTGTAGCCATGGCTTTAGTTAGTTCAAATTAAGCCTCCTTAATTCAAACTAACTTGCCAGTGTAGACATAGCCATTGGTATCAGATGATGAGTTTCAGTTGACCTGAGCAGGTTAGCATACCCCAAGTCACTTGTCATAATCTATATCTGGGATGGCCTCAGAGCAAATGGTACTGTAGGCGAAATTGTATTTTGGTGACCCTCGTTTCCTATTGCCTTCACATGTCCCCCACCCATCACATCTGGGCCCCTGCTGCATCTCCTGATCCCTTCATGGCCCCCAGAACCCTGCTGCCTTCCTGCAGTGCTTAATTTGTAATGAAAGATGTGCCTCAGCATAAATTACACGATGGCTGGGCAGCTGGAGTGTGGCAGCTGCTGGCTGGGCATCCCATTCTGAAGGCAGTTCTGCCACCACCAGCAGCACACAGGTGAGGACGGCATGGTATGGTTTTCCCACCCTTACTTCCGCTCTGCTGGTGATGGTGGTGGCACTGCCTTCAGAGCTGGGTGCCCAGAGAGCAGCGGTTCCTAGCCAAGATCCCAGAGGTGCTGGGCCTATTAAATGCCAAGCCCTGTACAAACTAAGCACTGCCCTTCCCCCATCGTCATTGCCCTGAGCTTTCTTCTGCAGCCTCACACCGCAGGTCTGTCCAGTTCCTTGCCTCTTGACCAGGGTGCCCTCCTGACCATGATGCCCTGAATGGTTACAAATGTTGCCCACCCATAAAGCCAGCCGCATCAGCATCCCACAGACATAGTGTAGGGTATCATTAGAAAATCAATAACACACTGATCAATAATATTTTTCAAGAACCTTCTCTATAACACTCCATGGCACCTTTTCTCACAGAAGGGCACTGAACTTCATGTTTAAAAGTCCACTGGTCTATGAAAGTGAGGGGCAAATAAGCCCAAGTGATCTTTCACTTAAGAAAACAAAGGTACAGAATACTTTGGACTTTGTGGGAAATTCTGACTGAAGTAGTGGTCAGCCATCTTGCTGGAGGAAGGTGAGGTAACAATCTTACCTTGAACGAAGACTGTAGTATTGTTAAGTCTTAGTCACTAGAAAGCATTTTCCACTTTTGTTTGTAATCATGGTTGTGGAATCTCCATCACTGGAAGCTTTTAAGAGCAGGTTAGACAAACACGTGTCAGGGATGGCTTAAGAGAGTGCTTGGTCCTGCCATGAGTGTAAGGGACTGGACTCGATGACCTCTCATGGTTCCTTCCACTTTTTATGATTTTATGATTCTATGATTCTGACTTTAACCCTTATTTTTAACTCACTTAAAATCTCTCTTTTATCAAATGAACTTGTTTTGCTTATATTCTAAATCCAGCCAGCACTTTGTTTGATGTGAAGAGATTATTGTTGTTATTTATTTATTTATTTATTTTATTGCCCTTATTACTTCCCCGAACAGTCCAGGAGAGGGCAGATCATTTCTGGACTGATCGGCTATGCAGCAGCTCTGTAGAGAAGGACCTGGGGGTTATGGTGGACGGGAAGCTGGATATGAGCCAACAGTGTGCCCTTGTTGCCAAAAAGGCCAATGGCATATTGGGCTGCATCAGTAGGAGTGTTGCCAGCAGATCGAGGGTTGTGATAATTCCCCTCTATTTGGCACTGGTGAGGCCTCATCTATAATACTGTGTCCAGTTTTGGGCTCCCCACTACAGAAAGGATGTGGACAAATTAGAAAGAGTCCAGCGGAGGGCAACAAAAATGATTAGGGGGCTGGGGCACATGACTTACGAGGAGAGACTGAAGGAACTAGGCTTATTTTGTCTGCAGAAGAGAAGGGGTGCTCCAAAGAGGAGGGAGCGAGGCTGTTCTCGGTGGTAACAGAGGACAGAACAAGGAACAATGGTTTCAGATTACTGCTGGGGACGTCGAGGTTGGCTATTAGGAAACACTTTCTCACTAGGAAGGTGGTGAAGCATTGGAATGGGTTACGTAGCGAGGTGGTCGAATCTCCGTCTTTGGAGGTATTTAAGGTTCGGTTAGACAAAACCCTGGCTGGGATGATTTAGTGGGAGTGGTCCTGCTTTTAGCAGGGGTTGGACTAGATGACCTCATGAGGTCCCTTCCAGCCCTATGATTCTATGACTTCAGGGCAGATGATTTGGGGGAAATTTTTATCTGCAGGTGTGTTGGGATCACTTGGCTAGCAGTGACCAAGAGTTGTGGAGATCGAAGTGTGGTTGTGGTGCAACAAACAGGCTCCTGGAGTCAGAGTTGCTGAATATGGACAGGGACACTCAGTGAATACTTGTAAGCTGGCTGGGAGCATCCAGACATTGAGCATTTTAAGGCATTCAGGGTTACAAGACAAGTGTGACGTAATCTCTCACTGGTCTCAGTTGAATACCAAAACATGACAGTGGGACAGAGACATGGCAAGAGGTCCTCCAGGTGCCTGGAAGCTTTTAAATTGAGGGGCTAAGGATGCTGAGACGGGGAGGGGCAATACATCCTTCCTCTCTCTTGCCCTGTAGGGTCCATGCAGTAGTAGAGAGAGAGACCGGAGCTCTGGACCTAGTGCAAGACGTAAGGAATGAACCAGAGGCTGTGAACCAAAGTCAGCCCATGTATTAAAGCAGATGCTTACAAGTTTACTGTCTGGTACATGAACTTGGGAAAGTTGCTGCTCGTGTACTAGGCACTTGATATTTATGTACATTTACATTTCAAAATGTTAATATAGATACTTCCTAATCTAGTACAAGGTAAGGTGGTTGGTTTGGCAAAACAATGAATAAGACTGTTTTGTCTGAGATATCAGGAACAAAGGGAGATGATAAACACATGTCATGAGACACACAAGCTTCTACATGAGTTTATCTCAATTGCTTGTCTCTGTAAATGTCCGGGTGCCTTGCCTTAATCCTTTGGGTAGCCAATGGGGCAGCAGAAACTCTTGCTGTTGACTGAGCTGCTTTTTGCCAAGGGGCACTTGGGTTATTGTACTTGTGCAAGTGATTAGGACTCTGCCTTAAGGGCAATAAACCTGACTGAGTGCTTTTATGGTCTATTCCTGAGAGTAACATTGAGCTGAATTAGCAGGCTGCTCTCTCTGCTACTGCTGATAACACCAGAGCTCTCAAGACAAAAGCACTCAGCAGCTTTAACAGTTTAGCAGCCTTGACAGCATTCCATCCTTCCACAGACCATATATTCTAGAATTATACGCGATTCTAGAGTTAGGAAAGATCTGTGCTAACTGCTGGTTCTTGATGTTTCTGGTATAAATTCAGAACAAAACTAAAATGTCATTCATTGTTAAAGGAAGATTCAATAGCATAGGGTAGGGGTTGGCAACCTTTGCCAACCCCTGTGCCAGCCCCTCCTCCTCAACCCTCAGCTGGTGCCGATGACCCACTCATGGAAAGAAGCCCCCTGGAGTGGCTCCTTTCGGCAGCGTGCCTGGGGACCCCTATCCCCAGGCACGCCATGGAAAGAAGTTGCCTGGAGTGACTCCTTTTGGCAGCAGCACACCACAAAGAGGAGCCGCTCTGGGAGGCTTCTTTACATGATATGCCTGGGGTATGGACATGGCAGGGACCTGCGCATTGCAGCCACACCTGAAAAAAGCCACTTGGAGTGTCTTGTGGTGGCAGAAGTGGTAATTTCTGTGGCGCCACAGAGGATGCCGAGTGCTGGTCCGAATGGGCTCGTGTGCCACTGTTGGCTCGTGTGCCGGGGTTGCCTACCCCTGGCATAGGATAATTCAATTCTACTAACCTGACACAAACCAATGTTGTGGTAGCAGCGGATAGAAAACAGTTTTCTCTCCCATCCCATCTAACGCACAATGATTCTTTTATGGCTTTTGAAGCATTTCAGCACAAATACTGGTAGTTCTACAGATCAGATGTTCATTATTCAATCAATTTGGCCCCAATGTAGTAACAGTCTATGTAATCTCCAGAATTCCTAAAGTTATACCAAAACCCCAATGCCTCAGTATGGGCTTATTTTATAGGAGTGAGAGACAAAAGAATAGAGACAATTACAAATAAAGTGCAATCAAGTGCTCAATATCACATTAAAAAGTTTGCTTACAGGAAAACAAGGTAAGTAGAGGTAGGGATCTTCTTTAACAGATAACTGGGGGGGAAATAGATTTAATACAGAAAAGGCCTCAGAAATATGTCTGTCTAATTCATCAGAAGAGTTTTACAGATGCATTGGATTCCAACATTATGACCAAACAAAGTATATTGAAAAATGCGGAGGATTCTGTCTCCTTCCTACTTATGTTATGGAATATAATAACCATTAATGGTTAATAATTTCTTTAACAATGCATTAAAGGTTAATATCTTTTTTTGCTTTGGCAGCACTTTGGCTATGCTAAGGAGGTTGTCTGAGCTGGAAGAATCCAGGTGGTCTGCAGGGAAGAGGGTCTTGGAGGAGTGGAAAATTCCCCAAGGAGACAAAGACTACATTTACACTTGTACCTGGAGTGTGAGTCCCAGTGCAAGCAGACAAACTTGCTCTAGCTCTCATAAAGCTAGCAGGCAAAAAACAGTAGAGTAGTTGCTCTAGCTCTGGCAGTGGCAAACAGTGTTATGGGGAAGCTGCCCTGAGCATAAAACCACTCAGCTCCATGGGTACGTCCTTGGGGTGGCTAGCATGTGCCACTACTCCCCCATTGCCCAAGCTGCCTCAGCTGTCCTACTGTTTTTAGTGAACTAGCTTGTTGAGAAGTAGCGTGCATATGTCTGATTGAGCTGTGAATCACACCCCCAGTTCCAAGTATAGATACACCCATAGAGAGAGCGGTGTCAGCATAGAGCTTAAAAAAAGAAAGCCTGAGAAGCTGAGAACTGTAGAAAGAGAAGCAAAAAGAGTAGGTATCTTGAGCAAGGGGAAAGCTTTGTGATTGCCTGACCAGCTGGAGCTGAAGGAAGCTAACTGTATGTTTTCCCTTGTATAGCATATGATATTGCAAGATTCTGTGCCTTGAAATTAGGTGGATATTCCTGCAAGTGAGAGTTTGTAAGATCAGGCTCCTGATTGCCCCTTTCATTGTCCGTAATGGAAAATGTTATACAAAAATTAATTTGACTGTAAATGGAAAATCTAATTTCTGAACGTTCCTCTGATCAATATGAGCTGTTTCCCCCATGATCTCTATTAGTCCTCACCCCTAGCAAAATAGATTTGGAGAAAGGTTTGTGTTAAGGCACCATTAAAGTCCAAGTACTGTGACAGGGTCAGACTGGAAGGTTTCCAGAGAGTTCTAGAAAGCCAATATATTAGCCCCAGGCTCAGCAAGTTCCTTTCTCCCTTGTAGCTGGTCAGTGGTTACTTCAGATTAATTAGCACAGCTGGAGATAATTAAGGCCCCAGCCCCCACTGAAGACTTGTTAAAAAACCTTCCCTACAGAGACAGGGTATGGCTGGAGTATGAGAGTGAGGAGAGCTGCTGGAGTGTGTGAGGGGAGGGGAGGTGAGGTTGAAAAGAAATATAGACAGATCTGTAGAAGGAGCAGGATGCTGGCCAGGAAGAGCCCCACAAGTACAAAGACTGGACGAAGGAAAAACCGCTGCCTGAAGCGGGACAAAGGACCTTTCCCAGGTCTGGAGGCCTGAGGGAAGCAGACACACTACTATGGGGGAAAAAGTGAGGGTCCCACCAAGGTAGAAGATGGACTTTGTCACAGTACTTTTTCGAGTACATCCCAATTACTGAAAGAATTTATCATTTATTTTGAATTGTGGCAACTGCAGTAGTACATAAGTCTGATTCAGAAACTGTATTTTGCTGATTATAAATTATCAATCAGTACTTAACTAAAGTTCTCTCAATGATTATATCATTGGAGGCAGTATAGTATAATATTACAAGAAGAAACAACTTTTTATGTAGCTTGAAAAGTGAAAATGTAATGTTTGCAGTAATTCAAAATGGTAAAACAAACAATTTAAAAAAAAATTCATGAAAGAGAAGTTGTGGCATTAATTAAAGCTGTTTTAGTTTTTTAACTGAGTTCAATACTGCATGATTACATACTGTGGTTTCTGTTAATTGACATAAAAAATAATAGGTATGTGCACTGAAAACCCATAATTATCTCCAAAATATAATTTTTAAAATCCAACACCATTTTAAATGTTGCCCTGTGGAATACTGCAAGATATATTTATTTATTTATAGAGCATTTGGTTTTTTATTAATTATCAGACAGCACAATGTTTTTAGTGATACTTAAAAGTAGGGTGACCAGACAACACATGTGAAAAATAGTAGGAACCTATATAAGAAAAGGCCCTGACTATCAGGACTTTCCCTATAAAATCAGGACATCTGGTCACCCTAGTTAAAAGTGACCATTTTCATTCCTTCAGCACATCTTGGTTTCATAACAAGAATAAACATACTCCTTGTATAAGAGTGGAGTGTTGTCAGCTAGCTTCGAAACTTCATTTGTCACTAACTCTCTTTAACCATTTCCCCTTTAATTTCATATTCATTGGCCTGGAAAGTTGGAGTTGGTATTATGCTTTACTTATTCACATAGACTGCAGCTGCAGAAGCATGTAGCATTTTTCATATAAAGAGAGTATATGTTTTTGTCCTGATTTCGTTTAATGAAAGACAGTAAAATGATTGCACCATAAATATTTAATTGATATAAATCACAGCTGGCTAAAAGGTTAGCTCTAGACTAAAAAGGAGTAATATTTTTCATTGCATATAAAAGAACAAGCTAAAAAAATTGTTTTTTTTTTCTTCTCAAGTGTGCTAAGTATAAAGCCAACATATATAGCAAGAAAGCAGGTATTTCAAATTGACTGATGTTTTGCTGGCAGTAGTTTCAGCACTCTTTGAAGGGCATTTCTGCCCAGCTAATAAGATGGATTGTCTTGTTTTACAGCCAACATCAAAGGCACTGGGTGAGATGCCAAAGTTTCTGATGAAAATATTTCAGGTGTGATGAAATGCACTTTTAAAATGCTGGACTTTTTTTCTTCTAATTTTCACTAAAGCTCAAAGCTGTCAAGCTATTACATTCTAAAAGTCAACATTTATCAACTTTCTCATGAAGACCAACTTCTAATCATGCAAAAAGGATGGTGGAGGGGGCGGCAATTAAATGATATGCGCATGGCAAATGCAGGGTGAAAGTAATATTAATGGCTAGAATGAAGGTAAATACTTTGTCAAGCTGGTATTAGATCTTGACAGTCAGGTACTGAGTCTTTCCTTCAGGTTTTCTTTCCCAAAGGTACAAAAGCAAATAGGACAGGCAAGAATATTTTAGATTTTTAAGCTTTGATTTTTCCTAGTTTGGGGGATGTGGCTGTGGTCTACAATATGTCTTACTTTATTGCCCCTTGAGATTTAATTTTCATGGCATTGCAACTTCTCCCTATGATCTAAATAGATGGTGACATTTCAGGTTTGTGGATTTGTAAAATGTCAAATAATTATAAGGGGTGGAAGAGATGTAATAGATCCTCCCCTCTATAAATGCACATACTATATTCTGTTAACTTGGATTACATGTTTTGAGACTGGATGTGTATCCTTCTACTGTCTGTGCTCTCTGACCTGGTAGTGGAGGCTTCCAATTTATCTGATTTGAATTTTTTTCATTTGATATATAAGATTAATTCCTTTTAGTTAGTTTTGGGAAATGTTCTCACCCTACCTGCAACAACTGTCCTGTCTTTTTAGTAGCAGGAATGGAAGAAGAGACGAGCATTTGGGAATGTTTACTGAAGTAATTCTAAAGAAAATTCTCAGCTCCTTAATCAACATTCCTGCAAACATGGTTGGCTAATGATTCCTGTTTTGGGGGAGGCTGGACTGGGGCCCCTGCACCCTGCCTCAGCCCTCCCTGAGGTCCCACCTATGCTCCACCCCAGCTCCCACTTGGTACCCGCTTCTGGGATCCCCTCCTTATGTCTCCCTCCCATTCCCTTCCCATTGTCTGCTCTCCTCTGCTCAAGCCAAACCACAATGCCTCCTTATCCCAGTTGAATCAGGCTTGTCCCTGCTCAGCTCCACTCAGCAGCCCAGCCGTGGGATTTAGTTTTCTCTGAGCTGAGCATTCAGCACAGTGCTTTGTTCTGTCTCAGCCCAGATCCAAACCTAGCAGCAACCAGGAACTCCCCTGTGCTTAGTATCCAGGTGGCTGGGGGGTCCAAGGAAATGTCCATCTCTCACCTGGAATCAGGGATTAAAGTAAGGGGGAATGCACCAGAATGCAGTTCCCAGGCCCACAAATTTGAAGGGCCAGAGTTCCAGGGCCCCTAAAAATAGAAAAATCTGGTGGAACACATGTTCCGCCCTGCCCTGGCTGCTGGCAGGTCCTACGCCCCACCGTTGTTAATCACAATACTTATTGTGTTTGCTAGTTTGTGACAATAATTGCTAGAGACATAAATGCTATATAAAACTATAAATATTTTTATGGAGCGATAACCGATGCATGTGGTACTGAGAAGTGGTTGCAATTGCCTACCTGCCTACCTGCTCCCAGTGGTAACTCAGCAGTTGGCCTTGGATCCCAACCGCCCCATCTGGCGACCTGCCAGGCGTAACTCACTGCCTTGCAGGGCTCCAGCCTGAAGTGCAGAGAGCAGCTCTTCCCCTTCTCCTGGATTGGTGGGTTGTGTTGCCAATGTGGAGAGTCCCTCCTCACCCCGCACAGTTCCATCCCCTCTCATTGCAACTTTCCTGGGGGGTGGGGTAGGGAGGTTTCCTGGGACTCCCAACTGCCTGGGGATTAAGCCCAGGTGAGCCCTAGCTGCTGAGAGGGATTGGAGCTGGGCTGGGGAATGGGCTGAAGCCTGGGGCAGAGCAGTGGTGGAGCGTGGGTAGGGTGAAGGGCAGAGTAGGAGCTTCTGCTTCGGGAGGCTTAGCCTTCCTCAGTCTATTATGCTGGCCACCTGTGCCTGCAAGCTCTGGGTACCCCTAACACAGCGGCACAAGGGGGATGAGGGAGGATACTTATTTTCTCATGCCCCTTTACATGGGTATGTCAGAGCTAGCAGCAAGCCTGTAATTGCTGCCCAGAGTGGCTTTGCTCCTTACTTTTGTTACAATTGTCTTATGCTAGTTACCTGTGCTCTCAGCTGAACTTTTTATCTATTGTCTGTGCCTATGATCCATTGTTTTCAATAGTATCACTTCTTTTAACATTGTGGTTTTGCTTGGCCTATAACTCCATATACTTGACATTCTGCAGGATTATTTTCAACCTCATTCACTGATGGCATTGATTCCATTCTTTTCTTTCAAAATACAAACATCTCATGCTGACCATGCATTCTGCGATTCTAAGGCTGTGGCATTTGCCATAGAGTCCTCCTGCCACAGGATTGTGCAAAGGGATGTAAGCTTTAATTAAAACTTTCCTGGTTTATTGTTCAAAGGATAACTTTAAAAACCTTCCATGTAGTCAAATTCCAAAGTCTCTCTTGAGTCTGCAGTCTCTCTCTTGAGACTGCTCTTGAGAGACTGCAGAACTCGAACTTATATGCAAATTTGACTCAGTTGTCTTGGGGTTAAACAGGGACTATGGATTTTTCTCGCATTACAACAAGTGATTTGACCTCCCCCTCCTCTATGTGCTGTTCCCCAGTGTTTTGAATCCTAACACCTATTTTGATTTGCTGTTAGAGCCTGACCTGATGCTATGTCATACACTCCCCTGCATTTAATTTCCTCCCACTCTGTAACTTTCCTATCTTCAAAGTGTCTGACGAAGTGGGATTTTCTCCCACGAAAGCTCATGCGATAAATAAATCTGTTAGTCTTTAAAAGTGCCACAGGACTCTGTTGTCTTTAAAAACCCTGAACAGATTACAAATGAATACAGTGCTGTCTTCCTGTTTTAGCATGCAGCTTCAAACAATAATGATGAGATGTGCGAAATTCTTCATTTATCTTACTGTGGTGTTAACTATGATGCCTAATGATTATAATTTAAATGTCCACATTAGCCTCTGAACTTTGTGGAGGCAGTATGGGGAAGTAGAAGGGGAAATAGCCTGAAGGTCAGGAGAGCCTGATAATCACTCACTTCCTGTCAGACGTGGGCCAATCATTTCACTTCTCCATGTCTTTAGGTACATCTGCACTTGCAATGGTATGTAGTACAAACACTGCACACCCAGCTATTACGGGTGTAAATAGCAGTGTAGACCAATGGTTCCTAACCTTCTTGGTTCAAGGGCCACAAGTAAAATTTTTAAAATGCTGATGGGCCACCAGTCTCTGCCAGTAGACCTTCTGCCCTCCACCACTGCAACCAGAGGGAAGAAGTTCAGTGAGGAGGATCTCCTGTCCCCCTGCCTGCAGTGGGGAACCATGCATTTCCTTTGGGTCCATAGGCAGTGATTCCCTTCTGCAATCCGGGAGATGGAAGATCAGTGCTCCCCTCCCTGTGGCTCCAAGATCCGGGCAGAGCACACTGACCCTAAGTTTGAAAACTACTGTCTTAGGGTGTGTCTACACTGGCAACTTAGGTCAACTTAAGAACACTTAAGTTGACCTACACAAAGCCACATCCACACTGGACTTTTATTAAGTCGACTTAAGGAAAGCTTAAGTCAACTTAATAACACCTCCTTTTAGGTCGATTTAAGCCTTAAGTCGACTCCTTAAGTCAACTTAAGGCCAGTGTAGATGGGGATTAGCGCTAAAGCAACTTTATTAAGTCGACTTAAAGCCAATATAATGGCTATATCTGCTGTTATGTCGACTTAACTTTACAAGTGTAGACATAGTGTTAGACTGTAACTTCTTTTGGGGCAAAATTTTTCTCTCATTGTGTTTGTGTTTGTAAAGTTCCTGGTACAATATGGTGCCAATCTCATCTGGGACCTCTAGTCATTATCGTAATACAAATAATTAATAGTAATAATTATCTAATGATTAGCTTAATAGAACATTGTTGGATGCAATACTGGATATTGCTAAAGTGTGTAATGGAAGAATTGGTTCTGTCACGGATCATCTCTTCCCAAACCCACATTGAAGGGGGGAAAAGAGACCATATCTCCTCCCAAAAGCCTCATACTTCTGGCCATCCAACCTGCATCCCATATCTTGCTGGCTGGCAAAAGCCCCATCTGTGCCCTTCCTAGATGCCAAAACCTTCCTCTTCACCCAGGGCCGCCCCAAGGGTTTTTGTGCCCTGGGTGAACTATGATTTTGGCACCCCCTCCCACATGTTATAAGAGATAACATATGTAAAAAATTCTTTTTCATCTAATTTGGTACCCCTTACCAGAGCTATCCTGGGGAAGGAGGGGGTCAAACGGGGCGATCACCCTGGGCCCTGCGGTTACTTGGGCCCCGCGCTGTCCTGCTCCCAGTGGGACAGTGTGGGGCCCACGCAGTGGCCCCCCAAGGCTGTGCTATGTCCTGCTCCTCGCTGCCTTTGGCAGCGAGCTGAAGGCAGCAGGGCCGGGTACGAGCGTTTCACCCAGCCTCTCGGCTGGCAGATCCTCCCCACCCCAAGTGTGGAGCAGCTGGCCACCGGCTGGCCAGCCCACAGGGGCGAGGCAGGTGCATAGGGCCAGGGCCAGCCCAGCTCCCGGCAGTGGCCAAGCACCGGCGGCCGCCTTAGGTCCCCAGCTGTGGCTGGGATGCCAGCAGCCTCAGCTGGGGCCGGCTTCCAGTAGTGGCCTGCAGTCCCCAGCTGCGGTGGCCTCGGTCAGCTCCCGGCCAGGGCTGGCTCCCAGCTGGAGCCAGGGCCAGCTTCTGCCAGTGGTGGCAGTGGCCTGGGGGCTGCAACTGGGACACCAGCGGCAGCGGCATCCACTGGGGCCACCCGGGCTAGTTCCGGGCGGCTGAATCAGGGCCACGGCGAGGGCTGGCTGGGCTCCCTGCTGGCGGGCAGCCTTGTGCTCTGCGCCGGGGCCGGCTCTTCGCTGGTGGGTGGCCTCGTGGGCCGGCCCAGGGCTGGGGCCAGCTCTCCACCGGTGGGCGGCCTCGTGGGCTGGGGCTGGGCCGGGGCCGGCTTTCTGCTGGCGGGTGGCCTCTGTTTCCTGGCCGGCCTGGCTCCCAGTCCCCAGTGGGGCGACTGGGATCCTTGGGGCAGGGGGCGGAGCAGGCCAGCCTGCCGCCACACTCCCCTCCATCATTGGGGGTGGCAGGAGCCTGCCTAGGCTGATTGGCCCTGGGCCCCACTCCCCCCAAGGGACGGCCCTGCCTCTTAAAGCCTGGTGCCCTAGGCAACTGCCTTGTTCACTTATATGGTGGTGCCAACCCTGTCTTCACCCCTAACAATTTCTACAATCTTATTACAGATGTTTCATTTTTCATAGTCTGTGACCCTTTGAAAATTTAGAGGCAGCACAAAATACATTGAGCTTCATGCCTAAATGAAAAACAGAAGGGATACTGAATCAGCTGTATTACCTGAAACTAGCACAGCATTTCCAATTTGTCGAGACAGAATGCCACAGAAAACAGGGGCCTCCTTACTGTGGTCAAGCATATAGTGAACTTTGGTTATCGGGGTGCTTTTGCTTCTTAACTTTTAAACAAATTAAAAGATGAGGAGAATCTTCAAACTTGATGGGGGAGGGCAGTAGTTTAAAGAAAAAATATGTAACACATAACTGACACACTAGTATCATGCTGTAGTGACACATTCATCTTCGCTGTAAAGGGGGGTGGGGGGCCTTAGCTGAGAATCAGCCAGCAAAAAGAAGAAACCGGTGTGTATTGCTGCACTGTTTTCTGCCTGGAAACTCAATCATGCTGATTCGTGAAGTTTATCCAGGTGCTTTTGCACACTTTTTACCCTGCTGCACTGCACTACAAACTGGCCTCGGAAGGAGGAGAGAAAGAAACGGTACTGGTAGCAGCAGTAATGGAATCCCAAAGAAGTTGGGCGTGTGGCCTCAATTCAGCGAGGTAGTTATGCACATGCATTTAAAGTCAGAAACATGCACAAGTCTGGAGAGAGGGATCAATTTTCCATACTCAGATATTTTCACGGTGCACTTATAAAATTATAAAATGGTGCTGCTTAATGTGTGTCTAATAACGCGATTATGTTTTTTAAAAATAAAATGTTACAAATCAAGTGAATAATTATATATAACACCTTTTCCACCTGCATCATGAAAGTAGAATTGCTGAGTGTAGTGTAGATTTGAGAACTTTGTGGCTCAGAATATAGGATATTCAGTAATGCTAACTGTGTTAATTTATCTGTTAAAGGAGAAGCCCTACAGTATTTGGTACTCTGGGTCGGTAATGTTTTATGTTGAGAAGTAACTCTGAATTTTAGCAAATCATAGAACTCTGTAGGTGAAAGGTTCACGTTGTATTTATAGCACACCCCCGCTCCTGGCTGAGCTATTTAATGTGTCATGATGGCAGCTATTGTACTCAGACAAGACATAAAATATATTAAAGATACTCTTAAAAGTTAATGATTTTTTTCTGTTCCATATATTAAGCACCAAAGTCATCTACATTTCTCAATATCTGTTTGCTGTTCTCTTGATTTTTATCTAAAATGTTTTGTACAAAGAATCTTTAAGACACCCATTCCCTTTTTCTGGAACATATCTGTTATAGAGTATGGGACCTCTACCTTTTTAAAATTTTGACTTGAACACAACTCAATCCTCAGATGTCTGGTTTTGGGGGCAGGGACATGTAGCAATTAATATATAAGCAAAGGGTCTTTTGATCCCCAAAGCTATAATTATTTAGGTTAGGGCCAAGAAACAGCAAAAACTAAGTGGGGAAAGGGGCATTCAAAAGCTCACAGAAGTGATGTGGTGGAGAGAGACTGTAAGGTGTTATGATTAAAGTCAGACACTGTGACTAATGCACCCCATGTAGTTTGCAAAGTGTAGTCAAAAATAATATTCCCTTTGTATGCCTGCAGATTTTAAATATAAATCTCTACTGTTTGTGTACTCAAGCTAGTTATCTTGGTTCATGTAATACATTAAAACAGGTGATAAAATAAAGCATTCTGGGAATGAGGTCAACTCCATGTCAATAACATTGGAGTGCTTCTTTAGACATTTAATCACATAAAATATATACAGTTCTGAAACTAGCTTCTCCTTAACCACAACTTTTAGATTTTTTTGAACTCATGTTCTGCTCTTTCCAAAATCATAGAAAAATTCTTCGATAGTAAAAATGAAAGGTACTACATTTTGTCCCTGACTGTAAATCAAGCCATAAAACCAAGAAGAATTTCACATTTACATCAGGGCTAGGACAAAAGTCCTCTTCAGTCTAATCAATTTTTGCAGAACGTGAGCTTTTATTGAAACTTCCAAATGTGAAATGAAGTAGTGTTGTGTTCTTTGAGTCTGCAGAGAGGCAGACTGAAATAATAGCTCTGAGATATGAACTTCCACCATATTCATCTCAATCGGTAAAGTCTAATGATGACAGGTGTTAAATGCTGACACTGTTAAATACTTCACTGCTGTGTATTTTAGCAGCCCAGGAAAGCTTATGACCAAAGAAATTTGTTAGTCTTTAAGTTGCCACAGGACTCTCACTGTTTTAACTATGTCAAGCACTCTGGAGTACCCCAGAGCTGCATTCCTGGGTCACTTCCTCCCCTCTCTTTCCATCAATGTCTTCAAAACCTATATAAGGTAAGACAACTAAACCTTCACTCCACCTTGACTTAGCAGGCAGACAGTCTTCTTTCTCACAGTGAAGCTTCTTCAGCTTCTGTGTTTAGGATCCCTCAGGGTAGGTCTGTCTTCCTCCACAGCCTTTCCCCTTCTGAGCTGAGTGGCTCCTTTTTAAGATTCCTCCCTAATAGGAGCATGTTCTGCAGGCCTGCCGAGTCTAAGCTACCTGGATCCAGTATTGTCTTTTAAACCCCTTTGGATCCAGTGTGGGGTTAGTACAGCTCATCACACATAAACGTGAAGGAGACACTGATCAAAATAGAACACCGAAATATTGACAATTCTACAGCAATACTCGCCTTTATATAATAGTAAAGGAGTGTCACGTTGATCTTAACTTACAAGGACTCAGCAGACATTATGGGCGAACACATATATGTGAGGTCATAAACATGGTTACATTTGCCACAGAAAAGATTGTCCATGACTTTAGAAAACTGTTATATCTGTGCATTGCACTGTTTGTATTTTTCATGAGGCATTAATGCATCTTGCATCAAAGCAGTTAATGGTAACATGACAAATCTGCCACCCCTTTGCTCTGTCATGGGCTGTTGCTTCCCAGTTGCAGGAGCAGCCTAATGTATTTTCAGATTTGATTTCAGTTTGACTTCACCTTTGACTCACTTTTATAACAAATCTTTAGATAAACACACTAAATACAAGAAAAGTGTTAATTTTGTGATTAGATGAATGGGCAATAAGTCAATGCAATAAGCATTTGATTACGTGGATTTTTTTAACAACTGCATTTAAAATTTCAGATGAGAACTGGCTTTGATAGACATTGTTAATGCTGTATAGTAGATCTATCATTAAGACACCACATTCGCACAGAAAGAAGGAATTAATTCACTTTCATAGTATCATATTTTCAGTATTTTTTTTATTTACAAATAGCCATGATTGTTTCTATTATCACATAGTTTGGAGAATTATATTGTACAGTGCAATGGGAAGAAGAACAGGTTGGATTTACAATAAGAAAAAATACTTCAGCATTTCAAAATTGTGTAGAACAGTAGTTCTCATCCCGGGCCCTGCAGGTTGCTTGCTGCCCAATTGGCACAAAGCTCTGGTCCAAGTGACATGACATTCTCAGACTCATCCAAGTAGTATGAATATTGTATGGATGCAGCTCACATTACAAACAAAGGGTACATCTACACTGGAGACTTTAGTAAGTCGACTTAACAAGGTCAACTTTAAGTCGACTTAAATTTGACCTTGTTAAGTCGACCTAGAGAGTCCACACTGAAAAATCCAGTTGACTGCCAGCATCCACACTGGCAGGTGCTAGGTGGACAGAGGAGTGGTGCATTATGGGTAGCTGTCCCATATTGCACTGGCGCCCTGAGGTCAATTAGGTTGACTTAAGGACACTCCCCATCTACACTAGCTTAAGTCAACTTAATAAGGTCTACTTAAGCGTTAAGTCGACCTTCAGAGGTGGTATTATTAAGTCGACTTAAGGAAGTGCTCAAGTCGACTTAATAAGCGCCCAATGTGGACACAGTGGTCTGTAGGTTGACTTAACCGTCCTTAAGTCAACTGAAGGCTCCAGTGTGGATGTACCCAAAGAGCTGCAGATGCGGGCCATGATGGTAAATAAGTTGAGAAACACCGGTATAGAGATTCATGAAAATATTATGTTGCCAAGAGTCACATACTTGCCATTTAACATATACTGAAATATCTGAGGGCCAAAATTCAGAAAATGCTGTAAAAACCAGCTTTTATCCAGATAACACATGTAGAAAAATGTCTCCGACTTTTTATAATTCAGCATAAAAACACTGATGGGTTTATAACCTCTCCTGAATAGTAGCCTGTTTTTTCCCCTTTCCCTTGTAATAGGAAATTCAGTTCTGCCTAAGAGGATTAAGAAGACTACTCTCCTATACTATTTGTTTTATCTGTATAAAACCAAGATACTTGTAATTCTTAGTGTTGTTATGTAGTAAGCAGTTTCTAATCACAGCATTTTGATGTCAGTTAAATGTCTGTTGAATTAGATTTACTGGCATTTGGTAAAATGTGATTTTTTTTCTCTAATCAGAAAAATAAATTAAGGTGAGCAGCATTTTATTCTGAGTAATGAGGACAAAGGCAATAATTTACATGATTACACACCAACACTGTGAAATCGAATCTTATTCGTGGATAAAAGAAGCCAGGCCTGCAAAAATCTACCTTGTGCTAATAAAATGATAATACATGAATTGTAAACTGAAGGGAGAAGAGTATAATATAGAATGACACTCTGTGGTTTATGTGATTACAGCTACTTCTATTATCTCAGATATTTAAGATAAACAACTTGGTTTTTACATTAGGAACTCTAAAGAAGGGATTACACTGGTAATAGAGCTTTACTTCCCAATGTGCTTTCAGATTGTTGTTAGTGGGGGGCAGACAGGAAGGAAGGAAGGAAGGAAAACTCCATGAATTACAATCAGTGTAAAGGATACAAAATATTCTTGGTTTGCTTACTATTGCTCTGATGTCCTACTTCTGTTCTTGTTGAGTCAGCTTTGACTTTATTGTTTATTGAAATGCAGCATGTGGTCCCTTAGTCCTTTGCACCTGCTCATCTGACTCATCGTCATAGACAACTTTGTTTCAAATCTTTGAATTGCTCAACCACATAAAAGTTTAGTTTTAAATCAGTTTTAGTGCTTCAGCAGTTTGATTCATCTAGTGGAGAAGCAAATGGTTTTCACACACATTATTGTCTTTTTTGCAACTGAGAAGCTTTATCTTATGATAGGAATTGGAACTGGTATGAATTTGTATCACTTCCTCATATTGTTTCTATGAGATTTATATGACTTAAATACCAACATAGTAATGTCATTTTTCTTACTCATCAAATAAGGAGTTCTCTCACTTACCTTCATATCCAATTATGCACAGAATCATTCTGTTGCTGCACACAATATATCTACTAAAATTGGTCAATTCACTCTGGAGTTTGGGATTGCTCCTGGATTCCTTGCTGATGCTGAATTCTCACATATCTGTGCAGGGACTGATCTAAAGTCTGCTGATGTAAATGGAAGTCTTTCCACTGACTTTAGTAGGATTTGAGTCAGGCCCTTATATCAGTGGTTTCTATCAGTGTGCCGTGGCATATTGGTGTGCTGTGAGAACTGTCCAAGTGTGCCCTGAAATTTTGTGCAAAGGTAATGAAAATAAATGTAAAACAAACATTGTTTCATCTTAAAAAATATTCTATCCAACCAAAATTACAACTCATAAAACTTGTGAAAATTAATCAACAAATTAAAAGCGAGGTATCAGTCTTTCGATTCTAAAATGTGAACATTCCAAATGCAGGTGGCCAAAGGGCAAACTCAAGATGACGTAGTGGTATTTCGGTGGATTTGGAACATTAATGCATTTGATCCTTCTTTAGCTTGTTGCATGCACTATGTTGTAAAACTCTCTAGTAAGATCATAACCATAATAAATGTAAGTAAATATGATGTTTATCAGCAATCAATTCAGCTGAAAAAAGTGGGTGTGCCATGGAATTGTCTCATTGAAGTGTGTCGTGTTCCTGAAAAGGTTGAGAAACCACCCTTATACTTGCCACAAAATTGGATAAGTACAAACTGTATCCAAATTTGATAAAAATCAAAGAAACAAATTAAATTACAGGTTACATTAATGTAAAGAGTGACCACAGAAATGATAGTGTTGTATTTCAATAATTGGAAATGGTATATTTTCAGATCCACTTGCATGTCATAGCTGTCTAAATGCAGGGCTTTTTTTGTGAGGATACTCAGAGTTACTGAATACTGGCACCTTTTTTTCACAGCAGTGGGGTCATGGCTCCTGCCGCTGGCAGCCCCAGGTCCCCAGCCAAGTATCGGCACCTTTTTTCTTACAAAAAAAAGCTCTGTTTAAATCCATAGAGGTTTAGGGTTAAAGTCATAGAACTTGTTCACTTTTTGAAAGGATTGTCTCAAGTGATACTTTTCTTATATTTAGTCCGTGACATTGTAGAAACAGGTGGCTCGCATACATCATCAAAATCTTTAGTACAAATGGGCATTTAAAAAAAAAGGAGAAAACAAACAATCAGTAGAAACAATGTAGCTGAATTTTTATGAATTGCCTGAATATGAAACCTGACTTTCAATAGTGGAAACCAAGAAGACCAATCATCTATTTGAATTTATATTTTCATATATTGTTACTCACATTTGGATATGTTTCTAATAAATATGTGATCATTAAAAGGAGGCTGAATAAGGTTAATGTGCTTTCTTGTGAGTGTACAGCTGTCAGGTTTTGTTCCCATACTTGCAGCAGTAATATATTTACAGGGATGATTCCTGATCATTTTCCATGGATTTTTGGTTAGAGGAAGGTTAAATTACATGCAGAAATCTCTGTTGTAGCTCAGTGACTATATTAGGAAGAATAAGAAAAATAAGCAAACAAGAAATGAACATCTGTCAATGGCAGATATTTCCTTGAATGTCGCAAAATTGATATAGACATTGTTTCCAAAAGATTTGCCAATTTTTTCCAGCACATGCCTTCTACATCTTCTATGGAGCGCTCTTGTCAAAATAGTTTTGTCCTTCCCAGCAGCAGTTGAAGAATCCTATTAAACAGATAAAAGAAATGAGAATATACATCCAACATATAAAAAGAGATGACCTGAAGACTTCAGGAACAACAGAATAATTGCAGAGGAAAAACCCAGTAAAGCTTTGAAAACAGAGAATAAGAATGGCAAGAACATTTCTTGAAAGTACAAACATTTTTTTATACAATGACTGATTTTTCTACTGAATCAGGCCACAGTGAAATCATTGCACTAATTGAAGAGAATGTTTGTCAGAGAAGTACTGGAAATTATAGAAGAATTGTTGTAGATCTTATTGTAATAAGTGTTGTTGCCACCTGATTTGAAATTCAAGTTTTCACTTGGTAGGTCTGCTGGATTGAATTTTCCTTCAGTTTCTGTTTGCAATACTTTCTAAAGAGCCTCCACTATGAAGGAGAGGTATCTTAAGTTTTTGAACAGTACTGCAGTGAGCTGATACCACAGGAATGGGTATGATGTAAATGCCTGCATAGATAAATAGACATGGCTGTGTTTCAGGTACCACCATTACATTGTTCTTACTGGGGATAGTTTTCATCATTAATAGTCTGACTCTGCTGCTAACATATCCAATAAAGGTTATAGAAGCGTGGCTAGCATTTAGAAGAACAGTTCCATCTGTCTGTGGATGATATCCTGGCTCCACGGATGTCAAGACAAAATCGCCGTTGACTTCATTGGGGCCCAGATGTCATCCTTTGGGTCTCAGTCAAGACCTCATCCTGCAAAGTGCTGAATGCTGATTGCGCTCATCTCCCATTTAAATCACCCCACAAACTGAAGTAGATCTCATAATACTGTTCTGTCAGGCCTGATCTGAAAAGTACCAAAAAGGAAGAGAGAGCAGCAATTAAGCTTCTGAGAAGGAGAGTGGAGACAAGAAATGTCACAGACAAGGGAAAGGGCAAAGAGAAAAGCAGGCAAAGCAGAGAGAAATAAATTCCTTTAAGGGAAGGCTTTGATGAGAAACTGGGCTATAGGCAGTGTTGCTAACTATTACAATTTTTGCTGTTTTTCTTAAAGCCTCAGCTCCTGGAGTCATGTGATTTCCTGAGATTCTCAGCTTTCTTTTTTTAGGTAAATTTCTGTTCAGGGTTTTAGAAAAAATATGACCCAAGTGCTTAGTAAAGGCTCAGAAGCCAGAAAGCAAATAAAAAGAATGGAGATGTTATTATTTTAACGGTCTTATGATTTTGAAACCAATCTCATTATTTTGGGGGCCTGATTCATGATTTGTGTAGGTAGAGATTCGCAGTGCTGTACAGACCAAAAAACAAATGTGAGCAGTGAATATAAAGGAAACTTTCTCTTCTATTTTATGGAAGATAAGACAGATGACATAAAGCCTACATTTTTCTTCACAAGTTGTTTGCATATTTCACTGGGAACCCTGAGCAACCCCCAGAGAATATCTATATAACTAAACCACAGTTGTATATATGCACGGCGGGACGTGGACACAGCTCCTGCGCGCGCATATAACTGATACAGCTATGCGCGCATAGCAGCTGAATCCACATCCATGCCGTGCATAAGCCTGTGGATTAGATAGCTCGCGCCCACGGCTGCCCTCCTGCCCACCCAGCGGCTCTCTGCACGAATCAGCGGCGCCTGTTGATCAGCGGCGCCTGTTGCTGCCTGGCTGCTGACTCACTGATTGGCCCGGTGATGCAGCCGGCAATGAGCCCGCCCATTCAATTTGCGATTCTTTAGAGAATCGGGGGTTTACTGGTCAAAGCAGAACCCAATGATACTAATTTGGGAGTGAGGAGGTAAAGAAAAAAACTGAAAGCAACGGCAGGTTTGCTAAGGCAGCTCAATGTACTAGTAAAATGTTTTCAGCCAGAAGATGAATTCCATTTATATTTTAAAAAGCGGTGATATGCACCACCATGTTGATCTTCTGTATAGAAGAACCAGAAAAAGACATGTCTAATTATAGCATTGTTAAGAATGACATTTCTCCTCCTTTGCCACCACATGCTAATAAAGAGCAATTTACTGAGGATTAGAATCATAGCTCAGTTGATTCAGCAGCAGATATAACAAATCAGTCAGAATACAAACTGTGGACCTTCGATACCAGTCAAGCAGGCTGAATCAATTAATTTAAAATCTTTTAAAAGTATGGCATGTGTGACAGTTGATAACAAAGATAGTTTAGACACAAATTAGTTTTCCACCAAAGATTTTGTTCTTAAAATGAGTTTTTAAACTTCTAGCTCTCTGGAGAGCTAGCAAACAGCTTTTGCTGGAGTTAGGAAATATGAGTTTTCTTTTCAAAGGACTGGCTCTCACATGGTGAAGAGCAAAACCTGGAATGAGAATTTTACTGCGGCCATTAACAGATCTTGTCATGTAGAAGCATCTGCTCATTTTGTCCAAGAAATGCTGAATTATGTGAATTTGGAGTCAGAGGGTATGGAAAGCAGAGGAAAAAAAAGACAAAAACAAAAACAGAAGTAAAAAGCTAACTGTAAAGCTTAAGAGAAAAAAATGAAGATTCAAAGAAGAATCAAAGCATGTTAATAGAGAGCCAACTGAGTAAGAGACAGAACAATCCTTTCAATGGGCATGGGGGTTGTTTTAGTCAACCTTGTTTTCCATTAAAGTAAAAAAATAGTTAGCCTTCTTGGGCTTTCTGATATTCATGAGTAATAGAATTTTGACAGTGCAAAAAATGTATGAGAGTTCATGATCCAGGGAGAGTGTTTCTGAAGCTAAAACAAGGGTAATTCACTATAAGGTGTTTAAAGAGCTACAGCAGTGGTTTTCAACCTTTTTGGGGCTGTGGAACCCCTTAAGGCAACAAATAAATTCACAGAACCCTAAACTTTTTTTATAATTTTTCTCACAACAAAACCACACAACATACAATTCTACATTGTAAAGTTATAAAGATAAACAATAAAATTTTTGTGCAAACTCAGGCAACAGAAATCATTGAAAAATACAGAACAATGAAAAATTCATAAAAGTTATTTTAAAATTTTTATTAATAATGTAAATGTACTCTATGCTTACTTGACATTATGTCTCGTCAAAGAAGAGGGACAAAGAAGAAAAGGTGTGGCAGGGCAAAAGAGGGTAGGGGTGAGGAGAGCATGAGGACAAAGGCCCTGATGACAAGAGATGGGAGGAGTAGAATGGCTGGCAGAAAGAAAGAAAGAAAGAGAAAAGCAAGCAAGCCCCGGAGAACATGGTGAAAGAGGGGTCTGATGTGGGTACTAATGAAGTACATCCCAGTGGGAATCCTCATCAGTTTTCTTTTCTTTTCTTTTCTTTTCTTTTCTTTTCATCAAATATGAGGCCCCAGGCAACCCAACTTTTTCCCCACAGAATTATTTTCACTTGTTATCTGACAGGCCATTATTCAGATAACAAGCCAAAATAATTCTGTGGGGAAAGAGTTGGGCTGCCTGGGGCCTCATATTTGATAAAGGAAAAGGAAAGAAAACGGAGGAGGATTCCCACTGGGATTGTACTTCACTAGTGCCCACAGTAGACACCTCTCTCCCCATGTTCTCCTCAGCCCCCATCCCCATTCCCTAAGCTCCCTGCTCCCAAGATCCCACTCCAGCCCTCCTAACTTCCCACCCCCCAGTTCCCCCGTCTTCACTCCAGCCCCATTCAGCCCCTCCAACCCTCTCCACACATCCCCAAGCCCCTCCATCCCTAGCCCCCACTGCAGTCCCCCAACCTCCTCCATCTCTCCCCAGCCTGCCGTCCATAGTCCCCTCCACCACTACTCAGCCCCCCTCGGCCCCTACCCAGTCTCCTTGTCCCCATGCCCCCTTAACCCCAACAGCAAAGGCCTGGCACCAGCCTGAGGCGGTGGACCACGGCAGCTGGCAGCATGGCCGAATCAGGGCACGCTGCCGGCCCTACGCTCTGCTGCCATCGCCGCCTCCTGGGGCCACCCAGATCGGGCTGCTTCAGATGCTGGAAGCTTCCAGGGCCGCCGAGACTACCTGGATAGGTCCGCCGCTGGCGGCTCCCGTGGCTACCCGGACCGGGCTGCCAACGCCTCCTGGGGCCACCGGCCACCCAGATCATAGAATCATAGGGATGGAAAGGACCTCATGAGGTCATCTAGTCCAACCCCCTGCTAAAAAGCAGGACCACTCCCACTAAATCACCCCAGCCAGGGTTTTGTCTAACTGGGCCTTAAATATCTCCAAAGATGGAGATTCTACCACCTCCCTAGGTAACCCATTCCAATGCTTCACCACCCTCCTAGTGAGAAAGTTTTTCCTAATATCCAACCTCAACCTCCCCAGCTGTAATTTGAAACCATTGCTCCTTGTTCTGTCCTCTGTTACCCTAGAGAACAGCCTAGCTCCCTCTTCTTTGGAGCAATCCTTCAAGCAGTTGAAGGTTGCTATCAAATCTTCCCTCAGTCTTCTCTTCTGTAGACTAAATAAGCCTAGTTCCTTCAGTCTTTCCTCATAAATCATGTGCCCAGCCCCCTAATCATTTTTGTTGCCCTCCGCTGCACTCTTTCTAATTTGTCCACATCCTTTCTGTAGTGGGGAGCCCAAAACTGGACACAGTATTCCACATGAAGCCTGACCAGTGCCGAATAGAGGGGAATTATCACATCCCTCGATCTGCTGGCAATACTCCTACTGATGCAGCCTAATATGCCATTGGCCTTTTTGGCAACAAGAGCACACTGTTGGCTCGTATTCATCTTCCCATCCACCATCACCCCTAGGTCCTTTTCTACAGCGCTGCTACTTAGCTAATTGGTCCTCAGCCTGTAGCAGTGCATGGGATTTTTCCATGCTAAGTGCAGGACTTTGCACTTATGCTTGTTGAACCTCATGAGATTTCTTTTGGCCCAGTGTTCCAATTTGTCCAAGACTCCCTGAATCTTGTCCCTGCCCTCCAGAGTATCTACTATTCCCCCCAGCTTGGTGTCATCCATGAAGTTATTAAGCACGCAGTCTATCCTATCGTCAAGATCATTAATGAAGATGTTGAACAGAACTGGCCCCAGGACTGACCCCTGGGGCACTCCACTCGTTACCGGTTGCCAATTAGACATTGAGCCATTGATTCCTACCCGCTGAGCCCATTGATCTAGCCAGTTTTCTCTCCACCTTATGGTCCACTCGTCCAACTCATACTTTCTTAACTTGCCGACGAGAATGCTGTGGGAAACAGTATCAAAAGCCTTCCTACAGTCGAGGTATACCACATCAACGGCTCTTCCCGCATCCACAAATCCAGTCATCACATCATAGAAGGAAATCAGGTTGGTCAGGCATGATTTGCCCTTGGTGAATCTATGTTGACTCTTCCTGCTCACTCTATTTTCCTCCAAGTGTTTCAGGATGGATTCTTTGAGGACCTGCTCCATGATTTTCCCAGGGATTGAGGTGAGGGTGACCAGTCTGTAGTTCCCTGGATCCTCGGGCCACTGCAGCTGCTGGAGGCTCCCGGGGCTGCCGAAGCTGCCTGGATCGGGGTGCTGCTGGTGGCTACCGTGGCTACCTGGATTGGGCCGCCGCCGGCTGGCTCCCGGGACCACCCAGATCGGGCCACCGGCTCCGGGGTTGCCGCCGCTGCAAGGGCCGCCCGTATTGGGCAGTGGCTGTTGTGGCAATCCAATCCAGCCAGCCCCAGCAGCAATGGCAACACCGAAGGTGATGGCCCAATCCAGCCAGCAGGATCTGCTGCAGGGTCTTCCCAGTTCCCTCGCTGCACAGCCCACGTGGCTGGGCTGAGCAGGGCAGGAGATTTAAATGACCCTGGCTCCTGGCCAGTCTCGCAGAACCCTAAGGTTCTGCCTATGGAATCCTAGGGTTCCGCGGAACCCCGGTTGAAAAACACTGAGCTAAGGATACAGAAGTTACTATACCTGGAAGTAATGTGTACTCTTTTGTGTCACTTTTGAGTTATTACTTATACAACATTTACCCTATTGCAACTACACATGCCTCTCTGTGCTCTGAACTCCTGTCTGTAGCATAATACAAATGATACATCAATGTTAATATTGTATTACCATGTATTTATGAATTTTAAGTTCATCACTGCTGTTTATGTAGTCAGTCTTCAGATGCAAGAGAACAAAATGACATAACAGAAAAAGTGCAAAATTTGTAATGCTGCATTATGGCACCTGAAATTAGAACCTTCATGAGATCTTGACTTTGAAGTCATTATCCATGAAGCTTCTGTTTGGAAATACTGCCAAAATGAAATGATTTAGTCAGATGAGCTCTTTTAATACATGGGGATAGTACAGTATCTTTCTTGCAGCTGTGTCAGCTTGCATGGAAGTTAACGGGGTTATGTAAACAGGATATAGACACAACTTGGCACAGTGTTTCTGTCAATTTGGAGTCCTTATCAGACTTGTCACATGCACTATTATTTACATTTATCAAAACAAACAAATAACAATTTCATAGAAGAGAAATCTGGAAGCGCTTTTGGTTTTGAATCAGACTATTGGCTGCAGATCAAACAAAATAAGGGATCTGCTTAAGTACACACTAGGAATGAAAGTGTTGTGTTACTACCACTACAGTTATGGCTGAGAAGGCACTTTCATTATAAGTGTCTTTTTTCTGACACACATGACTTTCTGAAAAATTATCCACTGGATTGAAATTCATCATGTTTATTCTCCGCCAAGAGGTGATAGTTTTTTAGAAAGTTTGTAAAAATTGTGATTTGATGGTTTTCAGTTGTGAGCTTAAAAGGGGCACTTTTCAGCAGAGCAGACATTTTCCAGTAATTTTTTCCTTCAAGGTAACTCAGAATGACTCATCGAAATGTTATTAAATTTCCTACAAACTAAACTACCTTCAGGGTGACAAAAAAGATATCTTCCACACAATGAAATAAATTTTCATTTCGCTGCACCAGCAGCATCTCATGAGAACCACAGAATGGGTGTGTTTTTTTTGTCTATGGCCTCCGAGTGTGTGTAAGGCATTCACAGAAAAGAAAACCAAAGAACTGGATGGATAGCATCACCAGTGGCATTTCTCTGCAATATAACTTGGTCCAAAACCCAGATGGGAAGGATATAGGATATTGGCAGAGATCAGATATGTTTGGAGGTGGTTGTTGGTCAGCTTTTCCATTGCATTGTTCAGAAGAGGGATATGAGATGCTGGGTCGTACTTGGTGGGCTCAGTTGCACTGAGCAGTGATTTTTTTCTATATGGGGTAGCATTGCATGCTTCAGGGCCAATGAAAACCTCTCTTGACTAAAGGACATGTTGAATATATGAGTTAGCAAATGACTCAGGCACTTTAGACTGGTTCTGGTTCACATATGGTTGTTTGAATTTTCTTTAGTGTTTCACGTATGTGCTGTTGTGTGCATGATCTGAAATCTGAGAAAGCTGCTGTGTGGGTTGACCTTTTGCACAATCTTCCACTCCTGGGATCCACAGAGCCTATTCCAAATTTTGGAGATCTTGGGCAGGCAATGGCCAAATTGCATACAAAGGAGGTGATGGCTGGGTGTGAAAGCAACATAAAATTCACCTTTGTATTCATCTTACCATGGAGCTCCTGTGTGCAGGGGCTGGTCCACTAGTGTAAATTTTATCTGCTCTAATTTACACTGGTTGCTGACAGCCTCAAGGTGCCGAAACTTGTGGATCAGTGTAGCATAAAGGCAACCCAACCACATCTCCTTTGTTTCAGCCACGACACCACTGCAGACATCTGGTTTATGAGCCTCTCTGTTCTGGCTGTATGCAATCAAAGGATTGCATTGGTTTTATCCTCCCTTTTCTGAATATGCCACGTCCATGACCAGAATCCACCGGAGATGCAGTGCAGAGCAGCTATATTACAGTAGAGGATGTAGACCTTTCTCTGTGAATCAGGCTGGCAGCTTCTCTCAGCAGGTGGTGTTGGATTTCTAGATTGATAGAGCTGTTAACAGTATGCAAAATACTGGCTAGGATTTAGCAACTGGTGTAGTGACAGAGAACAATGAGCTCTTGAATTCCTTTAGGACAGTGGTGTAGGTTTGTAGGGATTTCTGGCATCATGTCTACTAGTCCCTTGAGGGCTTGACTCTACTACAGAGTTAAGTTGAATTACTGATGCTCAAATGAACTCCTCTCACGTTAGCCTAGCTTGAGGAAGAGAGGCCACACTGGAAAATAACACTCCAGCTACAGAAACTGGTTTTGTTTTCAAGTGACTAGTTGTACTAATTCAAACATTAGCTTTTAGCCATGATAGGCCAGGCAGCTTGAGTAAAGGTTTTGTGTGTGGATGACGCAACTGAAAGGCAACATGTGTTATAACTCAGGTTACTGCTAAAGTGAAGACAACTTCTTAATCTCTTTTCCTTCCTGTTTCTTGGGTTGCACCTTAACTGTTAGCTGTGATGATCAGAAAGAGGAATTTTTTAAAAAGTTTACATAAAGAAGGAATTTGTACCCAATATTACAGAAATCTGTCCCTAAGATGCAAAACATCCCAGAAGTTCCAGAATCCACTATTTTCCTTTATTGAATATCTAGCTGTGTACATTTTGGTGTGACATCTTTAAAACCCCCTCTTACGGAGTGTTCAAGACGCAGTGGCTGGATTGAGTGCATGTGCAATGAGGCTTCTTTAAATAATGCCACTGAACATACGCAGAAATGACTTTTCAATACTTAGAGTGGTATTTATAATTTCTCCCCAAGCCCAGCAAAGTGCACACTCCTTAGAAAAGTTTAATTTCAGCACCAGATTTCAAGTGATATATTATTGCTGTAACCATATTTTTTAAAGGGTAATTTTTTTCCCCTAGTGAAAAAAATAAATTGTCACTGTCTTACAGGGCAAAAACAGTTAAAGGTTTTGCTCAGATTTTCAGAACTTATTTACCTTTGGGAGACCATGCATTGGAATTTTCAATCCCACAGATAATTCACCCCACCTCCAAGTTATAGTTGTATTAAAAGAGGGTTATAATAAAAACAAAAGCAAACCTTGCAACCTTGTGAGTGTGGTTCTGCCCTGAAAAACAGCATTGTGGAGGTCAGCATTTGTCTCTGTGAGGACATTATTAGTAGTAACCTGGTCACTGAGGGCTGCAGCACTGGGAAGAATGCAAGTTAATTGAAACCAATTAATCAGTTTCTGTTAGGCATTACTGACACTTGGGTGACAATTGCTGGGCTAATGAGGCAATTGGCTCAGTAATTGGGAGGCTATCAGTGGAGGAACTGGAAGAAGGAGAAGCATAGAGGGAGAGAGTGGGGCTGAGGAGAGAGAGAAGGCTGTGTAGAAATCTTCTCCTGCTGCAAGCCTGCAATACGTTCTGTTATTCTGTGTAAATTTTAAGTAAAGAATGAATACACACATGGTGAAAGGGTAACAACCAGGTGTAGTTAAGAGATCAAGGAATAAGCCAAGCAGTGTGGCACATTGAGGCTATGTACACACAATCAGATTAAAGCGCAACATGGCAATCGCGGTATAAAAAACACGTGACCTTTATTGCGGGAGAGCGCATACACACATCGCTCCTTGCAACGCAACAGAATTCTTTGCAATATCGCGGTGTAGCGCAATGAATTCTGGGCACCTATCCCACAGTTCAATTTTCCCTCAATTGGCGCTTGGAATCCTGGGATGAAGGAAAGGAACACAAAGTGCCATGGGTAAACTCTCATTTTCCCGTGGTGCACTGTGTTCCCCTTGCGTCTTCCTCGTTGCCAATAGCAACTCGCGCCTATTTTCAACAGTGCAGTGACGCACTACTTGCAAGCAATCACAACTGCGACAGCATGGATCCTGCTATGATCTCCACTGTCGCCTTCAGCATTCTAAATACATCTCAGCTGGTTGCTCAGTACGCAATGAGCTCCGAATCAGACGAGGATGCCGAGGAGCAGGGGCTGATGGATGCCCTGCAGAGCAACAGCATCGCATTGCTCAGCTCCTTCACCGATCATCTGCACACGGTGCAACGCCGTTTCTGGTCGTGAGAGACGAGCAGCAAGTGGTGGGATCGCATTGTTATGCAGCTGTGGGATGATGAGCAGTGGGTACAGAACTTTCGAATACGGAAAGCAACCTTTCTGGAACTGTGTTCAGAGTTGGCCCCTGCCCTGCGACGTAAAGACACCAACATGAGGTCAGCCCTAACCATGGAGAAGCGTGTTGCAATTGCTGTCTGGAAGATGGCGACTCCTGACTGCTACCGGTCAGTTGCAAACCAGTTTGGAGTCAGGAGGTCCACCGTCGGATTAGCCCTCTCACAAGTGTGCCGAGCCATCAATTGCGTTTTCCTACGGAGGCCGGTGACGTTGGGCAATGTTCGTGAGATTGTGGACGGCTTTGCTGCCATGGGATTCCCTAACTGAGGGGGAGCCATAGATGGCACACATATCCCGATTTTGGCTCCAGACCATCTCGCGACCGAGTACATCAACAGAAAGGGCTACTTCTCCATGGTGCTGCAAGCACTCATGGATCACAAAGGCTGTTTTACGGACATCAATGCTGGGTGGTCGGAAACGGTGCATGATGCCCGCATTTTCAGAAACACTGGACTGTACCGGAAGCTGCAAGGGGATACCTTCTTCCCAGATCAAAAAATTACTGTAGGGGAGGTGGAGATGCCTATAGTCATCCTTGGAGACCCAGCATACCCACTGATGCCATGGCTCATGAAGCCGTACACTGGGAACCTGGATCGCAGCAAGGAGCGGTTCAATTACCGATTGAGCCACTGCAGAATGACACTGGAGTGTGCCTTCGGCCGCTTAAAAGGGCGCTGGCGCTGTTTGTATGGGAGGCTGGACTTGGACGAGGACAACATCCCTGCTGTAATTGCGGCGTCCTGTGTCCTTCATAACGTTTGTGAAAATAGGGGAGAAAAGTTTTCCCCAGGGTGGGCTATGGAGGCACAGCACCTCGAGGAAGCATACGAACAGCCAGCCACTAGGAGTATTAGGGGGGCCCAACGAGGAGCTGCTCGCATAAGGGAGGCACTCAGGGAGCATTTCAATGATGCCCTCCCGTAGTTCACTTCAAGGACGCATCAAGAGCACCTTATGAGATTTGCACTGTGTACAAATAAAGCCACCCTTCAAATTTTCTGTTACTGTTTTTATTAAAAGATAAAAGGGGGGGGGTTGGGGGGTTTAGGAGAGGTTACAGGTGGGTGTAGCTGCGGGTCTCTAAAAAGTAGCTCTGTGAGGGACTGGATGGTGCAGTATACCAGGGGGACGGGTGGCCTTCAAATAAATGCTTTGAAGGACTACAAGGTGTGGCAGGCAGACACGGCTGAAGTGTCTGGAGTGGAGCCCGTACATTAATCGCCTGGGTCTGCAAAGCAATCATGCTCTTGAGCAGTTCTGTTTGCTCCTTCATCACACTTATCAGTTCGTCCCTGTGTTTTTGCCTCCTCTGTTGGGATTCCTCTCTCCAGGCTCGATTCTCCCTTGCGGATGCCTCTGTTGTTTTCATCAGCTCCTGAAACATATCCTTCCTGTTTCTTCTAGCACGCCAGAGAATGTTTCTCATGCGGTCAGCTGGGGTAGACACCGGCCTTGTGAAGGTGGAATCTAATAAAAAAAAGAATAATAAAGCTATTGTTAACACATAGCTTAGATAACCAATGTAACCTTCCAGTAGCACATTCCACTGGAAGGTACAAGGCAGTCAACCTCCTATGCTTTGCTGAAGCGGACAAGGTACGTCCTAATAGAAAGCTTACTGGGAGCTAACATTCTGCACAGGGCACACTGATGGAACCCGATATCTCTTTCCTCAGAGTGCCCCTGCCAGCTAGAATACATATCCTACATGCCACCGGATGCCAGCCGGGACCGTATGCTGCTGCCTTGTGTGCTGCCATGGTTCCCAGTGCTGTGCTTTGCAGCTGGCGAGGCCGAGTATCCTTATACGGGAGCGTAGACACATACGCTATCCCATCTAACCTGAGTAGGAGGCTCTGGCGGTACATCGAGAAAACCTTTCGTGACCTAAATACAGATGATTTTTTGACAATCACTGCTTGTGTTGATGCACTTCTAATGAATGCATAGTAAAGAGCGTGCACAGCGGGGACCGAGAGAGCAAGCACCCCCGCCCCGGACAATGATTTTTTAGCGGGAGCCATAGCTGCACTGAAGAGAAACTTACCTGAACCCCCTCTGCCGCCTCAGAGGACACGCTGCAGTTCATGTCTTGGGTGGACGTCTCAGCGGGGGTGCAGAGGAGCTCCTGGCTACACGCTGTTGCGCTCTCCTTCAGGTTATCCTCCATCTCCTCCTCATCGATCACGTCCTCATTCTGTTCGGGTCTGGCATTCAGTGGAGGGGGGGGGGGGCGATGTGTCCACAGGACTCTTTGCAGTGGTTGTGGGCTCCCCACTGAGGATGGCTTCGATCTCCTTGTAGTACCTGCATGTAGCAGGCGCTGATCTCGACCGGCGGTTTGCCTCCTTCGCTCGGTGATAGGTTATTCTTAGCTCCTTCACCTTTGATCTGCACTGCACAGTGTCTCTCTCATGACCTCTCTCGGAGATGGCCCGAGAAATTATGCCATATGTATCGAAATTTTGCCTGCTGCCGCGTAGCTGCGCCTGCACAGCGGACTCTCCCCAGATGCTGATCAGGTCCAGCACCTCTGCTGTGCTCCAATGGGTGCGTGTCTTCCACGATGGGCCGCTATTGCTAGGTAAGATCGGAGCTGCACTCCACTCCACGAGGAAGAGAACAGGAAGTGAAACAGGAGAAATTCGAAAATCCCGGGAATCGAAACAGGGCGGGGACTGTTTCATCACGGCCACAGAGCGGGTGGGGGGAAGACCAGAGAGGACGACTTTGGAATGCTGGGACACTTCCGGAGGCCAGTCATTGCACGGTAAGCGTACACACGAGTGGAAAGGCGCAACAGCTGTTCCGCGTTAACTGCTACCACCCTCATTGAGGTGGTTTTTGTATTGCGCTACAACTGGGCTGTTGACGCGCAAGAACCCTATTGCACGTGTGTACGCTGTTGCTGTTATCGCGCGGTAATGACTCTTAATGCACGATAAAGTGATCATGTGTACATGGCCTGAGTTGCAAAAGAGGATCCCTCTGGAAGCCTGTGTTTGATGCTCAATTTGCAAGTAAAAAATTAATTTATAGCTGCTGTCCCTCCAAACCCAACCTCAGGTCTAAATTTTAAGCTGGGTTCTTTCCTTCTTGTGTATCATCACCAGTTATAAAGGTTCAGCAGGCAAAATGATGCCTTCTCTGATGTGTTCAAACCCATTGCCTCCCATCTGTCACTCTCAGTAGGTCCGTATTGCGATCGTGGGCTATGATTGGCTCTTGAGAAGATAGCCAAGCTAGCTTTACTATAGCTAGCCCCAGTACTGGAGCAGTGAAGTGGCAGCAGGGGATGCTCAGCCTGGGCTGTACAAGCCTGGGGTGTGGGACTAGCCAGTGCTAAAGGTGTGTTGTTGTAGCTTCACTGCTCCAGTACCCCAGCTGGCTAGATTAAATCTATTTTAGATAAATTCTCTCAAGCTGCAGTCACACCCCATAATTGCACTACCCCAGTCACATGGGTGCAGTTATGTGTTTCGCACCTAAACAGGTCTGTATTTTTACCTGGTTGCCCTCTAAAGTTGCAGGGTTATCTTGACTGGATGTCACTGTCTCATTTAAATGCTGGTTTGTAGTCAGGTGGTGCAGTCCTTTGTAAAACTATTGGCGATTTAGAGGCTTGCTCCTGTTGAAGTTAGTGGTGCAGTCACACCCCATAATTGCACCCATAATTGCACCCCATAATTGCACTACTGACATGCCCTCACTTTTCGGAGTAGAACTGTACTCTCTGCTACTGCCCACTCTGTAAAACCATATACTCTTTTTTCCACGAGTATATGTATTTTTAAAACAATGCGTGAGGTGGAAGCTTGTTAATTTATACTTGGGTAAGTGGCAAATCTTTCTTACTAATAGCCAGCTTTCCAGTTTGCAGTTGACTGAAGAACTACTTCTCAGAGTAATGATGGTGCTTATGACATCATGCTCAACCACAATAAGGGCTGCTCAGTTGGGGATTGCACTCTTCTTGCTTTGAAATAGCCATTTGCTGCTCCTGGGCGACTGTTGCTTCTTTTGAGACTGATGGTGTGGAGGAAGAAACTATTGCTTGTCTCCAGTAAGCTTAGCTGTCTTTGGCATGTTCAGCTGCCACTTCATTTGGTAAATTTCACCAAAACTAATCATCTCTACTCAAGAGAGTTGGCAAAGAGCTGACGTGGAAGTGAGTTGCTTCCTTCCATGTTAGCTGCTGTGATCGTGGTCAGCAATAAGATTCGATGATTGTGTTCCCAAGTAAGTGTCAGGAAGAGCAGATTTAGGGAGGCTGCCTGCACAGCAAAGGGCCTATAAATAAATATAGTCTTCCAGTTTCCATATAGCCAGTCTTTTTTTTATTGCAGTACAAATTTTCCACAAAAATATTTTTAAAATACACCATAGAAACAGTGGGAGGAATGCTAATAAGGTTGCTATTTGTCAAACATTTATCTTTAGTCATCAAGGGAGGAATCAACATTATTTTTTTAATTATGAAATTATGGTAATTACCCAAAGGGGATAGAAGGGAAGTTTGTTTATATGCCAACTCTACTTCCTACATTCTGTACATTGCAAATAATTAAGACTTAGAGCCTAATTGCGTAGGATTGCAGCGAGCTGATACTTCTTTCAATTATGTCCTAAAATGAGGATGCTTAGAAATCTCAATAATTCATTATAGTGTTGAATTATTAATCACCAAGAAAGGGGGCTTAAAATAAAACTACCCACTGTGTGGTCTGTTGACATGGGCAAAGTATGGATTATGGCACTATCAGCCTTTGATTACTAAGCCTTCACTCAATCTTATGACTGAAAATATCTTTATTAACAAAAGGGACTATATAATTTTACAGCTTTTTAAAAAAAAATTAAATTAAACCAGAGTGCCTGTGAAGGCCGATTAACTGACAGCTCTGGAGACTTAAGTCTTCTATTTGTGGGACAAATACTTCATTATTAGTGGTGTCCCGGCACTTCAATTTAACAGGCCTGCCTTGGAGGAATCTTCACTAGACGTGAAAGACGAGTCCAATATCTATGTCCATTCATACCTTTGCTTCTCTACAAAAGTTGCCAAATACCAAAAAGATGACTGTGATGCTGAGATTTGTAACTTTGTGATATCTGAACTCTATAATCTGAACAAAGACTAGTACATTTCTAATGGTGAGGTTAATTAACCATTGAAATTGCAAGTGATGCAGTAGATTCTCCATTAATTGAATCTTAAACCAAGACTGGCTATCTTTCTAAAAAGCACACTCTCACTCAAATAGAGGTTATGAACACCATACAGAAATTACTGGGTGAGGTTCCAAGGCCTTTGCTAAGCACAAAGTCAGACTTGATGATCATTATGGTCTGTTCTGGCCTTAAAATCTATGAATCTCATTTAACATACATAAGCCATGGAGTATTTATCAGCTGGTGACACTCTGAGTCACTTCTGTCCTGTGCAGGATTTGAACTCATAATCCAGAAGTCAAAGTCCATGTAGCTAACTAGCCGCATCCTGATCCAGTGACCAAAGAGTTGTATAAAACATTTATTGGCCAAATTTTATTTTCAAAATATGCCTGCAGGAGTATAATAATAACCAAGTGTAAATGTGTTTTTACTTGAAATACCTTAATAACAAAAATACATGAATAATTGGGATTTTAATATTAAATACAAACTCTGGTGATAAAAATAGACATGACCTGATTAGGCCTATAAACTATATTAAATGCAGTATTTTCACAGCATATTATAATTTATACTGTCATGCTGAGGAATAAAAAAATGCACTAAAGAATGGTCCACATTTTGCAGCTTTTTAATGCTAGGGATTATGCTTAAGGAAACTGTAGCTAATGGGATTCTGTATCAAATCTGCACCTGCGTATACTCTCTTGTGTTATATTTTTGCAGCTTTGGCTTGAGTGCACAATCTGGCTTTATTGTCATGTGGCACAAAAACTAGATCATATCTTGGAAGCACAAATATTCAGATGAGATTAATAAATCCATCATCACTTAGAAGTGGATTTAAAACAATGGAACTCCATTGTGATGAGAATGGTGTTGTCACTCACTAGCTCCATTTCAGCTGAAGAATTCAGTTACAGCAAGCCTTTGTGTACTGTGCAAGTTTTGCCAAGACAAACACCATCAGTTCAGAATGCAGTGTGTAACAAGAAATATGGACATCTCAAGTCTGGTCTGAACTGACTGCGACTGACAAGATATTGGGTACTGTGTTGTTTTGTTAAAAACAAACTATACAGGAAGATATGACTGACCTGAGCTTGCTAATGATCTAGTGCAGTTCTCAATCAGTCGCAGCCTGAGGGTCAGTGTGTCGCTGGGAGCTGGCCTGCCCCCAAAAGAAACCTGCCTGAACCCAGCCCTCCGCTGGGAAACTGCAGAGTATAGGAAGCTGCTGCCGTGCGCCAGCATCTCACAGGGTTTTCTTCCAGCAGCAGAGGGCTTCTTCTAGCAGTGGGGGCACTGTATCACGCACAGGTGCACACGTGGCCATCCGTGTCATGATGTAAAAAAGACTGAGAAACCCTGATCTAGTGGTTAGGTTGCTGGGCCTCCCCTTTCCCGTATCTCTGGTGCCGTTCACCAACTGCTTCAATACTTTGAATGCCTGCCTTTTGGTTCGTGGCAGTTTGTCCCTACAAGTGGATCACCAGTTTAGTTCCCCTCCTTCTGGGAAAACAATCCAGAGAAATATAGGGAATCTCACCCCCTTACAATAGGAAAAGCCTTCAGCTTAACTCCAGACCTCTGTATGTGGCTTGCCCTCCCCCATTACTCTCAGGATCTCTATTGCCTCCTTACTTTGAAGAGGAGGTGTGGAAGAGAAGTTTATGCCCCTCTGCAACAAGGGTGATTGATAGTAGAGTCCGGCCATCCTACTCCACCAGACTCCAACTTATCAGAGACAACAATATCAAATGTCCTGGAATGCCTCATGGCTGCCCCCAGGTCACTTCCTACCATTTGCCTCCCCTCAAAGTCAGACATAAGATACCAAAAAACAACCTTTAGCCCAGGTGGGCTCAACTTCTGCCCCTACCTTGCAGTGAGGGCTTCTGCAGCATCCTTGTTCAGGGCTTCCTAAAGTAGGTTTGTCCTCCCACCCTTTCTGCTTTTATGTGAGCTATCCAGTTGCTTTTAATGTCTTCCTCTTGTTGGAGCAGGCTCTGCAGGTGCAGGCGTGCTGTTTAACTTCTGCAGTTCTGCAGTTAACTTCTGTGGAGTTTATGCACCCCACCACACATCATTCCCCATCAAGCCTGCTCTCCTCCTTCATGTGAAAAACTCTGCATTCTTACAGTCCCTCCTTCTTGGTGGAGTACTTGGAAGCTGTAGTGTTGCAAGGAGTGGTATCTTCACATAATCCTTGTGTTGGCATCTTTCATCAAGTTAAGCCATTGGACTGGTATGTGATTTTTCACTAGGAGAACAGAATTCCCTAACAAATAGTATCTTAAGGTCTCAATGTCTTGCTTCGCTGCCAGGGCCTCCTTCTCAAAGACAGAATAGGGCACTTATCAGGGAAACAGTTTCTTACTAAGATAGGGGATGGAGTGTTCTTCCCCGTTGATATCCTGAGAAAATGTGACCCCAAAATCTACACTGATGGCATCAGTATGCAGGATGAACCTTCTTAAAAACTCTAAATGTATGAGGCTGGTTCCTGACTTAGCTGGTCTTTCAGAGTCCTGAAAGCCTTGTCACAGGCCTTAGACCACTAAATTTTCTTAGGCCTTTTGTTCTTTAACTGGTCTATCAGGGATTTTTCTCATGAGTCATTTATTAAATGAATCTGCCAATACTTCGGTGTCAGGTAAAGAGTGAACATATATTTAGCAATTCCCAGCCTCTCCAGCAGCTCACCCACTCTAGGCATAGGGTACATGTTGGAGGGCCAAGCTCGTGGAAAAGGGTGGAAAAGCCATGATGAGGGAGCCCCTTTTGGTCCTTCCAAGCCTTCAGCAGGTTCACTTGATACACCTTGTCTGCTTTCTCCTCTGCAGCTGCTAGAGTTCATAATTGGCCACCCTCACAGTTTTTACAAGCTCAGATCATTCCTGCCAGCTGGCTAATAGTTTTGACTCCAAGGTTGGAGAACTAACAACCTGTGGCTGGGCTTCAATTTTCACATCCTAGCCCCTCTGTTGTAGGCCCATTCCTCGCTCTGTTGTGACTTGAGCACTTAAAGTCGACCTTATTACGTGGACTTAACAAAATCGACTTAACTTTTCTAGTGTAGATATAGCCCCTTGTCAACCTTATTAAGTCGACTTAATGCTCTAAGTTGACTTATTAAGGTCGACTTAGGCCCTAATCACCGTACATACTGGCTTAAGTCGACCTAAAACGAGGTGTTATTAAGTCAACTTAACCTTTCCTTAAGTCAACTTAAGGAAATGTTTAAGTCGACTTAAGGAAAGCCCCGTGTGGACACAGCTTTGTTTAGGTCAACTTAAGCCTCCTTAAGTCAACCTAACTTGTAAGGGTAAACGTACCCCCAGTGTCTCCAAATTTTTCTTGAAACAGCTCATGTAGTGCACAGTTTTGGTTATTTTAGGGTCTTGCTCCTCCTACATCTCATGGAGGAGATCTAGGATTCTGTGTGGCTGCCTCCCATGTAGTTGTACAAATGTGTAGTAATCTTTAGAGACCAGTGGTATTTTGCAGATGGCAAATTGGGGGGGTGAGAACAACCAGTCCCAAGGATGGGTATCCGAGCCCACAAACTTTCTTAGTGTCCCTTTCAGCCTCTTATTAAAGCATTCCACCAGCCCATTTGTCTGAGGATGGTAAACTGACATATTAAAGACTTTCATCTTTTAACAGACCTTCATTCAGTTCCTTCATTAACTTAGAAATGAAATTGATCCCCTGGTCTATGCATTTAAACAAAAGAAGAAGCTACACACCGTGAAGGAAGAACAAACATGCTCTGTGTAAGAGAGACACTGTGGGTGAGGTCATTTGTTTTGTTGGACCAATTTCTGTTGGTGAAAAAGACATGCTTTCAATTCTTCTTCCATTGGTCACCGTCAAACAAAACATGCTTTAATACAGTGAAATGCAAGATAATACATGGGCAACAAAGAATACTTGTCAGTACATACAGGATGGGAGATTATCTTGGAAAGCAGTGACTCACAGAAGGACTTGAAGGCAATGTGGATAGGTGCCTCGACTTGAGCTCTTGATGTAGAGCTGTGGCAATAAAAAAGCTAATGCTATCTTTGCATGTATAAAAAGGAACATTAAATAGAAATAGGAAAGTGATCTTGCCTCTGCACACAACACTGGCAAGACCCTGTTAAAATCCTATTCGGATGTCCATAACTTAAAGAATTATATGAAGATACTTGGCCACAAAAATGATCCAGGGACTGGAAGAAAAAATCTTATGATGTGAGCCTTAAAGATCTCTACTCATTTAGCTTATCAAAATGAAGGTTCAGAGGTTATTTGATCATTGTATGTAGGTATTTATTCATGGAAAATATATCCAATAGTGGAAGGTTTTTAATTTTATTACAAGAAGAATAATAAAATACAGTGTCTGGAAGTGGAAGATAAACTCAACCTTGCAGTTTCCTAGCAGGGAGGATAATTAAAGATTGGAACAGTCTGGAACAGTGCAGGGGGAGTGCAGAAGGTGAACTCACCTTCATTTGATCCTTAAAGTGAGATTAAATATCTTTGTAAAAGATATCCTTTAATCCACCTTGTGAGAGGAATTCAGGGTCCTGTGTGTACAGGGGTCAGACTGGAAGCTTATGTGGTCCTTTCAGGCCTTGGAATCTGCGAGACCTCCTGTTTATTCTTTTCCTTTACAACCCATGCAGAGAATAGGAAGTTGTGCACTACTGCAGCTCTATATTAAGACAATGAGTATAATCAAACGTCACGCTTCAGTGCATTGGCCAATGGCCTTCAGGTATCGAGAAGGAATTATTTTCCCCACTGTACAATTGGTCAGCTGTATGATAGGTTGTTTTCGCCTTCCTATGAAGCATCTGAAAAGGGCCATATACTGGAGACAGGATACCAGTTGGGTTGGACCAGTGCTTTGAGGTAGAACAGTGAATCCTCTTTCTCAGATGTTTCGCTGATGTTTTTATTACATGATAAAGGTCATGTTAATTGCCAGATTGGGGGTTGTGGAAAGAATTCTCTCTCAGATCAAATTGGCTTGGGATTTTTCCCTCCTACAGCATGGGATTTGCATCGCTTCCTACGATCCTCTGAACATATCTTACTTAATCAATTCCCTGCCATTGCAGGGGCCTCAGGCATTGGTTATATCACAGTCTCTTCTGTTCTCTGTCTGTGACACACAACAGCTTAGTCTTCTGAGGACTACAGTGTGTTATCCTAACCTAAGTTATTGGGCTAAATATAGGGGTTACTGGGTGAAATGTAATGACCTCTGAAATACAGGGTATCAGACTTGATGATTTAATGATCCCTGTTGGCCTTAAACACAATGAAACTATAATAAAAATAAGTCAGGCAGACCATTCACTGATCTGCCTCTTAATTCAGCTGAAAAATTCTAATTGTTTTTAAAATGAGTCATTTGCTTCATTCTGCAAATTCATGTGCTAACATTTCTTATCACATTGAGACTAAAATGAGAAAAATCATTGTACCATAACTCATACAAAGTGACACATGAATTAAAAAACTTAAAAACCCAAGTCCTGTTTACTCACTTTGATACGTCTTCCCTTGCATCTTGTCTTCTCTGTCCTCATTGGGGCAGGGACTTTCTTCATATCTATAGCAACAACTACATTTTTGTTCTATTGATGGTTATCTCATTCATATATAGTGGTTTTCATCTGTAGATCGCCAAGCACTTTACAAAGAAGGTAAGAATCATTATGCCCATTTTATGGAGGACGTGTGATTGGGTTTACAGACCCGACACTAAGGTAAAAGAAATGGTGGAATAGTAATAGCCAAGAAGGCCCCACCCCTCAGCAACTTCTGGGCCTGTTCCCTATGGAGGACCTACAAAAATGAGATCTTTGGCATTCTGGCCAGGGGGAGCACTAAGGGGGGAAGTGAGTTAAAAGAAGGCACATGGGGTGCGTCTACACTTATAAATTAAGTTGACTTAAGCAGGCTTAAGTCTGGCTCTTCCGGGACGACCCACGAGTGGCTTCTCGGTCCTGGGAGAGCCAGCCTTGCAGGGCTGGCTCTCCCGCGATGAGCCGCCCAGCTTCTTATCCCGGTGAGAGCCAGCTGGCTCTCGCCGGAACAAGCTGCCAGCAGCTTCCTGGTCTGGGAAGAGCCAGCCCTGCAAGTCTGGCTCTACCTCCACTTATCAAGTCTAGTATAGACTCTCTAAGTCAACTTAATAGGAGCACCTTTAAGTCGACTTAAGAGTGTTGTGTAGACTCTCTAAGTCGACTTAATACGGTCGACTTAAATTCGACTTTAGAAAGTCAACTTAAGAAAGTCGACCTAACTTTCTGAGTGTAGACATAGCCACAGGGTGCAGCCACTGAGGCAGAGAACTCTACAGGAGAAGGACCAAGACTCTGAGTAAGACTTGGCCTGGCTCACCCTTCCCTCTGACTAAGGGAAGACAATTGGACTCTGAAGGTGAGCTGGGAAGCTTGCCCCACCCATGCTGAAGCCCTGAACTATTTAGACTAGGTAAGCAGAAGGCTGGGGCCACACGCCCAACTGAAGGCAAACAGGGAACGTAGGAGGCAGCCCAGGAGAGGCTGATCTGGAATGGCAGCCAGAAGGGACTTGAGCCACCCCGTCTCTCTCCTCTTGGGTACTGAGCCATGACGTCGGCCCTCTCTCTCCACCAAGTCCTGGCCCAGGGCCCAAGGGGAGAGAGGCAAGACAACATAAGGGCAGCCACAAGTTCTAACTTGACCACTAGACCCCCACACTGCCAGGAGAAGCCTCCTCAGTTCTCCATGACCCGACCTCTAGGCATGCTGGCCCCTGAGCAAAGTCTGGTGCAGGTATGGCAAACTCAGGCAGCTGAAAAAGTAACTCAGGTCTCTGGACTCCCAGTCAATTATTTGTTCTGTCAGAATTTTTAGTGTTCAATGGCAAAACAGAATACCTGATTAATAAAAAGTACAGTTGATAAATGAAAGTATAACTATGCAAAGTTTGAATATGCACATATATAATTATACAGAGCCAGAAAGAAGAGCAGAAGGGCAGAAAAAGTAAGCTACTCAAGGATGAGCTGCTCAAGAGACAAAGTAGTAGTTTTAATTGATGAATTGAACACTCTCCAGGGGAAGAACTCTCCTAATTAGCACCATAAGAATTGGTGGTGGAGAGTAGGATGCAGATCTTTTTTCCACTGGATTTAGTTGGGCTTACTGTTACTAACACTGAAACCATTTTTAGTGCATTCTTTTTAACAGTGTGCAGATATCATTCCATAGAAAATTCTTCGAAGGAGAGATAGATAGGATTTGTTTCTGATAGAACTTCTGTTATGTTGGACAGGAAATCTGAAGTAGCTGCCAAGCCCCTTACACATTTTCTGAAAATAATGTCTTGGCATTATCTATCTGAATCATTGATTGGACTTATCTATAGGAGACACTGTTGATGAAGTAGTAGACATCAATCATTTTCAAATGTTAATAGCCTCTATATTTATTCTGCCATTCTCACCCAAAGAATAAAACGGAATTAGCATTTTGTTACAAGCCTCTATCAGTTCAGTGGTTAACAGTTGGCACGAAGTTGAGTACCAGATGGGTGGCTTTAAGTTTCAGATCAATAAAGGCTTTTTGGATACAATATCCTGCAACACATTAATGTCTCCCTGAAGCATCAGCAGATCCATGTTGCAACAGGACATGAAGTATATACTTGGGACAGGAAAGAGGTTTTGGTAAAAACTCTTCGTTGAACTTCTAGAACTAACTCCTGTTTGGGAATGAATTAGCTTTTCTGCAAGGAGGTGTGGTACAGAATGGGTCAGGGAACTGATTACAACATACGAAGCCTATACCTTTTGGTGGTTAGTTAAAATTATACCAGTTATTTTGTTAATTATTAAAGGTGCTCAGCCTCTCCTGTTGGGTAGTGAGGTCTCTTAACTCCTGTTGGCTTAAACGGGAGTGTTTGGCACTCTACATCTTGTAGGACCAGTTCTAAAGCAGAGTGAAGGTTCTGATCCTATTGTTAAAGGAAAGATTGTCATTTGATAGGCATGTCAAGGTGGTGTTCCTAAAGAAGGGTGAGAAGGAGCCTGGTTTTGTTTATGGGGTGTTTTTCCTCTTTGCCTACTCCCCAAAAGAGGAGTAAAGATGATGACAGTCAAATTAATTGTTAGTAGGTTTACATCTGCTACTATTGGGATGTGGCTTTTCTTGTGATCTGGCACAAGAGAGCAGAGGGGGTGTAGGACACTCTATTGATTTCCTTCCATACCACCTTTCCAGCACACAGGAAAAAGCAGACTTCACAGATCCAGAGCAGAGAATGGGGTGGGAAAATGCAAGGAGTAAGTGGAGGCTTGTCTATAACCCCTTGCCCCCCATGGATCTGTGCACTTGTATTCTGATGTCAAAACATGAGGGAATGTACTCTGTGGGTACACTGCAGCCAGGATGTGATTTGCATGTTATGTAGACATGCCCACACTAGCTGTACTCCAGCTAGTTACTGTAAATAGAAACAAGGACATGGGCTTTAATGCTGGCTGCACAAGTCACTATGTACCGAGGAGGGTCAGGCAGGCTTGCACAGTTTGCACTGAAGTCCATGCCATGGCATCCTCATTTCTATTTTTAGTAAGCTAGATAGAACACAGCTAGTGGGGACAAACCTGCACACATGGCAAATCATGCCTGCAGCTGCAGTATAAACATACCCATAGATGCAAATTTAGTTTTTGTCACAGTTTACGCACTCCTCAGAGCACTGAGGAGACTAGAATGAAAATCTTGCCTTTCTCATCTCTCAAACACTCTAATCCTGGAGCAACACAATAAGACACCGTGTGCTACATCTGAAATTAATAACCCAGTCCACTGGGATTTATGTGAATCTAGGGCCAGATCTGCACTGGTGGCAAAATTCTGTGGCAGTTGATGTGAGTTACGCAAGCTACGCAGAGTAGCCATTGACTTTGTAACTTCCTTTCTATGTGCCATATCTACTGCGCTGCACTGACAGGAAATGGGCTCCTGTCAACACAGCACCTGAAGAGGTGGTTTTATTAGATCGAATTCCAGATCGATCGAGCGTGAGTTGAACGGGAAAACTCCATCTGATGGGGGTGAATTTGCCACCATCAGTGTAGACATAGTCTAGTAAATAGTTGTCTGAACTCTGACATTTGGGAACAATAATTTTACCAGGAAGGACCAAGTTATTCATTAAAAAAGGTATTGATGGTGTGGGGTGAAATATAATCTTTATTATTTAGTTGTGAGTGTGTGACAGCTGCAAGTCTGCCTACCCAAGAAATAATTTCTTAGCCCCTTAGCATGAGGAATTTGTATCATATGTTTTACCAAAATTTGTATAATTTAATACTGGGTACCGACTAAACAGATTGAAGGAATTTGGCATAGATCAGTTGATATATATGTTTTTTTGCTAAAATATCAGGTAAAATCTTTGACTCATTGAAATAAATAGTAAAACTCCGATTGACTTCAGTGGAACCAGGATTTCACCTTCAGCTTCACATGAACCTGTTAGAATTTGACTGGAACTAAGAGGCCGGTGACAGAACGAGACATCATAAAATATTTTAAATTGACTGTACAATCATTTGTCTTGGAATAGTTTAGAAAACTCTCTAAATTTTGCCTGTAAATAGTGAAGATTAGTATGTCAATTGTGGCCTTTTATAAAACACCTGCTTATTTCAAATTCCCAAACTAATGTTTCATAAAAGGTAATTAAATCCTGCAATCTTTTTTCTATACAGTAACAAGAATTTCTCTGTGGGTAGATGTGTTATTGTCTGTGGTTGATCATTCAGGTACTGTATATCCAGAAAGGGTGCATATCATATAATCTGTCATATGATAATCAAATTAGTTGCACTGCCTAATAATACAAAATATGATGTGACAATTTAGTCTTCCCATTTTTTAAAAAAAATCAAAACTGGAGACTCTCAAAGAAAGTATTCTGTATTTTTCTCTATTAGGTTACAAAACTGAAATCAATAGGAGTTTAAATCTCTTAGAACTACCCAGTTGGCTTCATCCTTGTTCTTCTGAATATGCTGAAGTAGCTTACTAGTTTTGCTGATATATTTTTTCAGTGAAATGCTAACTGTGCCTGAAGGGAGCTGGAGGAATATATTGAAATTACACACCATAATCACATCTGTGAAATTCTTGACAAATATAACTTCTCAGAGCAATTGACAACCTTGTGTTATCCATCGGCAAATGGTGAAAAAAGCTTCAACCTGATGAATGTTATTCATGGTACAAGTCTTGTTTCTTTGTAGCTTTTTGAGTTTGTCATCTTCAGTTTTCATAAAAAGTGCTCATTTTCCACTGGAAACATTCTCACCATCTTTTTATGTCCTCTGGTGGCTGAGAGGAATAAAACACATTTAAGATACCTGAAGGGAAGATGATGAGAATCACAACTATGAACCTACTGAGGAAACTCTTGTGATTATTTTTTTTGTCATCTTTAGTCTTCATAACCATCATATTTTTGCTTTTTCCAGATACCTATAGCACAATTACATGTAAATGTGTTTTTGTGATGTGAAACTTGCCTATTGGAAACTATAGTCTCCTAAACCAGAGAAGCAAAATCTATTTTGTTCATCAGTAACTGATGACCAAGTAAAAGTGTCATTGATTCCTACTGGTATTTTTTTTTTCTTTTGACAGAACATCTGCGCAAAGCAAAAAATAGTGTGGCACTAATGATATTTGTGAAATATATTTTTGTTTAGTTTTTAAAGTTATGATAGAAATCATTCCTAGACAGGCAGTCTTTTAAAATTAAATTATTTCATTTGTCATTGTCATGTTTCTTTTTATTTTATAGTATGATTTTCCCTTATATATTATGTGCATATTGTGTGTATGTGTATGTGTATTATGCATAAAAATATATCACTGTCACTATTAAAAAGTCAACATTTGTCACCAGTTAACACACAAAAGTTGGAAGAGGAGGAAATAGCTTATCTCATATTTCCTTTCACATTCTACTGTATACTAACTGTTGAAAAATGCTGACTTTTTATGGAAACCACTGCATACATACATATACATGCCCAGATATTATGGTGATGAGTGTCATGGTGACGGATTTCATACAGATACGTTGAATATATATGTGTACACTGTGGTGGTGAGATCCCTATCCATAAAGAGTTTAGATGCTGACAGTTTAAACAATTCGTTTCAGTCATATAAAAACAAGTCTTTATCTCTCTTCAATACATCCACTAACCCCGCAGCAATGCCAGCAGAACTAAACAAATGTTAGCTGTTTTAGACCTATCATGAGCCAAGAAAGCATTAGGTTTTTTTAATGAACTACAATCAAATGTTCAAACCACTATAACGTAAAAAAAACTTTGTCTAATATTTATTAAATATCCCCCATGTAAAAATATTATATCCTAGGATAAGATCCTAACTGCAAAAACAGCTTGAAAATTGTGGTTTTGTTGGTGATGTTTGGACTGCGTAATGAAAATGAAGCATATAATGGAAAGCAAACTTTATCCTTAGCCCCCCATTTTCTTTTTTATACATAATTGGTGTTTGGGTGTGTTTTAAGAATTAACTTGAAATAAATATCAAGTTTTTATCATGAAAAATGATCAACAATGCATGCGTAATTATTTCTGTAATTTATCCAATAAATTATTTCATAGGAATAACTACTGAATTAGTTTGACCAGACAGCAAGTATGAAAAATCAGACGAGGAGATGGGGGATAATAGGCACCTATATAAGACAAAACCCCAAATATTGGGACTGTCCCTATAAAATCAGGACATCTGGTCACCCTTTATTAAACAAATATGTAAAATAGTTTAATCTGTATGGAACTTCATAAAGAATCTTGAAACTATATGTCAATGTAACATTATTTTTGTTTACAACTTTATAAATTATTCAGAGGTTCGTATTATTTACCACCTAAAGAAGTATTTTTTTATATCTAAAGAAAGCTACCTATAAGTATTATGTATCTTAATCGAATGTCAAATGTCTATAAATAGGCTTTCTCTAACCCAAAACTTAAGAACTCTTATTCTGAACACCTGTCAGATAAATTGGCACTAAATTTTCCTGGTAAGAGGAAGGGAAGGGAAGGTATAAAACCTTGAGGTTTGGTTGAATAAAAAGTCTTTTTAAAAAAAAAGTAAATGCAATTTAAAAATTCACGTAATTTTGTCTAATAAATAGAAGACCCATTGTGGGCTAAGAAAAATTTTAAATTAACAAAATCAAAGATATTCCATCACAAAATGTACTTTGTTCTTTATTTTGATAAGTGTAGTTAATTTTAATTATATTTATTGCATTAAATTATAGTAGATGGCTTCTGGAACATCCTGTAAAACTATTGGTGATTTAGAGGCTTGCTCCTGTTGAAGTTAGTGGCAACAGGAATTGAGGTTCTTAAACTCCAACTGAGCAAAGCACTTAAGCATATGCTTAACTTCAAGCATGTGAATTATTTTAGTTGAAATGTATGGGACAAGTTAGGTGTTTAAAGTTAAGCAGGTGCATACAGTGCTTTGCTGAATTGATATCTAATGCCTTTTTCTACACCAGAAAGATGGGAGTTGAACTAATTTAAGGCTTTAAGGGATAAATGGCCTTCTATCCACACACATTACCATTTCAAATGATCTGGTATCTTATTCTGCATTAATTAATGCTTTTTGTAATAACTCTGTTCTGGAACGTGGGGGACTGGATGAATTTCATGTGGAAACATCTGTATTTCAGATTTACTCTTCAGCTTCTGGTAGTCCTCTCATTGCTATCCCATAGTGCATTGCTTCGCACCTAAACAGGTCTGTATTTTTACCTGGTTGCCCTCTAAAGTTGCAGGGTTATCTTGACTGGATGTCACTGTCTCATTTAAATGCTGGTTTGTAGTCAGGTGCAGTCCTTTGTAATTCCAGCCACATACCCATTATAGAAACCATGCCCCATGTTTTTGTGTGGTCCTATCAGGATGTTTTGGAGTTCCTTAGCTTCTCAGGAGAGGACCATGTCTAATCCCATCTGAACAGCAGTCACAAAAATGCCAAGTTTGACAGGGAACTTGTGGAACAACTGTATGCGAATGGGGTGTCCCCGGAGCGCACAGCCCCGTTCTGCTATGGAAAAAAAAAGGAGCACAGAGTCCTAGTTTGAGGCGCAAAAATCAGGCACATGGGTCCCATCGGTGGCCCCAGTATCATTTGGAATCCCTAAACATCCAAATCTACCAACAATCGCCTCTGCATTGACAAGTTTTGTGACCCAGCACAACAGCACTCTTTCAGCAGCAGTGCATACCCCATGACAACCGCCCTCCAATTGATCTAGGACTCTGTGCTCCTTTTTTTTCCCATAGCAGAACGGGGCTGTGCGCTCCGAGGACACCCCATGATTTGTAGGTACCAGGAGAGTAACCCTGGGATTGTTTGGTTTGACCCAAATCCCAGAATTGCAGTAGGTTCTGGTAGGCATCCGAGAATTCTGTGAGAAAAATCCCAGAATGCATAGAGGCTAGTGGCAGAACTTGTATCATAGATATCTGTCCAAAATACTGCGTGATTATTTCAAGGAAGAGCAGAGCTGTGTGGATGCAGTGATTCACAAGGGCTTAAGACAGAACAAATGAGGTAGTATGGTTGTATTCTTTGCTATTGCTTTTCTGCTTTAGTTATAGCAGAAAAAAACATATTCCAAAACATATTCTCTCACATAGGAGAGGCTGTAGTGATTTAAGAACTTAGGGTGAAATTCATCCCTGTGCAGAGACACAGCCCAGAGTTTATGCACCACTTACATTCCATTGTGAGGGCTTAAGTGAGACTTCAGTGATGAATAGACCTTGTGTTGGCCTTCTGTAAGGGAATTTTACCCTTACTGCAGAGCTGTCAAGTCTTTGCTCAGCGGTGTAGTTAATAAGTCAGTAGCTCTGTGGGTTTTTTGAGAGCATGACTGCACAGAATCAACAAGGCTCTACTGCATGGAATAAATTAAAAGTTCTCCCTCACTTAATAAAAAAGAAAAATCAGAAGCCCATTGGTCTGCGATTTTATTCTTTTGTGGCAGATTTCACCACTAAAACCTAGGCTGAAACTAGAAACGATTGATAATTTTCCACTGGAAAATGATGACTTGATAAAATGAAAACATTCTGCAGTACTGCATTCATTCTGTTGAAACTTGTTGCAGAAACGAGGCAGGCCGGGTTGTTTCCTGCCTAGCTCCCTGGGATCCCCCATCCCACTATAGCCCACCTGGAAGGCTCCTTAGCACAGATCCGAGTTCCCTTAAAGCAGGGGTCGGGAACCTATGGCTCGCGAGCCAGATGTGGCTCTTTTGATGGCTGCATCTGGCTTGCTGCCAAATCCCCCCACCCCTGCTGCGGCCTGCCCCATGCGTCCGGGGCAGTGGGGTGGCCGCGGCTGGGGCAGGCTCCCAGTCTCCCACCCGCCGGCCGCCTCAACTTCCCCGCCCGAAGCCGACCCCGCCCCGCCCCTGTTCAGGTCCCCGCCGGTGCTCCCTCCCAGCTGCGCAGACTCCTGCTGCGGCCGGGCTGGGGAGATTCAAATCTCCCACCCTGAGCATGCTCAGAGAGAGCGTGCTCAGGGTGGTAGCGGCCTGGCCGAGAAGCAGCTCTGCCGGCCATCCCTGCAGCTGCGAGCCTCCGGCCAGGTAAGGGGGCTGGGAAGGGGCTGGAGGGAGGCCTGGAAAGGGGTGGGGCGGCCGGGGCCGGGGGGGCTAGGTGGACCTGGGACAGGTCCATGGTGGCAGGGGGGGCACCCTGACAAAACCCTGGCTGGGGTGATTTAGGGGGAGTGGTCCTGCTTTTTAGCAGGGGGTTGGACTAGATGACCTCATGAGGTCCCTTCCATCCCTATTATTCTATGATTCTATAAGTGCCAGGGGGCTCAGCCTTTGCCCCATTGTACCTTGGTACAATGGGGCAAAGGGGGACAGGGACCCTGGCAGGGCATAGGGGCAGGGTAGGCAGGGCTCTGCCCTGCCTTGTGGGAGGGCATGCCAGCCACCTTGGCAGGGAGGGCAGTGGGGAAGCCCTGGAGGCCCCTTAGAGTCGACTTAGGGCTACTCCACATCTACACTGGCTAAGTCGACTTTCTAAATTCAACTTAAGCAGAAAGTCGCCTTAAAAGGAGGTTTAAGAAAGTCGACTTAATTTTTCCTTAAATCGACTTAAGCAGCTGCTTAAGTCGACTTAAGGAAAGTGTAGTGTAGACGCAGCGTAAATTAAGTTGACTTAAGCAAGCTTAAGTCGACTTAATTTACAAGTGTAGACGGACCCTTGGAGGGCAGTCTTATGAAATGTTGATCATCTCCTATGAGGTACTGAAAATGGGTGTTCTGTCCTTCGCAAAAGCGTACTGTTCATTAGCAGGATAGGGCCCATTCTGTAACCCTTATAAATGCAAGTAATCCATACTCACAGCAGTAGCTTCAGTGACTTCTGTAGGACTCATGTGTGAATAAGGGCTGAAGAATTTGGTGGCCATAATTTCCAAGCCTAGTGGGATAAAAACATTGACTGATGTCTAAAATAAGGATTTTTTTAAAAAGGAGAAACTTTGCTTTTTTTTCCCAGTTTTCCCCTTTATCAACAACTTTACTTTTAGTAAAGAATTTTTTATTTCAAAGACAAGTTATATGGCTATGGGAGTTGCTTTTAATGCCTTGAAGTGGACCTCAGGCAAGAGCAGTTCTCATTGGTTAACTAGGAGATCAGAGCTCAGGTCTAAGATTTGCCAGGTATACATCTTTCTATCACTGTATCATTGATGATTTTCAGTCGTTAGGCAGTTAATAAAAGGACAAGAGTTATCCTAATTTAGGATTTGCCTTTGGGTAATATCGCTTAATATAACAAAGTATAAAATAGCATTTGTTTAATTATATGTGACTCATATTCTCTGGTTACATCAGGATCATCTTTGCTGAATAGTTTATTCAAGTATTTATATAATAACTCACATTTTTAGAGGCAAGGCTAATACTTCCATAAAGTATTTGCATTAGTCCTCAAATATCTCAAATCTACTGTACTATCACACAGATAAGAGTACAAATCTTTCTTTACCTTTCTCAAAGCATATAATATTATGAGGTAGTTTCTGAAGCAACAGATTACTGTCAGCACTTCACTTTGACCTTTAGCATGACCCTCAGTGAGAGGGATCTTTATCTCTTTGCATTTCACTGAACTATAGATGGTAGCTTCCTTGTACTTTCACAAACCTAAACCTCAAATTGCTATTGGAATGTTCTGGGTTTTTTGTTTTTGTTTGTTTGCTTGCTTGCTTGTTTGTTTGTTTAAATAATGAACACTAAAATTCCTTGCTTGAATGAGGTCAGCAGACACAGAATTACAGCAAACATGCAAATCTCTTACCTTTTTGCCCAGGTTAACTAAGTGTGTGTTTGATGGATGAGTAAAATATCATTCATTTTTCATCCTCATCCATTACTGTGATAAAGGGCAGCTGAGTAGATCTTGTTCCTGAACTGGTAATTTCCTTCCCAGTTGTGTAAGGCTGGTTTACAGATATTTAATAACTTTAAAATTAAACATTGAGCCTTTAGTAAAGTTCTTCCTTTGCTTAGGTGTGCTGTGAAATAGATTAAAACTGTAAGCAATGATTCATGCTGCCAATAAATGATTTTTTTTTAAAAGTCTCTGAAATCAAATCTAGGTTTCTCTGTTGCTATTCTAGTTCTTGACCAAAGTTTTTTGTTTTGTTTTCAATCATCCCCAGTCTCTTTCTTAACATAGTCACTGTTCAGTCTTAAACCCAATGTCCTTTCATTCCAGTCAGCATTGTAGCCACCACGTCATCAAATCCATCTTCTGTCACTCAACTTCAAATTAGACATAAAATAGAATCCCTGATTCTTGTGGTCATTAAAGTTTGTCACACTTTTTGCCAGAGTGAGCATATCTGTCCCAGTATTCTGACCCAATTGCTGATAGGATAACTATGTTTTTTAATCTACATTTTCCTGATTTTAGCTCAATAAATTATCTTTCTTCACTTATACTAAACTGATGTGTGTTATCACAGTTGCCACATTTCCTCCCACACATCATGGTATTTCATTGGTAAGCGGAAGTCACTTATGCAGATATTGCCATATTTTGACTTTGAACATGCATATACGGTAGATAGCAAGTACAAAAAACACCAGCTAGTAAGTGTGAAAAATTGGGATACTTTTTTTTCAGGGTGGAGGAGGGCATAGTTGCATATATAAAACAAAGCCCCTAATATTGGGACAATCCTGACAATATCAAGAAATCTGGTCCCCATACATGCATGCCAGTCTTCCAGTGAGATCAATTGGAGGGCCACGTGTATATCTAATGTAAGGATATGACCCATCATTTATAGAGTTTTTGGAACCTTTAGGACAAAAAGCACTCTAAAAATAGTCTGCTTTTCTCAGGTTCATGGAGTTGAAGAGTCCTTCTACAGTTATTGTTAGTATGTGAATGTAAATCCTGTGCTATATATATGTGCTTAAATTTGTATTGTTCATGAACCTATTATAATAGGGACACAGTAAATTGGAAAAAATACACGTGAGACACTACTGCATTACTAATTAAGGCATCTTTTTCTATTTAGCACATTTCCCAATAAGAGATTTAAATTTATCACAAAGTTTCTGATCCTTTAATTTTTTTTTCTTAGTAAAATATATTCTAGCAGTTGCCAGTGAAGTACAGTCGCTACAGTGTGAGGTTTACATGTCCCAGGATTCTCTTGTTGATTTTTTTATTTCGCAGGTTTAAAAGCATATAAAACCGTATAAAAGTAATAAAGACGATTTAAAAATATAACTCTCTCTTACTGACCAGAACTAAAACAACTGAGTGAACATTTATATCCTTTATAAAACCCTGAAACTACTCTTTTGGGACATAGTGTAAAATGAAACAACATTTCAGTTACTTTTAATTTCAGAAAGAGCTGTAAGTGTTTTGTCCCGTTTCTCCTCCTATGATCTTCTCTAGCATCTTCATCTCTTTCAGAGGCATTGCTTGTGCCTCTGATTAAACTCAAATTAAATAAAATTTTAAAATAAAACTTAGAAAACTCAGTGTTGGTAGTGCCTGTATTTGGTAACAGTAAGTGAAATACTTTTTAAGCAGTACAAGTGACAAAATACCCACCTGCTAAATATAATAACCTATGTTGGGGCAATAGTTTTCCTCCAGATCATAATGTAGAAGAAGGGGCAGAATTGTGCCCCCATGGAACAGATACCTCAAATTGGATTTTGATGCATTCACTGGAGGCAAGGGTCATTCATGCAGAAGCCATGTTCTTCCACACTTCCTCCCACTCCCCTGCAATTTTCCTAAATCACCGTCAGTGTGCTTGTGAGAAGCTATGTTGATAGCATTTCCCTTGGTTGAAGATGCACTAGCACCTTCAAGTAAAAGATTTTACAGTCTAAAAGGGCTCCGTGCAAAAGTTAACACCTGCAGAAGACTCCATCCTAGTTTTCAGAAAGAGAGTGGAACGTGCATATTAAACCCAGCCTTCTCCATTCCCACCCTAGTCAAATACATTCCTGGCCAGATCCTGTGGAGGATCCTCAGCAAGGACAGCAGTTAAGGGTCCATGGTGACCAAACTCTCCTGCTCCTTTTGTGGGCGCAAGGAGAGAACCATGAGTGCAGTTGGCATTTGGCGCCTAAGGTGCTTGAAAGTGCTCTACTTTATTCAGCGTCTGAGTTCTAACTGATCCCCATTGCTTAACAGGAGCCTCTTTATAACAGAACAATTGCTTCCAATGGGTTCTGCCCAGACCCTTTTAAAAGTACAGTTCTCCACAATCCACATGCAACTGGCCCTTTGGGAACATGCTGCCTCGCAGTATGAAATTGCTAAGTGTTAACATAATGACATATATGGGGAGAAAATTGAAGGTAAGCATTATCTCCTGCCACTGAATCATGCTGAGTGCAAATGTCAGGGGATTATTCCAACAGTGCAGAAATGGTTTTCATTTACAGTGCTCTGTTTATGTTGCTTTTACACAAAATATACAGCTTCTGACAATTGCACTTATCTTACTAAAAAAGTTAAAAGTAATACGTATTTATTTGTGTGATATTGGGTCGCCCCTGAGACAGAAAACACAATCTGTCGCCTGTCAGTAACCATTTGCTATGGATAAAATACACTACTATCCAGTTAATTTAGATTGATTATATGAAATGAAGAGTTAGTCTCATCTATCTCAGATGGCCCAATGATGCACCTGATCCAACCTGCCATCACAGTTGGCTCTGACGAGATATTCCACGTGTCACTCCTATCAAATGAGCCCAGGACAGGATAGTCATAGGTGTTCATACTCATGCCTGCACAACCCATCTTAAGTCAACAGACTTGAGTTAGCAGAACTCATGTGGAGGTTCTAAAATGAGCTGTGTAAGACAGGGCTTTGAAACAGCAGCTTATGTTAGCGCTCAGGCTTTGAAGATCACCCCATTCCCGAGGCTTCAGAGCTCTGTGTCCAGCTCGATCTGCGACTTAGAAGGTCTGTTTACATAGTTAATTTTAAAGTGCTACCATAAGCCCCTTTACTAAACTCTGTTGATCCAGGCTGGGAGGATTTTTCCCCCCTGGATGGGTAGACATTTAGAGAGTGGATTACTCTTAGGACTAGTTTGAAGCAGATTGACAAGAGGGCCATGGAGAAACTTGCATTGTACTGCTTGTGCTACATCCCAGAGATCTCAGTCTGGAACCTCTTACAAGTACTGTAATTCAAAAAAGGAATGTTACTTTCTTTACAGATCAGTAGGGATTTTTTTTTGTTCAAAAGGATACCTTGCTGCTCTCCAAAATGCTTACTTAATGCGGTGGTCGGTATAATTGGAGCTAGCAAAAAATCATCTGTTCAGCAAAAAGTGTTTGAAAGCCCTCTGTATCAGTCTGATAATGACTGGTGGTTTGCGTACTGACAACAGATTGGCGGGAGAGGGGAGTACTCGGTTGTCTCAGCTGGTTGTTGCCTGACTAGTATTGGACGACTACGGAAGACGTCAGTGTATTATTTTGTATTATGTGTCGCTATGAGCCTGATGCGCAACGTTTGACTCCAGCTTCAGGTTGTTTTTTCCTCCATCTTGGTTCAACCTGTTTTGAAACGAGACCTGTTGCAGAATCTTCAGCTGGAGCCAGATCTGGGTTTTCCAGAGATTTCCCAAAATCTCCTGTTATTCAGGTTTATTTCTAATAAGGAAACAATGATTAATATTGGTGCACTGTCCATTTTATTTTATTTCACTGATTTACTGCCAATGGAAACAAACTCTTTAATGCATACTTTTCACTAGAGACTGTTTAATTTATTTCCTGCTTCTGCCACCAATGGATAGTGGACAGTAAATGTCATTGTTCAGTCATTAACTCAGCCCCATGATGACTAAAGTTTGCTAATCTTGTTGGTGTATGGATAGTTGCATTTTATAATGCCAGAGGTAGTACTGTTATGATGGAAGGAGTTAATGACAGATATCAGCTGCGTCTTTGCGATGTAGTTCAATCTCCTTAAGCCAATGGGTGTGTGTAGTGGGGCTTTCAGTCCTGGAGCAGTGAAATTGCATCTCTGCTTCAGCTTTCCTGACTGAAGGTTTTAGTACGTCCAATATGGCGTGTATATTGAAGAGTGCCCTTTCATGTGTCTAGTTCATTCAACCCTGAAGGCAGAGCATAATACAAATAGGCTTCCTGCTCAGCTTTTTTGGCACATTCTGGGCTATCTTCCAACATGGCCTTATAGTTTCCCTCCTTAGGACAGGTGTTTCCCACAGCTCTCTGCTGAGATCCAGACCAGCTGGAGGGTTTTAGCCAGCTTCTCTTCCAGCTGGGCCCTTTTATCAATCAATCCTTCCACCATCAAGCTGGGAGGGTTCAGCAGGCAGATCTTTCCCCGGAGTTGTCATCTTCCTGCTAATTCAGAGCCCAATGGCTCTAAATTATTTATAATAATTTAGTCATATACATAACATGAATTAAGTATAAAAACTGTGATCACGACCCTGATTCATTATGATACCTAAGCACATGCCTAACATTAGCCAATGTTAACATTAACATCATTGAGGTCAATGTGAATACTTGTATACTTAAAGGTAGGCATATGCATAAGTTGAATCAGGTGTATGTGAAGACTAAAAAGTGTTTACACTGAAATTAGAGGTTCTTATGAGGTTTTTATATGTGATGTTACTATATACGATTAGGTGGAGGAATAATGTTTTAAAGAACTGTTAATGTTTCATTCAAGAACTATCAAGAATTGAGATTTTGGATGGTTTTTTTTTTTTTTTAAGGATATGGATCCAGATCTCCAGCCCCCGCTCCCGCAAAGTTTGGTGGTGGTCAGATTCAAGTGTTTGGTTTGGTTCACAATAATTATAAGGAGACAGCAGCAAAATTTGCACAGACATACTGTCCTCACATCTGCCCCTGCATTTCCCATCATCCTCAAATGATACGAATATCACACTGTCTGGAAAGGCTCATAACAATGAGTTCCTATATCCAGGTAGATGATCAAAACAGGCAGTGTAGTCTATAATTTTTGTACACCAAGACAGTAACAAATGTGAACTACTGGATCACTGTACCAGTCCTACTGTGGAGTTGCAGAGAGTCCTCTTAGGCTTTCCAGTTTATCTTGCCACCCAATCAAGCTGGAGTTAGTGATAAATGGTCACTTACAACAAAAATCACACCACATTCAGGTTTTTTCCAGTTCCAAGAAACTAGTCACTTACCTCAGATCAATGGGTACCTAGATATTACACCAAAGACAATGATTGTAGCCAAACCTGTAATAAACTATCTAAAGGTTTTATAACTAGGAAAGAGAAAATAAGAACGTTATTCACAGATTAAAGTAAGTAAACATATTCATGCACATTACCATCTAAATCTAAGAGTGACAAAGTTGTAGAGGTCTGTCAATTCAGTGTCTTTCTGGACAGACCCAGGCAATAACCCATAGGAATCTGTGGCTCCAGTTTGATTTCTCTGACCCTGTGAGAGTTCAAACAGCAAAAAGATGAAAAATCTTCATATCAGTTATTTTTGTTTCCTTTGTTCCAGCATTCAAAGCCATGGGAAGAGGATTTCTGCATTTACTTTACCATGGGTAGATGGGGCAATTAACAAAAGTTTGTCTTATAATGTCCTACTTAAATTTCGATAGTTCCTCTGGATGGGTAGGAAGGGGTAGTTCCCATGCCTGGGTTCACAAGTTGAGAAAATATTTTCAAAGTTATAAAGCAAAACGTGTTTTCTTGGAGTGTGGAATACAGCCATTACAAGTGAGATTAGAGCATACGGCAATTTAAGAGCATTTCATAAAAATCTAAGCAGCAAATACTTTTTTATAAGACTAATACTTATTTTGAGCAAAACTAACATACAATGGAGAGGTCTGATCCCCAGCTATGAGTTTGTCAGTTCTTAGCTAATGCCTTCCCCAGGGCAGATTGGCAAGAGCTCTGTGGGGTTTTTGCCTTCTTCCGTAGCATGGGGCATGAGACACTTGCAACTGAATTCTCTGTACTTTAAAGTCTTTAAATCATGATTTGAGGATTTTAATAACTCAGTCATAGGTTAGAAGTTTATTACAGGAATGGGTGGGTGAGGTGTTGTGGCCTGCATTGTGCGGGAGGTCAGACTAGATGATCATATTGGTCCCTTCTGACCTTAGAGTCTGAGTCTATGAGCGTGTAGCATTGGCAAGAGCTGGTATCTGGCCTGCTTATCCCAATGCATATATCATCTTTCCAAACACAGAACACAAATACTACAGTTTTATCATCTGTTCCATCTAGTTATTGGCATATACTATTTTAGGATATATTTTGTTTCTAATATAGTTTTAAAACTCCTTATTGCCTTTAGTCCTGCTAGCCATGAATTTTTCCATAGTGTCTTTAGCTTTCCTTATCAATTTTCTATACTTCATAACCTTTCATTAATTGCTATCTTTTCTACATTTCCCCATTAGTTATGTAATGCTTTTTTATTTCCAGTTTGCTGGTTCACTTTCCTGCTGAACCAGGATGATATTTTAGCCAAAATTGTCCTTTTCTTGACTAAGAAATCATAGGTTTTTGGCTGGGTAATAAGCTCTTATGATGATGATTATTATTATTATTATTATTATTATTATTAAATTTTATTCAGTTATGTAATCATTAAATGGAAAAATCATATAATGAACCAAAGAACTATAATGTCACAGAAGAATTTCCATATATGGAAGAGTAAAATCTATTAATTGGTGTGTGGACTGAAGATTTCCCAGCAAGTGCCAAAAATGCATATGATGCCCCTGAGTATTTGATTTAGCATTTGGATATTTAATTTAGCTGAAAGGTTTTAGGGGAAAAATGCCCACCAGACTGCTCCTTGGTGCCTTCATAATGGAGGAGAGAGGGATGCTGAGACAATATTATGAACAACCATTTTATTTCTCTTCTTCCTGCATCTCAGCTTAACAACTTGTTGAGACACTGGACAGAGTTCTGTCTTTTCAGGACTTTCCAGAAAGCATTACGCACTTAAACCTCAGGGCTAAGGTATGTAAAACCCACATATGTAAATGTTATAGTTTCCAATCAACTTCAAAGAGAGAGTACCATACAGTTTCTGAGTAACTCAAGCATATAACGCACACAGAAAACATTATAAATAGTATTTTGAATCTTCTGAATAATTTTTAAACAAAAACTGTTAGATAGTAAAGCTACTGGCATTCCTTATACAGACTTCCCCATTTTGTTTGCTATTACATATATTCAGATATAATGCCCCAGTATAACAAATTTAATTCTATACTTTAGGACACACGTATAAACACATTGGGAATGGCAGCATCTCAAACTTTTCAGACATCTTAGAACTCTGTGAGCAAACATGGTCTGGGGATCTCTGTAGTTAGCAGGATTTCAGCTCTGGCATTGATAGTTGACTGATCATTTCAATTGTTGGTGAAACTGAAATCTGTAGCCTTCATCCAAAGTCTACAGGAAGTGGGATCAGCAAGTAAAATAAGCATTCCCTGTTTTTTTATAAGTTCCAAAGGGATAGCCATGTTAGTCTAATTCAGCAAAACGAACAAGGAGTCTGGTGGCATTTTGAAAGACTGACAAATTTATTTATAAATAAATATATTTGCTAGTCTTAAAAAGTGCCACCAGACTCCTTGTTTTTTGTGTTTCTTTAATAAGGTTCTAATTCTACAGAGCACTATTTTTCCCATAAGTCCAGCTAACTCAGGTAAGGATTTATCAACTTTTACCTCATGGAGCTCCCCCGTTGTCTCTGAAACTGAGACAATACCAATTTAAACCAGTTAGCTGATAGCTAAACGTAAATTCTGTAGCCTCTGGGGGTAACAAATACTCACCTCCCAGCTCGCCTGCTAGGTCTGTAAAACATACCTTGGCAATCCAAACCTTATCCTAACAGAGGACTTCCCCGGTAATACATAGTTACCTGTTATTTCCTTGATATATGATGCATGAATCTCTACAGTGCATATATGCACTACATCTATTGGTGGGAACAGGTCAAAAATAAATCCTCTTGCAATGTATAAAAGAAAAATATTTCTGATAACTGGAAGTAATTCTCTTGTTCCTTGTTTGTGATGTCTTGGTAAAACTGACTGTTATTGAATTTCAAAGGCCTTTTCTAAGTGTCGTCATTTGAGAGTCAGTTGTACAAGGTCACTGTCAATCTGTTTAGGTTAAAATATTCATCTTCATTATGACCAACCCTGGAGTCTCCACTTCTGGAGATATGATAGTAGTTTAGTTTCCATACTCTTTGGTCTTTCCATTGAGGCAGCTAACAGGAATTGCATGATGATTGTATTCATGGTGTTACAAACCTTAAATGTGTCTGTATATTTCTATTTACACTTTCCCCGACCCTAATTCCCTATTTGGAATGCAGGCTTTATTGTTTTTATGCTTTCTCTCTTTGAACATGCTCTCATGAAACTACAAGTAACTATTGCTTGTTTCTTGTATGTTTCTTTTTTCTGCCCAGTAACTAAAGTTAATCATGTCTTAATTAGAGTGTCGTGTTGGATGCTCCAGCCTCCTTTACACATTTGAATACTCCCTCTCACTAGATTTCTTAATGCTTCAAACTTGCTTTTTAAAAAAATCCAATGTTCTTTCAACAAATCCATTCCTTGAATTTGAATAACCAATGGAATTTAGCACGTAGTTTCTTTATAACATAAACAGTACACCCCTCAATACCATCTGCTTCCTATTGGTAAGAGGGTGATCCAGAATGACCTATTTTCTGTTTGAATTCTTTACTCTCTGAATAATACCAGTTTATTCATATCTATGATAAGGTAAACAGGACAATGAGGCCATTTTTCATGGGACCTGAAGAAAATATATGCAAATACATGCCTACAATTGTGCACCTTTACTTACTGGTACAAACACTTCCCATGATTGCTCATGAAAATTAGGTGACTGGACATGCAAATGACTAAACACCTGACTGTTGTCATGCTAATACCTTATCTAAGGGACTGGTCAGACAGTAGAGATGCCCTGCGCAATCTTTCCAAGTCATTGACTAAGTCAGTGAATATAAAGAAAAGTTATTTCCCTATTTTCTATTTGGGGTTTTTCACACTATATTATATAAATGCATGAACTACTTTGATGTTTTAGGAAGCTCTTAATGCCACATTTGGACTGATTAGCATTTTTTGCTTTTGCTTATATCTTGTGCTAAAAATTATTAGATCTTGCTGTCTAGAGTATTACATTCTGCATCATATCAATTAATAGAGGCTGACTGAATTTGTCCTTGAAGTAGAGAAACAACAGGTCATATGAAGGAGAACAAACTAAAAACAGGGAGAAATTTTTTAGAAGTATTTTATCTTAAAAGAATGGTCTTGATTCATCCTCCTGTAGTTGGTCTCTAGTAGTAGAAGAAAAGGCCAGTGGTAGAAAAGAGTTTGATCATAGGGTGGGTGCAGGAAGACAAAGTGCCCACAAATACAACTCTTTCAACAAACTCAATATGCATAGCCCCAAAAGAGGGTAGCGGTATCTGGGGAAGGGGTGTGATCAAGGAGCTCAGGAGATGTGCTGATTCAGCACATCCCATTACAGCTTTCACTAGTAGGAGCCCGGGCTTCAAGTTAAAGCTGCCCATCCCTAACAGAATCATGTCAAATAGTGCCTGGCTTCTCTGCACGGTATCATTCTGCCCTTCGTCACCACCACCATATGCAGCACTTCCCAATGGCTCCAGATGCTAATAGATCCCATCTGGATACTCTGCTCTTTGGATCACAAACAGCATGTGAATAATTATCATTGTAGTTGTCTGGACACCAAAACCATGATGCTCTGTTTTAAAAGCATGAAACATGACACTCTCAAATCTTCTAAGCTTGTTTTGTTTGCTTATTAACAGTTCATCCTCTATCCTGTAAGATGTCACATCACTTTTGAGGAAGTCCCAGGGAGTGCAGCCAAATGTAATTATATATTGTATCATTCATAAGAAGTACATTGGAACATCACATTGTGGGGCACTGTCATAATTAGAGAGCTAACAAACCCTTAACATAACCAATTAATACACCCAGCTGTTATAATGCAAAGTACAATCAGTGACTAATGTCCCTAGAAATAACTTTCAAACAGCAGCAGGCCCATTGTGTTTCTTTTTTAGCGTGAGTGAAGAACAAGTTACTACTTTGCGTCTCTGTGTTATTGGGAGTTGAAAAATTAATTTCTAAGATTCCTTCCTACATAAAGGTCTCCAAAAGTCAACAGTAAAATAATATTTCTTGTGGTTTTGCAGGGGTGGAATCTAGCTGCAGAGCTGGATCACACCTTCCTGCAGTTGAGTGGTATTCACGTCCAGGGGCTTAGTTCAGCTTCATCTCTATTGTCTTTGTTTACTTTGCATTCATGTATACCTGACCCTTTCTGATGATAATAAAACTTGAGATATATATTTGTGCATGTCACCTACCTCCGCTTCCCTTTCTATATGAACAACAAAAAACAAATAGATTTTTCTTCTCTCTCTATTAAGGGTACAATTTGTTCTGACACTAGAAATACTACAGATGCTGTGAATGGTTTTCGAAAAGAAAAGTTATCTACTCAGCATACTAAATAATACAGATAATGCTGTAATAATCACTTTTAGACACAGCCAGGAAAGACTTCTATTAAATGTTACATCTAGTTCAAAATCTGTGTCTTGATCTATAGGGGGTCTCAGTAGGCTAGGACCAACCTACCTCTCTGCACCCACAGTCTCCTGAGGCAGCTATTATCGTCAAGGAAGATTACACTCCAACAGCTGGGGTAAAATTAGCATAAGTGGGAAATACTCTCTTCAGTAGCCAATTCATGTTGATTTCTTTGCTAGCAAAGCTGCTGATGGCAACTACGTTTGACACTTTCAGGGCAAAGTGTGAGAGCTGCCCTTTTAACACAGCTTTCCTGGCCTGAGCCACATAACCCCATTGCTATTTTTAGCACACTAGTTCAAGCGGAACTAGCATGTCTATGTAATCATGCAGGAAAGCACACTTCCAGCTGCTTTGTAGACGTATCCTCCAAATACAGGAAAGAAAACGTTAAAAAAAGGACATGAAGAATAAATCCTACCAAATCCTAACCTCAGGCGAAGGGAAACAGAGAGAATAATTAGGGCTCTGGGAAAACACATCATGTAGATTATTTAAACTTTGCATAGGGTGGAATCTTAGATACAACAGTTAAGGGTATGGGAGAAGAACCTAGATGGGGTAGAAAGCTCACTGATCGCATGTGTAGTTTTAAAGTCTGATAAATATTTTTATTGTTTCATTATACAAATTGTTCCACATCCAGTTATCTTAGCTGTTTTTAGACAAAAAAATTTGCTCCCTTGCCTTACAAGTTCTCCCTGTAATATTTAGAACACAAGAACAGAAATCTTTTGTTAGAACTCTTTTAACTATTTCTCATACGCTTTTACTAATAGATGACAGTAACAATGTAGAGATTTTTGCTTGTCCCATCTATTAATGGTGGACAGAACACCAACATTGTATTCATATATGTGATTATATATATATATATATATAATGCATACAAAAACGACATGCCAAGGACATTATTAAGGTTGTAAAATCAAACACACAAAAGACAGGAATTACCAGAATTAAGGTTGCCAGTGAAACCTGAATTTACTCCCCTTCTTTGTTTGCTTTTTATTACATTCTTTAATTATGTAATCCCATAGAATTTTTCACAGTACTGTTGCCTTAGTCAGAGCACATAATTTATGGTGCTCGCTTAATAAGCACCTGTTCAGTGTTTTGTCTCTTTGTTGTTCAACGCATGGCCCTAGGCCTTATTTTCTGCATGCTATCCAAACCCTGCTCTGACCATAGAATTATTTATTTCCTTGTGGGCTTTTGTATGATGTGCCTTGCCAGAGCACCTGAGTGCTTTGCAAACATTAAGAAATATGTTTTCACAACATTCATATGAACCGAAGGGCTATGATTTATCCACACTTCATAAATGGGGAACTGAGGTATAGCTAGCAAGTTAAAATTATCCCTCCCTGTACCCTTCATCCAGTCTCAGTGTCTCCCCACTCATCTCCTTGTCTCATCTCTGCTCAACCAGCTGCAATTCTCTGACCACACCCTAGTTCTTTATCAGATCTGTCTCCTTAGCCATTTTACTTGCTTCTCATGGCTACTGGCTCTCTGCCCCACACTTCTTGCCCAGCTAGTCCAGATCTCCTGCACAGCTCCTCATCTGATCTCAGGCTATGTACACACACGATCAGATTAAAGTGCAACATGGCAATCGCGCTATAAAAAACACGTGACTTTTATTGTGGGAGAGCCCGTACACACGTCGCTCCTTGCAACGCAACAGAATTCTTTGCAATATCGCAGTGTAGCGCAATGAATTCTGGGCACCTATCCCATAGTTCGATTTTCCCTGAATCGGCGCTTGGAATCATGGGATGAAGGAAAGGAATGCAAAGCACCATGGGTAAACTCTCAGTTTCCTGTGGTGCGCTGTGTTCCCCTTGCGTCTTCCTCGTTGCCAATAGCAACTCGCACCTATTTTTAACAGTGCAGTGATGCACCGCAACACTTGCGAGCAATCACAACAGCGACAGCATGGATCCTGCTATGATCTCCACTGTCGCCTTCAGCATTCTGAATACATCTCGGCTGGTTGCTCAGTACGCAATGAGCTCCGAGTCAGACAAGGACGCTGAGGAGCAGGGGCTGATCGATGCCATGCAGAGCAACAGCACCGCGTTGCTCAGCTCCTTCACTGATCATCTGCACATGGTGCAACGCCGTTTCTGGTCGCGAGAGACGAGCACAGAGTGGTGGGATCGCATTGTTATGCAGCTGTGGGATGACGAGCAGTGGGTACAGAACTTTCGAATACGGAAAGCAACCTTTCTGGAACTGTGTTCCCAGTTGGCCCCTGCCCTGTGACGTAAAGACACCAACATGAGGTCCGCCCTAACCGTGGAGAAGTGTGTTGCAATTGCTGTCTGGAAGATGGCAACTTCTGACTGCTGCCGGTCGGTTGCAAACCACTTTGGAGTCAGGAGGTCCACCGTCGGATTAGCCCTCTCACAAGTGTGCCGAGCCATCAATCGCGTTCTGCTACGGAGGACGGTGACGTTGGGCAAAGTTCGTGAGATTGTGGACGGCTTTGCTGCCATGGGATTCCCTAACTGAGGGGGAGCCATAGACGGCACACACATCCCAGTTTTGGCTCCAGACCATCTCGTGACCGAGTACATCAACAGGAAGGGCTACTTCTCCATGGTGCTGCAAGCACTAGTGGATCACAAGGGGCGTTTTACGGACATCAATGCTGGGTGGTCGGAAAAGGTGCATGATGCCCGCAGTTTCAGGAACACTGGTCTGTACCGGAAGCTGCAAGGGGGTACCTTCTTCCCTGATCAAAAAATTACAGTGGGGGATGTGGAGATGCCCATAGTCATCCTTGGAGACCCAGCATACCCACTGATGCCATGGCTCATGAAGCCGTACACCGGTAACCTGGATCGCAGCAAGGAGCGGTTCAATTACAGATTGAGCCGCTGCAGAATGACTGTGGAGTGTGCCTTCAGCCGTTTAAAAGGGCGCTGGCGATGTTTGTGTGGGAGGCTGGACTTGGTGGAGGACAACATCCCTGCTGAGATTGCGTCGTGCTGTGTCCTTCATAACATTTGTGAAAGTAGGGGAGAAAAGTTTTCCCCGGGGTGGGCTATGGAGGCTCAGCGCCTCGAGGAAGCATATGAACAGCCAGCCACTAGAAGTATTAGGGTGGCCCAAGGAGAAGCTGCTCGCATAAGGGAGGCACTCAGGGACCATTTCAATGATGCCCTCCCCTAGTTAACCTTTAGGACGCATCAGGTGCACCTTATGAGATTTTCAATGTGTACAAATAAAGCCACTCTTCAAATTATTTGTTACTGTTTTTATTAAAACCTAAAAGGGGGGTTACAGGTGGGTGTAGCTGCGGGTCTCTAAAAAGTAGCTCTGGGGGGACTGGATGTTGGAGTGTACCGGGGGGGACGGGTGGCCTTTAAAGAAATTCTTTGAAGGACTATGGGGTGTGGGAGGCAGACACGGCTGAATTGTATGGAGTGGAGCCCGTACATTAATCTCCTGGGTCTGCAAAGCAATGCTCTTGAGCAGTTCTGTTTGCTCCTTCGTCACGCTTATCAGTTCGTCCCTGTGTTTCTGCCTCCTCTGTTGGGATTCCTCTCTCCAGGCTCGATTCTCCCTCGCGGATTCCTGTGCTGCTTTCATCAGGTCCTGAAACTTATCCTCCCTGTTTCTTTGAGCACGCCGCCAAATGTTTCTCATGCGGTCAGCTGGGGTAGACACCGGCCTTGTGAAGGTCGAATCTAAGAAAAAAAATAATAGTAAAGCTGTTGTTAACACATAGCCTAGATAACCAATGTAACTTTCCAGTAGCACATTCCACTGGAAGGTGCAGGGCAGTCAACATCCTATGCTTCGCTGAAGCGGACAAGGTACGTCCTAATAGAAAGCTTACTGGGGGCTAACATTCTGCACAGGGCACACAGATGGAACCCGATATCTCTCTCCTCAGGGTGCCCCTGCCAGCTAGAATACATATCCTACATGCCACCGGTTGCAAGCCAGGACCGTATGCTGCTGCACTGTGTGCTGCCATGGTTCCCAGGGCTGAGCTTTGCAGCTGGTAAGGCAGAGTATCCGTCTTTGGGAACGTAGACACAAACGCTCTCCCATCTAACCTTAGTAGTAGGCTCTGGAGGTACATCGAGGAAACCTTTCGTGACCTAAATACAGATGATTTTTTGACAATCACTGCTTGTGTTGATGCACTTCTAATGAATGCAGAGTAAAGAGCATGCACAGCAGGGACTGAGACAGCAAGCACCCCCACCCTGGACAATGATATTTTAGCAGGAGCCATAGCTGCACAAAAGAGAAACTTACCGGAACCCCTCTCTGCCGCCTCAGAGGACACGCTGAAATTCATGTCTTGGGTGGACGTCTCAGCGGGGGTGCAGAAGAGCTCCTGGCTAGACGCTGTTGCACTTTCCTCTAGGTGATCCTCCATCTCCTCCTCCTCATCGATCACGTCCTCATCCTGCTCGGGTCTGGCATTCACTGGATGAGGGGGGGCCGATGTGTCCACGGGACTCTTTGCAGTGGTTGTGGGCTCCCCACTGAGGATGGCTTCGATCTCCTTATAGTACCTGCATGTAGCAGGCACTGATCCCGAACGGCGGTTTGCCTTCTTCGCTCGGTGATAGCTTATTCTTAGCTCCTTCACCTTTGATCTGCACTGCACAGTGTCTCTATCATGACCTCTCTCTGACATGGCCCGAGAAATTATGCCAAATGTATCATAATTTCGCCTGCTGCCGCATAGCTGCACCTGCACAGCGGACTCTCCCCAGATGCTGATCAAGTCCAGCACCTCTGCTGTGCTCCAAATGGGTGCGCGTCTTCCACGATGGGCCGGCATTGCTAGTGAAGATCGGAGCTGCACTCCACTCCACGAGGAAAAGAACAGGAAGTGAAACAGACGAGAAATTCGAAAATCTTGGGAATCTGATCAGGGCGGGGACTGTTTTGTCACGGCCACAGAGCAGGTGGGGGGAACACCAGAGAGGATGACTTTGGAATGTTGGGACACTTCTGGAGGCCAATCATTGCGCGGTAAGCATACACACGAGTGGAAAGGCGCTACAGCTGTTCCTCGTTAACTGCTACCACCCTCGTCGAGGTGGTTTTTCTATTGCGCTACAACAAGGCAGTTAATGCGCAACAGCCCTATTGCACGTGTGTACGCTGTTGTTGGTATTGCGCGGTAATGATTGTTAATGCGCGATAAAGTGATCGTGTGTACAAGGCCTCAGTCTCCCTTCCATCTATTGGATTCCAATCACTGCCTTTCCTGGCTCAGTTTCAGTCTGCTTGACCATCTGTCTGCAATGTTCTCCTTGGCTCCCAATCTTCTTGGCTAGCCAGTCCCAGTCTTCTTTCCAGCTACCACTATCAGTCTCCTTACCTGGGCAGTTCCTCCCTACAGGCTCCCGTCCCAATCCTTATCTCCAACCACATTCCCAGTTCCAGGGTCTGTGCCAAGCCAATCTGAATCCTTCTTTCCCCCAGCTCTGAATTCCCAGTTATAGTTTTCCTCTTTCTTCTCATGCTTGCCTCCCATCCCAGTTTTCATCATCTCCCATCCACAAGGCTCCCTGTCCCAGTCTACTTAAAGCCCCTTTGATAGACCTGACTCTCGTGCCCTCTGCATTCAAATCAGACAGATTCCTCCTCCATGCTGCCTGGGGCCAGCCACGTGTGTCACTGACAGCACAAGAGAAACAGGCTCACTGCTCTTAATTCAGGTACCGTGATATGGGCACCACATGACCCAGGGTGTTGCAATTCAAGGGAAAATCCTGCTCAGTCCCAACCCAGGCTGGAGTATGCTCTGTGTAGATGGAATTCAGGAACTTAACTGCTGAAGTCTAAGAAGACTCTAATAGGCATGTGCAAGCTGCAGTTATTCAAAGACTTATAACATGTTCAAATTTGGAAAGATTTTCTTAGGGATAGCAAAGGGCACAACCTTGATAAAAAGACCCCTCCTTGCCCAATTTCAAATCATTGCTCCATAACATGGGAATGCTAGAGCTTTTCTATGAAAAGATTGCCAGAATGTTTAAACACGGGCAAACCAAGATATTTTTTCCTCTCCTCTCATTTTTGTACACTGGTAAATTAAGGAATTGTTCTGGAATCAACAAGATGACATTCAAAAGGCACAAATGTAAAGGACTTCATTTAGGAAGGTATAAAATCCCTTGCATAGCTACAAAATGGGAAATAACTGGCTAAGTGGTAGCAGTGTTGAAAAGGATCTATAATAAATCACAGATGGTGATGCATTTGTGAAAAAAGGCTAATATCATTCTGGTTGTGTTAATAGGAGTGTTGTATCTAAGACATTGAAGGTTATTGTCCTGCTCTACTTGGCAGTGGTAAGCCCTCTGTTAGAGTACCGGGTCCAGTTCTGGGTGCCACATTTTAAGGCAGGAGAGTACAAAGGACAGTAACCAAAAATTATTAAAAAAAAAAGAAGATAGAACACCTGACCTAAGGATTAAAAAGAGTGGGCATGCTTAATCTTCAGAAAAATGGCTGAGGGGGACTTGATAACAATATTTAAGTATGTTATGGGCTGTTATAAAGAGGATAGTGATCAATTGTTCTCCATGCCCACTGAAGGTAGGACAATAAGTAATGGTCTTAATCTGCAGCAAGGGAGACTAAAGGTAGTTACATTCTGGAATAGATTTCCAAGAAAGAGACTGGAATTCCCTTCATTGGAAATTTTTAAGAACAGTTTGGAAAAGCACCTGTCAGAGATGGTCTAGGTTTGCGTGGTTCTGCCTCAGCACAGGGGAGCTGGACTTGATGATTTCTTGAAGATCATTTTCAATGATACTTTTCTGTGAAGAATTTTGCCTGAAATTTTTCAAAAATAAATAAAATGCAGCCTTAGGCAAACACCTGGCATGGAAAATTTCAGCCAAATTGTTAAAGTTTGACAAAGATGAAAGCAACTTTAAAAAGAGTCATATAATGGGAAGTTGTGGGCAATCTTAATAAAAGACTGCCAGTCTTGCATATAGTATATTTATATATGTTCTAAGAATTACGTTGAGGAAACCCTATGATCTGTGTTATACAGGAGGTCAGACCAGATGATCAGAATGATTCCTTCTGGCCTTGGATATTCCCAATGAATAGTCTATGAATATTTCCATTAAATTGATTTCTACTTATGGTAGTACAGAAACCTCTATAACAACATGAAAAGAACAAGAACATAACAAAACTTTTATGTTGTCAGTAACATGAATTAGTTTACTGAGTTCTAGCAGATGAACGTTCTCATTCTTTATTTCTGTCCAGTTCAGTTAGTCATCTTTACAAATTGTAATTGCCTTATTAGTTTGTTGTATACCTTTCTACTCCATGTTCTAATTTTTCTAAACTTATGACTTTATGCACTCATGGTGCATGCCTTGGGAGTACTTGAGAAGATTGGATTGGGACAAAAATATTTACAAATACTCCTCACCGTAGATGTTTCTCTTTCAGGCTGAAATGCCCATTAGAGAATTCGAAGACAGAGTTACAATTTCCTGCATAGCTGTATATTAAAATTCTGAAGTGAGAGTAAGTGGGCAAATTTGCTCATCTTCTCAAAAATCTGTCATCATGCCTGCACAGTTTTGTGGATTATACTCACCACAGGGAATTAATAAACACAGACCCCAAGATAAGACCATTAAGGTATAGTAGCTACAGTCTGCTTTATGCAAAATGATAGGATATGTTTTTACCATCAGTTTAAAAAACAAATTCCCAAGAGGAGTAGCTGTGTTAGTCTAGTTCAGCAAAACAAAAAGGAGTCCTGTGGCACTTTTGAAGACTAATACGTTATTATATTGAAAGTACCACAGAACTCCTTGTCTTTTTGAAAAAAACCCAAAGATTCCCTAAAAACAGGAATTTTACAGTTTTTGGATCTTGTATTATTTTTAATATCATTAAAAATACATTGTTCTTAAGTGCTGTGATTTGTAACAGATGTCATAGGAAACATTTCTTTTATTTACTCTGCTCAGTCAGAAAATGAATCAAATTAAAGTACATTAGTAACCGATCCTCCTTCCTTCAGCTTATCCAAAATATGGGTTTGTTAAAACCAGCCAATACTTACTGCCTAAGGTCCAATTGTGGAGTCCTTCCTCATTCATAAGTAAACTTGCCATTAAAGTCAAGTCACTAGGAGAAAATCAAAAGGAAAAGCAATGAGAGCTTTGCCGCAGGAAGGGATGAAAGATTACTTTAGTTTTGGAACTTAACTTAATACCCAGACTTTTACTTTAATCTTCAGAAGAGAAAGGATTTCATATGTTTTGTCACTTTTTTAGACTTCCAGAAACATTAGTTTTGCCTTGTTCATCAGGCTTAAGTGGTGTATGTCTAGCTTAAGTTACATGCTTTCTCAGTTTGTATTTAGCTTGTGTTAGGCATTTCCTACAAGAAATAGGATTCCCTTTCTTCCCTTATTATTAACAGTAACTGACATTGGGAAAATGTAATTATCAAGTACTGCAAGTTTCCTTGTAGGAATCCTATAAAAGACATAAACTGCATTATAAAATAACAAGAGTAAGTATAAATAGCATAATAGGAGACAGAGTGGACCAGCACATAGGGCACTGGGCTGGAAGTTGGTAACATATATCTTGGTTAAACAAACAAGGAGTCCTGTGGCACTTTTAAAGACTAACAAATTTATCACATGAGCGTTTGTGGGAAAAAATCCCACTTCATCATCTTCAAAACAGTTGACAAAGTGGGAGTTTCTCCCACGAAAGCTCCTGCGATTAAAAAAAATTATTAGTCTTTAAATGTGTCACAGTTCTCCTTGTTTTGCTGAACTAGACAAACACGGCTATCCCTTTGGGTTCTGTCCCTAGATCTGCCACTGACCTGCTAAGAGACCTTGACTTTTCCCTGCCTCAGTACATCCATCCATAATAAAAGGTATAAATTAGACCTACTGTTTCTTGCAGTGTGCTTTGGGATCCTGGGATACAAGATGCTATATAAACATCAAGTATTATTTGTATTTTCTGGCCACCATCCATTGTCATGTTTGGAACTAATAATACTTTACACTAATATAGCATCTTTCTTCTGAGGATTCAAACCATTATACATCCAATGAATTAAGCCTCAGAACGGTCCAAAAGAAAACTGAGGCACAGAGAAAATAAGTGACTTGCCCAAGACCATCCAAAAAGTCTGTAAAAGGGCGAGGAATAAGAAACTAGAGACTAGAGTCCTGAACCTGTTGCATGAAAAGGTAACTTTCCTCCCTTTGCAAGCTGACCTTTTGCACCCAAGGGAGATTGATCCTGAAATTATGTCTGCCATGGAGGCTGCTTTAAGTTACAGTCAGAGCTGCAGAGGAGCCCTGCTTGAGGAAGGCTGCTATGAAGTGATGTGCTGATTTTGTGCATTTCCTCAGTTTAGTCTATAGTGAGTAATATCAAGTCTTTGGATTGCATTTGCCCACTGCATTCATTATGGGAATATTGCTGCTTTTTCAGACACTAGGTATTGGCCATTGCTAGAGCTCAGCTATTGAATTTGTTTGTTTATTATTGTTACTGTAGTATCCAGAGACCCCAGTCAGAGTTTGGGTTCAATTGTGCTACAAGCCTTACGAACACAGAAGTCCAATAATCCTTGCTCTGAAGGGCTCCCAGTTTAAGATTTGAATTATGTAATGCAGCATGGCAAATTATATGTCCCAAAATTATCTCCTAAAAGTGGGGATTTATAAAGGAAACATTGCCAACATTTCCATGATGGCAAAACATTTCAATTCCAAAATAAAGCAATGAAACAGCCGGACAAAATTCAGCCCTTTTTGCACAAAGCCTGGGTAATTACTGGCCTCTTCGTGGAAACGGAAACAGGAGATGGGCTATGGAGCTGCTATTTCAGCATGGGCTAGAAATGGCCACTGTGTCAGCATAATTTTGAGATGATATGTGCCACTGAACACATGTAAGGAAAAATCCAGTGACCACTTCCTGGCATGTTTACAATGGCCTCCACCCAGGGGCGAGGGGTGGGGCACTCCTTTGATATATGGAATGTGAAGAGACTTTCCACATGGTTTTTCTGCTTATACCCTAAAATTGTTTCCAGGCACCGCAGCTCATGGCTGAAGCAAGGGAGTGGATGTAGTGCCACTCCACTGGATCTGTGTGAATTTCACCCTTAAAGGATTAAGATAAAAGCAAACCCTTTTCCATATAATTATTGGTGTAAAATGTTACCACATTTCTAGAAGATCTTCTTACCTCAACACTTATAAGGCTCCAAATACTAGGGTTCGTTGCAACCTAGTTATCCATTTGCACATGGAGGGTCAGATCCTCAACTTGTATTAATTGATACAGCTCCACTGACATCAGTGGAAATACCCTGATTTACACAAGCTGAGGATCTGAGCCAGAACCTTTAAAGTTTTGGCTTCAGTCTATTCTATCCCAGCTGTAGCTGATCAGGACACATGATACATGTTCAGAATAGTTTTACTCCCCCCGCCCCCAAGCCTGAGTAAATATAAAATGAAACTTCATACTGAACAATTCTCAACACATTATGGGTTCAAGGAGATCATGGTAGCACGGACGACAACCCCAGCACTATACTAGATGGGTGCTTTGATAAACGTTTTTTCTCTTTCAAGCTCGATGGATGTGTCAAGAAGGTATCAGGAAATTAAGTCCACTGTGAAATCTCCTGTTTCTCCTCTTGGAAATGTTCTGTAATAGAAGCATTGCTTTAAAAAAAAAATGCAAACACATTCATGTAGACATGCACACGCTCTTCCTTTCTTTGTCACTCTATCAGGCACAGTGGAATCATTACATGTGTTACTGTTGTTTGGAGCTCTGCAGGGTCATGACACATCCTTCAGACCTACTTTTTATTTCCCGATCGATGGAGATGCAGCCACAGTGGAGTGTAAACTGATATTCATGTACCTTTCACCAAGAAAAACAGGGGGGCGGAAGGGGGAAAGAGAAGCTTTTGTGATGAGAGAAATCAGAACAAGATTGCTTTTGATAAAAGATTGATGAAGAGGCGTTCAGTGCTTACAGGAGAAAACTTGTGAAAACAACTAATGTCAGGAGCTTTTGATAAGACATGCAAAATTTTTCATTATAATATTTATTGCTTGTTGCAAAATTGATAGGCAGCTCCTACATGTTGAGGTCATGAAACAGGAGATTGGTTCAGGCAAATTCATTATTTCTGTTCTGTATTTTTTCTGTTTAGATATTAGTTTGCTTCTCCCCTTCCTAACTTAATATAAAATAATTTTTCTCTGATCTCTTATTAAATTCTTGTGTGCCCATTTGGGATAAAGGTAGGCATAAAAATATCTTTCAGAGCAAAAGGGCTGAAATTAACACACTAAGAATTAGTATTTGTAAACCACATTAGAGATAAGCTCAATAAAATCAATCCTCTGCCATGAATCGTTAAGTTACATTGACTGATACTATAGCAGTCTGCCCTATTTTTTTAATACATAAAATAGACCAGTGATGTCCAAACTTTTCCAGTTGCCCTCACCCCCCACCAGTAACGGAATCTGTCTACACCATCCCTCTTCTCCCCATTATTGCACAATTGGGCCAGCAGAGGAGTTTGCATTGAAGGTGGAGCTGGGGATGCAGGCAGAGAGGGAATGAGAGCAGGGCTGGGCTGGGGCAATGGAGCTAGAGCCGGAGGTTATGGCTGGGAGTAGAGTCAAGGGCTGGGACTATGGACTCAGGCCAGGGACAGAGCAGGGCTGTGTGGCGCTCCGCCCCCCCACCCCCCGGCCTCCTTGGAGGATAGCCCAGGCCCTGATGCACTCCCCTGTATGTTCCTCCATGCCCCCCTAGGGGGCGTGCCATGCAGTTTAGGGACCACTGAAATAGACTTTAAGAGCTTAAATCAATAGAAGAAATTACTCATGTAGGTGTTAAGCAGTATTCTTGTAGAATTATTGTGTGGTAACGGATTGCATTTGATATTTCTAATGCATATGTAAACAAACAGGAAAAATAAATATGCTTCAAAATGCAGGAATATGAGGTGTAAAGAGTTTGAAGAGGCAAATACATGCAAAGATCAATATTATATCCTTACTGTATAACTTATCTGTCTAGCTGTTTACATTGCATGCATCATCATAGCATCTTAGAGAAGTTTTACTGAAATATATTGCCATTATATAAATTATGGTCTGCCCTCACTTGAAATATTGTTGTTCTGATCCTGTAATCTCCTGCCGCTTCAACAGATGAGTTTCATTTAGTCTTGACTTGAGCTCTGGGTTTATTTTTTGTTGTGGCTTTTTATGTGGGAAGTGAATCCAATCCGGGATTTGCAAATGTGGTTGCATGTCTTAACATGTGTAGTCATTGTTGTAGGGATGATTTGAAGCATTAGTCTCTGCAGCAGAAGAGAACTCACACACCATTCCTTAAAAGTGGACATGGCCTCATGGCACAGGTGTCTCCATCCGGGTCTGTCCAGTGCAGTGAGTTCCCTCGTTTTAATGTCCATCTTGCATTCTTTGAGGTTGGCCTTCAAGGGTCTTTATATCTAAGGATGGGTCAGCCGTTAGAGCAGGTTCCTGTACTCATTTGACTGTAGAACATGCTTTTGGTATATAGGAAGCCTCCACCTGGACCATGTTTCCAACTGAGCGAAGCTGAGACCTGATGAACACCTGTGTTGCCAGGGATTTGGCATCTCTCAAGGACTTCAGTGTTGGAAATCCTGCCCAGACATTTGATGTTGCAGATGAATCTGAGGCAGTGAAAGTGGAAGCTATCCAGCTGTTTGATGTGGGGTCATTAGGGCATACATGTCTCTCAGCCATAGAGGAATGAGGTGAGTACAACTGTGCAATAGATTTTTAGCCTTGTTCTGAGACAGACTCTACATTCCCTCCATAGTCTATGGGTGAGCCTAATGAACGCATTATTGGAAAATATGATACCCAGGTAGCAGAATTTCCTGGTGGAGTTGAGGGATATTTTCTCAGATGTGATGAGGGGATCCTGGTGCTTGTGATAGTACATGATCCCTATCTTTTTGGGGCTGATTGTAAAATTGAAGCATTTTGAGTAATAGGCACATTGATCCATGAAAAGCTGAATGTCCTTGACTGTGTGTCCAATGAGTGCACAGTCATCAGCAAACAAGTTTCTTAATAGCTATTCAGTTGCCTTGATGTGGACTTGGAGTCGCTGTAGATTGAAGAGACCCTCTTCCAGGCTAAACAGGATGTGTATGCCTCTGTCAAAGTCCTGGAATGTGAATGAGAACATGGCTAAGACCACAATGGCTAAAAGGGTGGAGGCATTATGCATCCTTTTGTTTGCTGTCACTGATGAAAGGAAGCCATCTGGTAAGCCACCACACTCCATCACCGTGGCCATTGTGCCATCATGAAGTAAGTGAATGACAGCAGTTATCTTCTCAGGGCAGCCCAATTTATGATGGAGTTTCCATTGGCCCTCACGATTCACCGTGCCAAAAGCCTTGGTCACGTTAACAAACACCATGTACAGGTCCTTGTTCTTGTTCATGAGCCTTCTCTTGTATTTGTCTTGGATTTGCAAAAATCATGTCTATGGTGCCATGGCCAGCATGAAAGCCCCACTCTGGGTCTGGGTATACTGAATCCACTAGGTGAGAAATGAGCCTGTTAAAGACAACTTGTGTGATGATCTTCCCTGCTATGGACAACAGTGTGATTCTGCAGTGCTGGCAATAGCTAGATATGCTTCCCTTCCTTTTACATAGATGGAACATGAATGCATACTTATACTCCTGTGGTATAGTTTTGAAAAGACTAATGAGTTTCATTACCATGTGGGCACTTCTACATTTATAGTTCAAGTAGAATGTTATTGGCCCCTGGATACTTGCTCATGAACAGCTGCTTGATGGCCTTTGTAACCTTATCTAAAGAAGTGTCCATGGACAGCTCCTCCAAGACAGGTTGCTTCTGTCGATGGCATCAATGGACATAGTGGATTGACAGTTCAGTGCTCTGACCAGTGAAAGAGAATATCACTTTGTCTTTGAGCAGCTCTTAGCATCTGCTGTAAAGACAGGGGTTGTGCCGCTGGATTCTGGGCCATCTACACCACACAGAGAACTTTGCAGAAGGCCCACATGTCATGCTAATCAACTGCTTCCTGCAGTTCTTCTGTCTTCTGTTCCCAACAGTGGTTCTTCATTAGCCATAATCAGATTTGTAGTGTATGTTTGATCTGATGGTTCCTGTCCACCTACATTGCTGATTTCTTGTACAAGATGTAGGACTTGTGTGTGATGTATTTTGTCTCCAGTTACAAATCTATCTCAGGGTCATTCTCATCAAACCAGTCTTGGTGTTTCCACCTTACAAACCAAGAACCTTGGACGGCATGTTATATGTAACATCTCTGAGCTTCTGCCAGGTTGTCTTAAGATCTCTGCAGTTCTTGGGACCTCAGCTAATGCAATCTCGGTGTTTATTCAAACTTTGCTTGTTTCTCTGGCCTTCAGTGGAAGCCATGCTGATCTTCTTTGGTAGTTTGAGGCATCTTCTGGGGCACTTTGGTGAGAAGTGTAGCAATATGATGCTTCTCACAAGCTGACAGTTTGACTATCATTCAGTGCTTCTCAAAGAGTGGATGATATGCAAATCTTTAATGTCTCTACACTGTAAATTACATAGTCCAACATGTGCCTCTATTTTGGCCTAGGATGCATCTATGTTGTCTTATATTTGTTGGCCTGTTGGAAGACTATTTTGGTAATAGTGAGATTGAACTTGACACACTTGGAGAGAAGTAATTGGCTAGGGGAATTTGACTTTCCAATGTTGTGATGGCCTAGCACCCTGCTTCACATGTCAGAGCTGGCTCCCACATGGGCACTACATTCTCCAAGGACAATGAGTTTGAAGACTTTACTGGGGTCTTCATAAAACACCTCTGTGACATTCCCCTCCCAGAATCTGGTCTGGTGTGACACGGTGACCTCCTGATCTCCACTCCTGAGCCCCGATTTACCCCGCTTTGCCATTTGACCACTCACTCCTGAGTCAGTCCACACCAGCCTCCTGCGTGTAATCGGTCCCAGGCAGTAGGTATGCACCCTCCAGCTGCTCAGAAGATGGTGCCTCAACAAGCACCCCCAGACACTACACCAGGAATCTCCATCCTACAAGGATTGGGACCTTTCCCCAATCACTGTAGACTCATAGGCCCTTGTCCATCCATTTATCAATGAAATGAATATGCCCAGCCTCACTCATTCACACCCCCTACAGTCCACAGATCTTTAGATAAAACAAATACTAATTTATTCAATAGAATATGATTTTAAGTGAGTATATAGCAAATCAATGCACAATATTTTAATAAAGGAGTCAGGAGTTACCGCAAGCAAATAAAAGATGTGATGCATGCTTACTGTCCAAGATTACTCATAAGATCTGGCTTATTCTCCTCATTCTTACCCACAAGACTGGCTGCTGGTGTAGCTTGCTCCCACTTTTGCAAGTGTGGACTCATCAGCAAGTCTGATTTCATGAAGGCATCAATGTCTACAGAGCCATCCTTTGTGGGGGGCGAGCAGGGCGATCGACCTGAGCCCCGCGGTTTCGAGGGCCCTGTGCTGCCCTGCTATCAGCGGGGCAGCGCTGGGCCTGCACCGCTGCCCCCCCTACCACTCTGCCATGGAGCTCACTCACTTCCCCAACCCCACTGCCTTTGGCTTCCTGCCAAAGGCAAGGCAGGGCAGGAGGGCAGAGCCCAGCCCCTGGGCCAGCCTGCCCCTCCCCCAGAATTGAGCAGCTGGCCTGGGGCAGAGAGGGAGAGCTGAGCCCAGCCTCTGGGCCAGTCCACCCTGCCCCCACTTCTGTCAACTGGCCGCAGCTGTGCTGTGGCTGGGCCCAGGGCTGGATCCTGCCGGCGGGAAGCCTTGTGTTCCTGGCTGGGGCCAGGGCTGGCTCCCCGGCGGCGGGCAGCCTCAGGTTCCCAGCCGGGGCCGGGACCGGCTCCCCACCAATGGACAGCTGACCGGGGCCAGGACCTGGGCTGGCTCCCCGCCAGCAGGTGGCCTTGGGTTCTTGGCCGGGGCCCAGGCCGGGGCCGGCTCCCCGCTGGCACGCGATCTCAGGTTCCCTGTCGGGGCCGGCTCTCAGCTCCCGGGGGGTGACCAGGGTCTCTGGGGGGCAGAGCCAGCCGGCCTGCCACAGTCCCCTCCAGCATGGAGGGAGGAGGTAAGGGCCCCACCTAGGCTGATTGGCCCTGGGCCCCGCTCCCCCCAAGGGACGGCCCTAAATGTCTATATTGTACCTCTTCAATATGTTTGCAAATAAGGGCTGTTCTACATTCCAGTGTTTGGACACTGTCAAGAAGAGTTCTGACATTCCATGACCCACATATCAATCTGTGAGTCTTTGTTCTGTTTCAACCAATGAGTTGGATGACCAGCCAGCCTGACAGGTTTGGAAATGGCAGAGTATGTTTAGGATTTCTTTTTGGTCCTTTCTCTGGATTGGGCAGAGCAGCGTTGTGCCTAAAAAGGCGTGCTCTGTCACTTAAGGAGAAAAAGGGCTTCCCTGATCTGTGAAGAATGACCATCACCATAAGGCCACCTGTGGGCAGTGTTTTGACTAAGGATTGCCAACAGCATCCTCTATCTGTCTTTGTCACCACATCCCCATTGCCACAGGACTCTGGCATGTTGATGGGTTCAATGTGAGAAATGAGCATGTTGACTGAATAACCTGTACTCTGAATGGATTTAAGTGAGAGAGGTTTATGCAGAGCCTTTCCCACTTTTTCACTCAAGCAGCAACAGCAATAGATGCCACAGGCACAGCAGTTGACATGAGTTGACATTCTTCTAGATGAGCTGCTAACCTCAGCTAAAGAGCTTTATCTGCCCATGGGTGTAATTATTAGCCAGTGACTGCGTATGTTACCTAGACTGCCTTTACATGACATCACAAGCTATATGCTTCATTGCCATCCTCTCCATTGATACTAATATGTTTTTCCTCATCATCTTCCAATAACGACTTCACCTTGGCCCTGGAAGAAATGTTTATGGGCTTCTCACATTTACCCAAGGTGTAACGCCACCACTAGTGGTGGATGGGAGCATCTTGGTCTTCCAGTACAGACCCATCAGGTCTGTCCTCTGCCCTATCTCAAAAAGCTAATATATCAAGAGATGCTGAAAAGGTTGCAACTGGTCACCTTAGAGAAAAGATGAAGTTGAGAAGAATGATGAATGTATGGGGGCATAAACAACTTTTTTATTGGGGGAGGGGCTAAAGTTAAAAAATAAGAATACAACAGCAGTGGGGAATATCACCCTGTGTGGTTTTGTGTCAAAATTGTATTTGTCCATTTTTAATAAATGAGGTAAACAAGCTTCTGTTCCTAATTCATTGTAATGAATAGTACAGAAAAGGTAGGTCAGCAAAACACCCTGTCTTCTCCTTCCTCCTAATACAAAAACAAGGGGATATTCAATTCAATTGAAAGGTGGCAAATTTAAAATTGATAAACAAGGTACTTTTTTGCACAGTACAATTATCCTCTGGAACTATTATTCTAATACATCATTGATAAAAAGATGTCAGTAGGACGCAAAAGAATTAGACATTTATATTATAAATGTGTGTATGTATTACAAAAATATCTAGAAGATTTAAAAAATTAACTTTTGGGGAACATGGAGTGGGAGGGACATATATGCCTCATTCTTCAGATGTAAGCCACTTCCTAACTAATGGAGGTTAGGTAGAAAATCTCTCCTGTGGGCAATTTATTCTATAACTACTTCTCCAGGCTTTCTTGTACCTTCCTCTGAGTCAGCTGGTAGTAACCATTGCCAGAGACATAACAGGGCTAGGTAAATGACTTGTCTGATCTGCTATGGTAATTCTGATGTTCCCATCAAATTAATATTAAATTGCATGCTGCTTCTTCAATGGAAGTTTGTGGCAATATCATTCTATTCCTTGTAGCCACAAGATCTCTCCTGCCCATGGGAATCCATCATTTTTCAGTGACAAATGAAATCGGGGGGGAGGGGGGAAATAAACAAATAAAAGAAGCAAATCAGTTTTAGATGAGATTACATGAAAAAAGGTACAATATTTTCCACACTACAGTGTAGACAGTGAAAATGGTCACATTTCACATTTGGTGAAGGAAGCTATTTTAAGATTCTGATTTGCAGCTCAGAGGAAACAGATCTCCCAGAGGATATGTTGGGTGTTTACAAAAGTAATTTCTGATGTTTTACTGAATACTAGATTAAATATTAGCTTGGAAATCTATGTAAATGGCCTATGTATGAGAAAGAGCTTCCCCCAGGCAGCAATTATTTGCATATGTTCATCTGGAGAAACTTTCCCATCTAACTTAAATATGCACAACTAGCTGTCTTTCCTCTCTGACCACCATCTACTGATTTGTGCACATTTGGGGGCATAGGGTAAAGTTAGCCTTTTGAGCTTAGGTGAAGAAGGCTTTTATTAACTATGGAATGGCTTCATTTTCTGCCTTTGTGAGGAAAATCAACAGACTGCCCATGTAACTGGTGTATATATTTTTGTACTGAACCAAAGTTAGAGTGTGTATCTGTTTTGTATGCATCTTTCTTCTGCATACGTCCTGTGTGGGAGGCTGCTGGCATCAGCTTCTTAATCCTACTGTGTGCGTGGTGTGCCACAGAGGAAACCAGCTCCTGAAATGCTAATACATTAAGAATGTCACCAATATTGAGTGACAGTTTTTAAGTGCTTAAAATACAACTGGAAAAAAAGTCTTCTATGCTCATTTCTCCTCTGCTTTAGTAGTACCCCATTTCTAGTACAGCAAAGAACTGTCAATGGTATACACTATGGAAAATTATGGGAAATACTGTTTGACCAAGATAGTACAGTCTTAGCTTTAAGAAAATTCACTCATTTTGTAGACTCTTACAGGATTTGTGGTAAGATTTTATGGAAATAGTTTTCCAGAGTTCATGTTAAAAAATTCTGGAATTCAACTAAGTTCCTTTCATCATGGATATACCTTTAAATGTGAAAAATAACAGCTTGGAGATACAAAAGTCCAACTGAAATATGAAGCAGACTACATATTAGTTATAAAAATCCAGCTATAATTGGTCCATAATTATGATTTGCCACATATATTGCCATCACTTTACTGTATAGTACCCTAGATAATAATTGTTTCCAACATCTCATATTAACACACAAAATACTGTGTATTTTTATTCTGTGGAGTGAAGAAGAAGGTAATATATTTATTTTAAGACTACATAAAATTACAGGATATGTTATTTGCTGGGAAAACAGTGTAATGGACAGTGATTACTGCCCTTTGTTAGACTATGTATTCTTTTTTTAAAGTTAATGTCATGCTCATAAACCTCTTAGAGAAGGAGTGAGTAAGGCTCCTTAATAGCAAGGATGCGAGGAGACCCATATCTTCTATAATTTCAATTCTTCAGCCAAATCAAAACCTTCTACCCCTCTCTCTTATTTAATGTTCTGCCAGCTCATTTGCATTCAAGTCTGAATCTTAGCCATACATTAGGAGAATAAAGTCACAGCATCATCCCAGACACAGGAATCTGAGACAAAGGGCCAGAATTTTCTCTGCATCTAAATTCCAGAAGTTGTGGGGGTTTGTTATATTTCCCCATACCTGTGGGCCTGTGTATGCCAACCTCAGCATGAATTAGATCATTCTAGGGCCTGCTTTAACTTATGTCACTGATATGTGTGTGATTTCTTAGGTTTATGTAAAAAGCAAAGAAAAAACAATGACAAAAACATGATTTACTATTTGCTGTATGCTGTGCTTGCTTTCTCTCAACACAGAAATTAGTTATAGTCTTTCAAAAAATCACTGAATTCAAAGCTGTAATTGATGTTATTTATTTAACAACTTTGAAACGGTATCCTCCACCTGCAGATCTCAAAGCACTTTATTGACATTAACCTCAACACTTGCCTAAAAAGTAGGTAGTAAGTATTCCCATTTAATAGATGGGCAAACTATGGCACAGAAAGGTTCAAGTTCTTTCCTCAGAGTCACACAGAATCTAGGGCACAACTGGTGCTTGAGCCCAGATCACATGACTGCCAATTTCCTATAACCGAAAGATTTTCTTCTTCCATTTTAGAGATGCAGAATGCTATTTACTTACCAAAATATGAAAAAGATTTGCGTGTTGTCCCTTTGATGTCACTTGTTCAAAGTCCCTTAACATTGGGCGGGGGCAATATCTTCAGCTGGATGTGCACCTACAGATGCATGCATATAGAGGTGCCCAGTTTAAGTTGAACACTATGAAAAAGATGTTACTAGTTAGCCCTGTCTTATGGGGAAACCAAGGCATAGTATCCTGCTTCTGTGACTCACCCCCACATCACCCCCAGCCTCTGCTTGAACCAGAAATCAAAAACAATGAAAAGGCAATGGGAGACACACCTAAACCCCTTTGAACAAGGGCGATGGAATTAGGGCAACTCACTTAGCCTCATCTGCTTCGAAACTGTGAGCCATTAGCACACAGAATGGACAGCAGAAACTTAATTAGCATCAAGGATGGAACCACAATTAGCATGCTGAATGGAGAACCAAGCTCCAAGGCAGCAGTTGCACTGAAGTCTGGGATTGGCGAAGCAGGAAAGCACTGCATGATTAGGGGATCTCTGCTCCTGGCACAAATAAACTCATGTCTGCACACACCCAGCTCAGCAGTCATCAGACCAATTCTAGTCAATAGATCTTTAATTGGTATCCAACATATTGAATCGGCCTGATTGCATTGTGAGCTCTCTCAGCCCATGTACACACTACAGACTTGTCCCGCAATAAAAGTTATTGTGGGACAAGTAAGTGTTATAAGGCTTTACTGCATCCACACAGCACTCCTTCTAGCAAAAGGATTTTCACTAGAAGGAGCAGTGCATGGTGGGTATCTATCCCACCATGCACTGCCCTGCCAGCCAAAAGGCTGGCAGTGGTGCTGGCTTGAGCCCCAGTCCTGTGGCTGGGGCTCAGATGGACTGGGGCTCAGCTGCTGCCGGCCAGCTGAGCAGCTGCTGAGCCCTGGCTCAGCCAAGCCCGGCTGCAGAGCTGGTGGAGCACCAGCTCCCAGGCTGAGCCCCGCCGGAGGGCTTGAGACCCCCGCCGGGCTGTGGCTACTGCCGGGCAGCTGAGCCCCACAGCCGGGCCCCAGAGGGGGGCTTGACAGCCCCGCCATGGCTGTGGCTGCAGTGGGGCTCCAGCCGCTGGCCACCTGAGCTCCGCTGGAGCCCGGTGGGTAGAGGGGCTCGACTGTTGTGGCCGGTGGAGCCCCGCCACCCACCGGGCTCCAGCTGCATGGGTTCGGGTGGCGGCGGGGGCTGCAGCCACCCGAAGCCCTGGGGCTGAGCTAGGGGCCTGGCCCGAACCGGCTGCCCTCGCCGGTCCAGGGGGCGAATCCCACAGAGCCGCGGAACCTGGCAGCTCCAATAAAAGTCAGTTTCACTGCTCTAGCTGAGCAGTGATATTGACATATATCAGTTTCACTGCTCAGCTAGAGCAGTGAAATTGACATATTTGACAGCTCCAATGTCCCAGAGTGGCCCGGTTTGGCACTCTGGGACATTTCTGGAGGCTGTCAACAGCGCAACAAGTGTCCACATGGGCTGTACCACGGAACAACTGTTCTGTGGTAAACCTTACCAGCCTCGTTTGGGTGGTTTACATGTTACGCGGCAAGAGGTCTGTTGCCACGCAACAAGAAGCTTTCCTGTGTGGATGCTTTGATTGTTATGCGGTAAGGAGCCTTACCGCGCGATAACTTTGTAGTGTGTACAAGGCCTCAGAGAGAAATGCCACCCATAGCCAGGAATGATCAGCTCCTATTGTCCACCTAAACAAAACAATTCTGGTATACTCCGTTAAGTCATTATTTACCCCAAAACAACCCTTGTGTTCTGTCTTGTGCCATTGTTTCTTCCCTACAAAAATCCCTACTCAAGTTCAAAATTCAGTTCTGAATCTGAATCTGTTCTGTTGCCTGATCTGTTCTGATGCCTTCATCTGGTTCTGATGCCCGATATGTACTTATGCCTGGACTGAAAAGCTGCATCAGTTCCACTGGGATTTCACCTTTTCCTTGCTGATTGTGGTGGGGGCTCTGCTTGTCTCCAGTACTTCAGACCCTAAGCTGAACAGCCTGTTTCCTGGGAACCTTTGAGCTGCACTGAGTAGTGAGACACCCTCCAACCCCCATTTTCTTTCTCTTTCTCTCTTAGTCCAAATATAACTCTCTAAACTTGATCTTTGTAATCAACTTGGGCTAGGTTTCCCCAATACTATAATTCAACCTGGGTAATATTGTAACTGATTATTTTTTCTTTGTATGTTTATTAGTATTGTATCTGTTTGGATGTTTTTCTTTCCTTTTATACTTATTACTATTAGTATCATGAATTGTATATACCTGGCAATAAAGTAACTTTTGTAATCAAACTGGTTGACACTCTCTCTCCAAACTTCCTTCGTGTTCTTGGCTTCCCTAAATTGCTCTGCAGCAACACTTCTTTTACCTAGCCAGAAATCCGTCTGATGCCCAAAATCCTGTAAGGTTTGCTCAATAAGGCGGTTACCAAGGTGCTGAACCTGTGGCATATAAGAGTGACAGCTGAAAGTGCTGTTTTGACCCAGCCTGTGGAGTCCAGGGGCATATTAGGGGAGCAGCTGAAAAGTGCTATCTTTGACCCAGCCTGCTCAGACGTGTGTTTAGTTCTAGTCTGGTGTGGTGCCAGGGGCGTATAAGGGTGGCCGCAGAGAAGTGCTCTGTAACCCCACCTGCTGAGTTCAGGGACATATAAGGGGTCAGCTGAGAGTGCTGATAGATCCGGTCAGCTCAGACACACTTAGGAACCCAGTCCTGGGAAATTTAGGTACTGCAAGGGTAGCTCCATTGGGAGGGGAACTTGCAGAAGGGAGAAGTGAGCTCCATATAGAAACACAAGTGACTCAAGCAGCACATTAATAGGATTACCAGCTCCTCCCCCCAAGGAAAGTAACCCTAATAAATGAGCATACCCCAAGTTTATGGGAAAATTTGGTAACAAAGAGGAGTGAAGGTAAATGTCTAATGTTTATATTGGAAGATAAAGGCCCTATCTTCAGTTACTCTAGGTAAGGTAAAAATTCTAAGGCTATCACAGTTGATCACTGTCTGGCATCACAGAAAAAAAAATGACTCTGTGATACCATATTTAACAAAAAGGTGTTCTCTTACATCTTAAATGTAGGATTTGCACAGCCACTATCAGAAACAGGACACTGAACTACCTGGACAATCATTGCTCTGTTCTGATGTGATTATCCTTTCGTTACAAAAAGTTAGAAGCCATTCTCATAGTCTCCAGGCACCTCCTTATGAGAGGTTGGAAAACATTGGCCGTGGCCCAATTTTTTCCTTTCAGTCTGTGATTGAATTGTTACTCTGTTACTCTGAATTGTTACTCATGTGCTTCATTCTATTTTGTTCAGAGCTGGAATAGAAACAGTTTCCAAATACAGTTTTACATGCCCAGTGCCAGGTGCTAAAACAGCATACAAACCAATCTGGACAGAAAATCCTTGTAAGGATGACTTGGTGCCATATTTATTTACATGAATATTATTGCATGCAATTGTAGACAAGATTTGTCATTTTTTTTAAATAATATTTAAAAAGATTTAAAACTAGTTTTTCATTGCAGCACTGAGGTAGCTTGATAAACCAGGGCTGATTGCAGTTGAGAGTATTGTGGTAGTTTTACTACATACACCTACAGAATAATATATATATAGTGGTGCCTTGACTTATGAGTTTAATTCGTTCCATGACGGAGCTCGTAACTCAAATTACTCGTATGTCAAATGCTGGGCGGATGTTGCGGCGTTCACTGCGCCACCTAGCGGTGGGTTATCTGAAGCTTGGGCTCATAACCCGAATTTTAGCTCTCAACTCAAAGCAAAAAATCGGCCGAGAGATGGCTCGTATCTCGAAAAACTCACTAGTTAGGACACTTGTAAGTCAAGGTACCACTGTATATGACAGTCAAACCAGGGGATTCTCCATGTTATGAGCAAAATGTGGGATTAATCTTTTAAACAGATCATTTTGGTGCAGACCAGAGGGCAAAACAAATCTATTAGCCTTCATTTAGTTATTCTGTAGTCTCTCTCTTGGCATGCCTTAATTAATCCAGACTACATTATTTTAAAAAAGGGAGAAAGAGAGACAGAAATGCAATTTATCAAGTCCATAAATCCCCACGTTGTGTAATGTGTATGAATAGTCAGTTTTTATGGGCATTAAGCCCAGTGAACATTGATGCTGTTTGATGGAATTGGTGGCACACTTTGAGGTAACCTGGGAGATTTCTGCTGTGCTTGGATTGGAGCTCAGTTGAATTAGAGATGGTATTGAACTAAAACCATGATTCTGAACTTTGGGCAAAGTCCTGACTCCATCAAAGTCAGTAGCAAAAGTCGCATGGATTTCAATGGGGCCAGAATATCTGCCTTTGTGTATGTGTATTGAGAAATAGAACCTTGATTTGAATCCATATTTTGCCGTTAATCTGCCAGTGTGTAGTGGTTTTAATCAAACCCTAGTTCTGAACATCCCCTAAATTTGGAGAAGTTCAGAGTAGGAATTTGACCTCTTAATTTCAAACCTGACTAAATAAATCATCCATAAGCTCACAAAGAGAAGAGAAAATGTTATGATACAAGTTTGTTCAAATTTAATTCCAAGAATCTTGTCTGTCTCCATAACTTTCAATTTCCTAACTTCCAGAGGGGTAGCCGTGTTAGACTGTGTACCGCAAAAACAGCGAGAGTCCTGTGGCACCTTAAAGACTAACACATTTCTTTGGGCATAAGCTTTCATGGGTTCCAACCCACTTTGATTGTGTCAAGTTTGCAAATCAGTTCCAGCTCTTCAGTTTCACAGTATAGGGTGGTTTAAATGAGACCATCTCTTATTTGTACTGTAGTGTCCAAGAAATAAACCAACTGACTGCAATACATACTTACATGCCTCCAGCTTCCACCCTAGACACAATACATCGTCTACAGCCAAGCCTTAAGATATAACCGAATCTGCTCTGATCCCTCAGATAAAGACAAACACCTACAAGATCTCTACCAAACATTACTAAAACTGCACTACCCACCTGGGGAAGTGAAAAAACAGACAGAGCCAGACGGGTACCCAGGATTCACCTTCTACAGGAAAAACCCGATGAAGAAAACACCAGAACACCACTGGCCATCACCTACAGGCCCCAGCTAAAATCCCTCCAGCACATCATCAGAGATCTACAACCTGTCCTAGAAGATGATCCCACATTCTCTCAAGCCTTGGGAGGACGGCCTATCCTTGCTTACAGACAGCTCCCCGACCTGAAGCAAATACTTACCAGCAACCGAACACCATACAGCAGGAACATGAACCCAGGAACCTATCTCTGCCACAAACCTCATTGCCAACTCTGCCCGCACGTCGACTCCAGTGATACCATCACAGGTCCCACCCAGATCTGCCACACCATCAGGAGCTCATTCACTTGCACATCTACTAATGTGGTATATGCTATCATGTGCCAGCAATGCCCCTCTGCCATGTACATTGGCCAAACTGGACTGTCCTTATGACAAAGAATAAATGGACACAAATCAGACATCAGAAATGGCAACATCCATAAACCTGTAGGAGAATACTTCATTCTCCCTGGACACTCAGTAGCAGGCTTTAAAGTTGCCGTACTCCAACAGAAAAACTTGAAAAGCAGACTTCAGCATGAAAGTTGAGAGCTGGAACTGATTTGCTAATTTGACACAATCAAACTGGGTCTGAACAGGGATTTGGAATGGTTAACACTTTAAAAAAGTAATTGTTCCTGTTCACACATTCTCACCTTCTAATCAACTGATGTGAATGGGTCTCATCTACCCTAACTGAACTGACTTTGCTAACACTTGCCTTCCTTCAGCCTGATGTGTATATATTCCTCTCAACTGCAGTTTCCACTTCATGCATATGATGAAGTGAGTTGGAGCCCACAAAAACTTATGCCCGAAGAAATGTGTTAGTCTTTAAAATGCCACAGGACTCTCGTTGAATTTCCTAATTAATTAAGAATGCTGAAGTTCCCCCATAATGGATCATATATCCTTGACTATTTCCATCTTACAATTTCTTCAGGAGAAAACAGGGCAAGAGATTTTTTTTTCAAAGTAAGGATAAAAGACCTCTGTTAAGGCAGGTTTTCTTTATCCTTTTAAAAGATCATTTTTTTGTTCTGACATTCAAGAGCATCTTTCTTCTGTGACTCAACAAATTTTCCTTCTCTCTCTTGTACAGCACTACATTTAATATTTGTGGTCATTATTTAACTGAATATGTGTAGGCTCATGTTTATTTCACAAGATACCCCATTTATCCTAGACATTTGTTATATAAGTAAAACAAATGGAATACCATTTTTAATTAGACTTTTTAGTTTTTATAGTGAATATTAATTCCTCTCACTGCATCTTTTTCTTAGCATTCATCTTATCCACTACATTTCCTATTATTTGTAATAAATTGTATTTTGATTTTTGAGTTTAGGATTGGGTTATACATAGGAATGGGAAACAAAGAGTTGATGACAATAGACTGTATATACAGAGTAGAAATAAAGATACACAGAAAATATGATAAAAATATTCCCAGTCAAAAAAATTTGTAAATCTACGCTACAGGATTGTGAACAATCAGTAATTCATGTACCCATTTTGCAGAGTAGATAAATACACCAGAACATTACAATAAATAAATAAATATTAATATAGTAAATAAATGAATTATTATATAATATACACATTAATAAATAGAATAAACCAAAAACAACTAAAGCAAAAGCTTTATAGACAGATTTTCACTCATCTAAACACGCTAAGTAGTATCTTATTATGCAGGCAGAGCCATTAATTCCAGGAGAAAAGTATTATTCATTGTTTATAAGGGTATTTAAAACCAGCCCTTTAGAATTAAAGTTAGTTAGTTAGTTAGTTAGTTAGTTAGTTAGTTAGTTAGTTAGTTAGTTAGTTAGTTAGTTAGTTAGTTAGTTAGTTAGTTAGTTAGTTAAAAACTCAAATTTCCCGTTAATATAATTTACATAAATATTCTACTCCCCTTATACTTCATACGGTTATTTGATAATACAGACATGAAAATTCAGCTTACACTGATCCACTGATATGAACTCTTTGAAAATGGCAGCACTAATCTATCTGTATGTATTGAGGTGGATTCTAATCCCCAGCCCAGAACCACAAAAGCAGAAGAGTGCTGAGCAACAGCTGCTGAAGTCTAACAGAGCCTTTCCAGTAATTTCAGTGGGCTTTAAATCAGTGTCTCCCACTCAGTCCTCTCAGGGCAGGTCTGCACTTAAGGCTGCAAATTCGTCGTCATCAAATGATCGTTCTAGATTAATTGAGTGAGTCAGTAGAGGCGCATTCAACTGATCGGGAAGTTGATCGGGTCAGACCATCTCCTGAAAAAGGGTAGTACTAAGTTGATGGGAGGCCGTTTCCCATCGACTCAGTGCGCACTGAAGACACCTCAGTTATTAGTAGGCTTTAGGTACTTGAAGAGAGAAATACAAGTTATTTTAAGGAACTTGAGTATCAACCATCGACTGCTGCTGGAAATGGAGGGACATGTAGACCAGGGGTCAGTCTGGAGCTTCCATCAGGATTATTGGAAAGTCCATCCTATTCTGCCTTGAGAGGCTGCTGTGATTCTGTTTTCCTCTCTGCTTCTCACATTGCTCATTTCCTCCTCTCTCCTCACGTAGTGCACACAGATTGAAGGCAGGGTAAAGCAAGATCCAGATAAGCAAGCCTTGGCTTAATGGGCACCATGGAGAAGATTTTTCCTGGTTAACCTGTGAATTGAAAAATGTGTAGGACTGAAGGAAGAATAATTCAGGATGGGGAGACTGCAGCGTATGAGGTCAGCGATGGAGTTAAAACCCAGTAATGATCAGCCAAGGTGATATACAGGGATGGAATCCAGTCTGCTTGCTGCGGATTGGTAGACTCATTGGCTGAAGTGGCCACTGCTAATGCTACCATTTGTGATTATTATTATGTACACCTCTGTAATATACTATTATAACATAGTTGCTCATAATTTGTCTTTATATGTTTTTATGGTCATAGACCTCACGCTCAGTTGCATATCACCTTGTGTAATCGTTTACTCAATGTGAATGGTGAAAATTTTCACTCACTTTACGTTCACTATACATTGGTGTAACTGACTAAATAAGATGCAGGGCAATGGGAAATGTGGAGCTAAGTATATGATAGACCTTTTTATTTTATGTTTAACTGCTGTATTTAACATGTTTCAAAGATGTAAGTTATAGCAAGTTTTGCAGTATTGAACTAAAAATGATATCTGTGTTCAATCAAAATAACAAAGGCAAATAGCTTGATGAAGAGAGTATACATTGGGGGAAAAAAGCTGTATTCATTTTTAATGTAGTCCTGTAAATCTGTCATTGATCAGTTCTCTTCTGTGTAGATATTCAAATGAGTGATAGTTTTATGGGCTGCTCTTTAGTGTATGATAGTATAGAGACTGTTAGCAGGAAAAAAAAATAAGTTGGCTTACTCCATTGATAAATTTCATGTGGATTTAGTGGTCATTTTATGGTAGTTCTGTACCATTTTACTATCTTCTCGGTAAGTTGTTAATGTCATTGTCAAGATCGTAATAGCTGCCATTACTCTGTAAACCTAATGTTAGGAAGTTTGATCTTCCTCCATCTCTTTTACAGATCAGTATGATGGATCTTAGAGGCAATAATAATAAATTAAACAGTTTTTTTTTTTTTAAGTTTCAGACTGCCAGAAATGCCTCCAATATAACATTTTTATTTCATTTAAAGAATTATTTTGTCATTTTGAGAATATGTGTCAGATAATATGCTGTTGCCAGTCTTCAAAACAGTTATGGTGTTAATGTCATAATATTAGCTATGCCATTTGGAAATATATATACAGCATTGTTAAGCCCTTATCCTGAGTCTGAAAAAGAATCACTTTACAAATTTGCTAACTAAAAAATGTGTGCAGGCTCGCTGTATTGAGCTAGAAATTAATGCAAAGGCTTCATGTCTAATACGGTGAGAATGATGGAATGGGAATGGGAAGTAAATCCTAAAGAGCATGGGGAGTTTTGCTTGAGTTTAAATTCAGACTGATAAAGTTCAGATACTGTCTGTTGGATACATTTATATCTCCAGTAAATGATTAACTCATTACGCAATCATTCAGCAGAAGAAAGCCAGTAGACCAGCAGTTCTGTTTAATGAGCAGCTTCAAGTGCAAAACCTTTGTAATCAGTTACCTCCAGTGTTATGCTGTAAATCAGACTTTTTTATGACTCTGACTTGTGCATCTCTGTCTTAATCAAGACTTCATAATGCATGGAGGAACAATTAGCTGCAGGAGATGTGCTAAATTAGGGAATCGCAACCTGCATGTCTCCTATTGTCAGGGTCAGTTGTTATAATTATTGTTAAATGCCCCCCCCCCCCCCGTATGGATGTTTATTGGTTAACACTGTGTATGTATTGAGGCTGCTCTGTGCTGGAACACAGCAGTCATTATGCTGCCAGTAGTGTACCTGTTGTACTGCAACTTTGAAGCCAGAACGGTGGGTGCTTTAGCAGCAAGGCCTTGTAGGCGATGGCCCTGGCGGGTCCCAATAACTGCTCAAATACATGGTTAAGTGAAGGATATTTGACCTGGGCTGACAGGAGAGTGCAAGATTGCAGATACCCTTGGAATGGAGGCTTAACCAGTTATGGTTCAAGTGAGCAATAGCAGTTCTGGTGTGGGTCCCTGGGACAGTCCAATTGAGAGTCAGGGCTCTTCAGACCTAGTGTCTGGGTTGCCCCCTCCCCTCCAGTCCAGTCTTTATTCCAGCAGATAGTAGCTTCCCCCCCACCCCCCGCACTGGCTCCCTGCCCAGCCACTGCTGCTCCTCCGTAAGTCCCACACAGATCTGCATCCAGCTTTAGTATCCAACAGTCACAGTCTGTTCCACATGTAGCCACTGCTTCCAAGCAGAGCCTGGCCATATTATGGTTCAGGACCTTTTCCCTTGCTAGGCCAAGAGGGAAGAGAGGTACACTTTCTGAAAAGCCGGCTCTCTAGGCTTCTCTCAAGACCATACACCATGTTGTGCAGGATGTACATGAAGCTTCCTTCTCTGTCTGATTCTGTGCTCTCCCTTTGCTTTTCCATCACCTACTCACATTCCCCTCTACCAAACAATACCCAGCAAAATCCTTTGCCCACATAGGTCTAATTCCTCAGCAGACATGCATGTGCCTTTGTTGTGAGGGATGGCATGTATCTGTGTTTGGTTTAAATCCCTATTGTTTTCTACATTTAATCCGAAGGGAGGGTGATGTCACTCTCAGCTGTTTCAGCAAGGTTTAACCCAGCCTATAAAAGGTACCAAGCTTCCTTTTGAATGGTTAAAGTGGCAAATTAGCCAGACACAGCAGGAATTAGTTACACTATGTGAGATCAGGTCACCCGTCAGTCCCCCCAAAATGAGACATCCTTGATGACAAGCAGCTGGGCTACCTGATGTCCCACTGAAGAAGAGACTCCACTATTGAATGGGATTAATGTATGCCAGGTCCTGCACTAATTAAGATGGCACATGATATTAGAGAGGTGATTAAGTAAAGAAAGTTTTGGAAGGGCCTATTGGGAGGTCTGAAAGGTTTCAATCATTCATATGAAAAAAGAAACTCAGTATGGATATCACTTTTTGCACTGTGCTTTTCAGACAAGCTTGTTAAATTCAGTTGCAGTTCTAACTCATGGAAGTTCACAAGCTGGTTCAGACACACCGTCACTTTGTATCTCTTTTCTTTTGCCTTCATAGCACAGAAAGGCACGTTCCCAAAACATGCTGTGAAAGTGTTGTGCTTCTTCAATGAAAAGAAGTGTGTGTCTTTTTGCTGAGAAAAATTTCTTTAATGCCAAAATCCCATCCTTTAGGTAGATATTCACCAAGACAGACCTTAGTTGAATGTCAGTCTATTCCACTTCCTCCTAGCACTCTTGCTAACTCTAAGGAGAATGTCCAGCTCCAGAAGATAAACTCCTGGCAGAGGACATGTAAATGTGGATCTATGGAAATTTCTCTGCTCTATCATAACCTACAGGTACTTTAGTTATGGAAAAATTCTTTCATTTAGGAAATATGTAAAACCATTGGTGATTCTAGAGTTGGGTTTTGAAAAGTAGCATCTAAATATTTGTGCATTTTAATTCATCTGCAATTTCATCGTTAACGAATCTGAAAAAATGCATCTAACTGCATTTTTTCTCCATTTAGATTTCAAGCATTACGCAACAGTTTGGAGTGAGTAGCTAGCAATTTGAAAGAACCAATCCATTTGCCCTGCCTGGATGGGCAGGTACAGGAATTTAAATTTGACTGCTTTTGGAGGGGCACGTTAAACGCACACAAAAGAAAGGTTTGCATGGCCCCCTCCTCTGTACTCTCTCCCAATTTCTTGGGATGCCTTTAGCAGAGACGCCCAGCAGTGAGGATCCAGCAGCTCCCCCTGGCGGCAGCGTGCCTGCAGCCCAGGGTGGGAGAAAGTAACAGGGTGGCTGCCTGCCGTCTGAGCTCCTCCTATCCCCACCCCTGCAGTTGCTGCTTCTCTTTCCCAAGTTTCCCCACTGCTGGACTCACTGGAGTCCCGCACTGCTGCCTGCTTTGCAGACCATCTGCTGAGGTGAGTCAGGGGTTGGTGGCAGAGAGACAATACTTGGGAAGGGAAAGTCCGGGGAAGGAGAAGCAGCCTGGAGGGAGAAAGAGCTCAGCAGCAGTCTTCCTGCTCCTTCCTTCCTCCCCGAACCACACACAGGGGGAGGCTGTGCCCCTGCATGCTCCCCTCTGTGCACTCCCTTGTGCCTGGATATATATATATTCATTGTCCCTCATGGTTAAACCTGCCATTACACACACTATGGCTACCAGCAGATATGTGTATTGTTAAATCTTTAGCAGCAATTAATTTTCAATCAGCACTCTGCGCCAGAATACTGAATGGTTGCCATAGAGGGCATCCTAGTATGATTTTGAGGTGATTATGAGTTTTTCAGTTTCCAGTGTGAAGAGCCTAGCAACAACATTACTGGGCACTAGTTGCTTAAATGTGAGGCCCTGGAATTGCTAAGATACAGGTACATATATACAGACATAGCTGCATATGGGTGTAATTTATTAACTGTACAATAAATGAGAGTAAGCAGTGGAGCTTCTCGTAAGACTGGGACAAATCAGTAGCCCACCCAGTTACATTCATAGCCCATTCCTCCCAGCTCTGTTTGTTCTTCACAATCCAAACAAAAAGGAAATATGGAGTGATGACAAAAGCAATAGTCTGGTTCTGCTCTAAGGCTCTGGGGTTTCCCGGCTTCCACTCATGACCTCCCCCAGCATAGAGATTCTGCAGGCCCTGCTTGCCTCACCTTCTGCTGCAGCCACAAGAGTAGATATTAACAGCTCTTTCCTGGGCCCTACCCTCCTCGGAACTGGGGCCTTTGTTTATATCCCCCACCCAGGAATTAGACCCGATCATTATGTGCTCTATTGTTGTGTCATCTGATTCCCATCATCTGCCTGCTGGGCTTCCCTCCAGAACAGGGCTGACAGCTCCCTGGCCTGCTCCCTGGAAAGAGGGCAGACCACCCTGTTACAATTAATACAATTGTTCTGGGTCAGTGGTTACCCACCCTCTTAGCTTGAGTGCCACAGATATCATTTTTACAACCCTGAAGGGCCATCAGTCTCTGCCAGCAGGCCTCCACCCTTGCAGTCAGATGGAAGGAGATAAGGAAGGAGGCTGCCTGATGTTCCATCTCCCTGGTTGCAGCAGGGAAACCTTATGCATCCTGTAGTCCCTAGGCACTGGGTCCCTTTTGCAACTAGGGGGATGGAAGATCAGTGCTCCCCTCCCTTTGGCTCCAGCAGGGACCCCAGCAGTTAGGGACCTAGGTAGAGTGCTTTGCTGTGCTCCCTGCTATGGGGGGGAGGGAAGTGCTGATCTGCCACCTTCTTGGTTGCAGCAAGGACCGTGCACAGGTCTTTTAACTCTGTGGAAACAAACTCTATCTGGGTCCTTAGGCAGCCTCTCCCTTCTGCAGCCTATCAGGAGGAGAAGTTGCGAGCCACTTTGAAAGCCCCCGAAGGCCACTTTTGGCCCATGGGCCACAGGTTGGAACCCACTGATCTAGATGTTTCTCAAGTATTTTTTTTCTTAAGAGAATAAAATTTGAGGATATTGGCCATTTTTATGATGGATCCTCACCGATATCCTGTTTATTTCTTCTGTTATTCTTAAAATAGTAATAATAAGAAGGGTTCCGTCATGCTTCCATGTCCTGTAAGAGATCATATCAGCTTTCCATGCCACTCCCATATGTTTGTGGGGGATATCCCTTTAAGAGGGTGTCTGAGGCAACCACAGCCTGATGAATCCCTGACCATGTGGTTTCAGGAGCCATCTTGCCAAGGGGAGCAGGACCAGAATTGCTAACATGGCACAGACCCACCTTGCAAGAGGCCCTTATCCTTCTTACATCTCCTGCAAGCCAAGCAATTTCAGCTAGATTGCACAGTTTGTGACTGGACCCTGTAGCTTGTTTCATGAGGAGGAGGAATGTCTAACATCTCTGAGGTCCCAGCAGAACAGGCAGGGGTCAGTCAATCACTGTGATGAGAATATTGCAAAGATTTCCTCCACTTTAGCTGAAGGAAGGGGTGATTGGGTCCAAATTCACTTATTTGGCACATCTGCATGAAGTCTTCTGAGTTCTTAAGCAAACTAAAAGCAATTAATCATCAGAAGGCCAAAGAACTAGTATAAAAATAACAATTATAAACAAAATAGCAGGAAAACACACAGTCCAAACTAAAAACAGTAGCAACGCAACTGCAAGCCCACACTTGTATCTAACCACCTCCTGTCCCCTAAACAATCTAAAAAACATCTCAGCCTTTGTCCCCAAAGTGCCACAGATTAAATCTGTTTTATATATATAACAATAATGGGGAGTGTTGCTTGAATAAGGACTTCAGGAGAGGCCACCATGGATCTGTGATTAACAGAGTAAAGGAATATGTATATAAAAAAAAAGTTTAAAATGCCTATAGAATAGCAACTTAAATTAAAATTGCACCATATGGTGTACATAGAACAACGTGCATCCATTTTATAAACTGGACCCCATTCTGCATTCTTTACATATCCCTAATACTGTTGAAGTCAATGTGAATATTTAGCACACAAGGAATACAGGATCAGGCTTACGTGGAGAACAGTTGATATCTAATTTGATCTGCCATATTCAGTTCATCTAGAAAAGATGTAAAAAAACACGTCAGGATCAGATTAAACTGCTAACATCTGAAAATAAAATGTCATCACCATTTTAAGTGTATTCTGAAGGTTCATTGTTCTGATGTCCCCCAAATCAAAGTCCATTTTACTGCATCCTTTGACTTTGTTGCATAGTAAAGGCTCCCCTGTTCCACAGTGGTATTTAGCTCTGGAAGAAGCTGAAAAGACGACTTTGCTTAGTAATTCATTTGCATCATGGTCTCAACTTCATTGCTAGTTACACAGTTTCAACTTCTTGTGCTTGAATTCTTTAATTTCTTATGAAATCCTGTCTTTGGAATACTAATGACAATATAAGATACTAGCTTTTTGATTTAGAAATGGAATGAATCCTTTTCACTCCCAGATAGTTCATATTTTAAAACTTTCTTCTTGTTTTCCTGTTCAATATTTAAATTAAATGCAAGAACAGAATAGGAAGACATTCACATTATGACAAACAGTTTACAAATGCACTTTTAAAACTTTCTTCTTGTTTTCCTGTTCAATATTTAAATTAAATGCAAGAACAGAATAGGAAGACATTCACATTATGACAAACAGTTTACAAATGCACTAACGTGTTTCTTTTATGTATTCTTAAAAACACAGTATGTTTATACAATACTTAGTTAAGCTGAGGTTTTTGCTTTTTCTATGCATTATTTTTCTGTGGGGATGTGGAATTCTTGATAGTCAAGTCCCCATTTTTGCATCTGGCCCAGATGTTGCATAGCACCCACAATGTATGGAATACTGTGCATATTCAATCTTTTATAGCACCCTAATATGTTTAATATGTAAAGCAGTAATTCTTAGTAACTTAATTCATATCAAGTAGAGGAATAATTTATAAAAACATCATGGAATTTTTGAGTGTTGCAGTTTAAAATTTAAATAGTCTGTGAATAATTTTTTTTTTTAAATTTAGGACTCTGTGCTGCATCAAGATCTTTCCCTAGTCCCATATGGTGTACCGTTTACTTCACTGAGCTTCAGCACCAGGCAGGACCCGCACTAGTGGATCCAAATACCTGATGAGAGCCTTAGTTTGTTTCATTATCTGAATTATGGAGTGATTAATTTTTCCCTTCAGATTTTCTCTAGCAGTAATTTTCAGCTGCTGCACAGTCACAGAACTTTACTATCATATATAATCTTCAGTTTGAAGTTGAAATAACATCCCAGCTTTTGCTCCTTATGTGATAAAGCGTTTGTTTGGTTTTTTTAAATTGCCTTCAAGTTTCTCATCCTTTTTTGGGTCACTGGGCTGAGTTCTGGAGAAAAAAGAGTGGTGGTCTTTCAATTAATTTCCTTTTTGCACAAGCTCCTTTTAAGACATGGTCTCTGTCCTTGGGGTGTGAGAGGGTTACAATAATAGTACTGTCAGTTTTGGTGGGTTTATTTTTCTCTCTTGGGTGGACTTCATGTGCTTTTTTATTTTATATTTAGAGGGTCATGTTTAATGTCTATTTACACTGTCCCTGGAAATAGATTTTCTATTAAAGTTAATATATCTTCTGAAATGTTATTTATATCCATTTGTGTAGATAGGTACTATTACATTGTTAGCTCTTTAGGGGGCATTTTAATTATTTTCATTTTTCACAGAGCATAAGAAAGACCTTCTTATTTTCCTGTGTGAAGTTGTAAGGGAACAAAATGAAAAATGACTGCTTGAAGAGTTTCTCCATTGCCAGATCCTGATAGGTTAGAAGTTATATTGATTTTATTAAATAGTTACTTTAATAGAAACTATTGTTTTTTGGGTGGAATCATGGACTCTAATAACTCAATGAGAGAGTTACTGTTTTCCAAAGCAAAACCCAAACCCAGAATAGAAACCTGGTCCCTCACACTGCTTGAGACTTTTTAGGGTCTTGGTGCTGAATCTAGCAAATAAAAGCAGATCTTCAGGTAAACAGAAGAATCGGCAATGGCTCACAGCTTGTTGATTCAGATTCAAGACTCCAGATTCAAACCAGCCTCTCCTGTTTTTGTTCCAGCATGAAATTAAACCTGGAATGGGGTTATTTTGGGGGCCTGCTTGGATGGGGAAGAAACACAGCAGATACTGTTGTACTCCTGGCATGTTTAGCACAAAGAAAGTCAGGCACTTGGCTGGTTCTTCACTTCCTCATTAGGCCACTCTGACAGAGAAGGGGCCCAGGAGTGTCTTTATACCAGGATCAAGATAGCTGTGCCCCTCCACCTCTGCTAACCATGCATGATGGGAAGGATAGGTTTTAAAAGATGAAGCTGCAGTTAGCTGGGGAGAAAGCTAGAACAGAGAGCCTCTAGAGCAGGGGTCTGCAACCCAAAAGATAAGAAGAGCCATTTTTGAAAATTCCTTCAATAACAAAGTGTTTTGAGAGTCACAATAGGTGTAGCCTCCTGGTGGGAGGTGCAGGGAGGTGAGTCAGGATTTCTGCTGCAGGGTCCCCTTATGCGGGGGAGGGGGGGAAGCCTGGAGCTTGGCATGGGCTGCCTGTGGGGTCCCTGGTGGCTGGGGGAAGCCCAGAGCCAGGCATGGGCCTCCTGCAGGGTACCCCGGTGGTTGGGGGAGCCCAGAGCCGCAAGGAGGCAGCCAAAGAGCCGCATGTGGCTCCAGAGCCACAGGTTGCAGACCCCTGCTCTAGAGCATCTCCTGAAGCAGTGAGAGTGAATCACTCCATGCTAAAGATTCTTCAGCCTTAAGAAGACTTCAGCGCATGCTTCTGGTATCTGGTGAGATAAGGCAGACTGGGTGTGGCTGTGGGAGTATGGTGTCAGGGAGGCCCCACATGAAGCTGGTACGTAAGCACTCCTGAAGCAAAATAATTCCAGTGGCCTTTGCACTGGTAAGTAGGCTGAAGGAAGGGACGTATTCTCAGTGGTTTGAAAAGATTTATGGTGTTTTTTATTTTCTTTTTTCACTGGCAAACAACATGGGGGGGCTGGCAGGTAGCAGGGCCTGCCACAAGGTGTAAAGGTGGGAGTCTGACTGGGTTGACCTAGTTGACCTTGGTAACTGGATGTAACTAGGGACCCAAACCCGACTGAGAGGGGACATCAGGCTCCCTGACTCCAACTGGGTCCTCCCTAGGTGGTTCTACAAATAGAAATGATAAATCCTGAGGTTCTCCTGTTGTCTTCTTTCCTTTGGTCCTTATTTTACTCTCCACACTTGAAAAAAAGAATAAGGAGTCGTGTGGCATTTTTAAAGACTAACACATTTATTTATCACATGAGTTTTCATGGGTAGAATCCCATTTCATCAGATGAAGTGAGATTTTACCCATGAAAGTTCATGCAATAAATAAATACATTTCTTCGTCTTTAAAAGTGCCACAGGCAGGACTCCTTCTTTGTTTTGCTAAACTAGACTAACACGGCTACCCCTTTGGAACTCTACACACTTGGCTTCTCCATTTCTAAAAATATTACAGCTAATTTGATTTTTTTCTGCTTACTTGTTTTAGATCAGGAAAATATTTTCTATCCTCTACTGTAAGTGAATTCTGTTGTCAGGAGCTCAAGGTTCCGGGAGATGATTTTTTTTTTTTTTTTTTTTTGCGCAGTTTGTTTGGTACACCTCTTCTCTCTATTCCTCCTCTGATTATGTGACGCAGCTTTCATGGTCATGGGCACTGAATCCCTGTGTGACGGTCCCGCGTCACGGGCGGGCGTGAAGGGCGCCCCTACAGGTGATTCAGGGGAATTAGCAGTGGTGGGGGTGCCCTTCCTGTCCAGAGTCCATGCGCCGCCCTTAGGTTCAGGGCACGCCGGCGTAATGGCCAGAGTCCATACCCCGCCCTCGGGTTCAGGGCAGTCAGGCCCAGTGGCCGCAGAGTCAGGCCCACGGGCTTCCGGGGGCAACGCCCGGGTAGGGGGGCTCAGGCCCGCCCACTCCACTGAGCCCCAGCCCAGGGCCCTGCGGGTGTCAGGGGTTGCAGGTTCTACCAGCGGGGATCCGTCGAAACGCGCTGGCTTTCCCCTAACCCCCTGACGTGGGCCCCTGGGCTACTTCCTACCCGGGTGAGTGAGGGTCCCTCGGAGCGGTCCCTGTTCCGCCGCTCCCTCGGGTTCAGGGCAGTCAGGCCCAATGGCCGCAGAGTCAGTGCGCCGCCCTTGTATTCAAGGCAGTCAGGCCCAATGGCCGCAGAGTCAGT
>ML685820.1:3302128-3363255 GCA_007922175.1 Pelusios castaneus
CGCCCTTGTATTCAAGGCAGTCAGGCCCAATGGCCGCAGAGTCAGGACCACGGGCTTCCGGGGGCAACGCCCGGGTAGGGGGGCTCAGGCCCGCCCACTCCACTGAGCCCCAGCCCAGGGCCCTGCGGGTGTCAGAGGTTGCAGGTTCTACCAGCGGGGATCCGCCGAAACGCGCTGGCTTTCCCCTAACCCCCTGACGTGGGCCCCTGGGCTACTTCCTACCCGGGTAAGTGAGGGTCCCTCGGAGTGGTCCGCCGCTCCCTCGGGGATCCCTGGCTCACCAACCACAGGTGGGTCTCCGTTCCAGTCACCAGCCGGCCGCTACTGGGATCGACACTCCGTGTCAGCCTCTCTCTCTTGGGCTGCTTGGCACTCCTCTCCTTCCTTGGCGGGAGCAGACAGTGGAGGTCCTCCCTCCTTGCCAGCCACCCCCAACTGAGCTGAGCTACTCTCTTTTATCCAGGGCCAGCCAGCTGAGCATGCCCAGCAGGGCTCAAAGGGCGGGGCCTCCCCCGCCCACAGTGTTTGTTGGCTTACTTCAGTGCGGGGCGGGGCCGCCCTGTCACACCCTGACAGTTATGGCACTGATAGCCATGGCCAAACCAAAGCATTCCTACAGGCCTGTGAAGTCACAAAGAAACTGAGATTTAGTCCTCCTCCAGGCACCTCCATGAGTGCTAAAGAAGAGGGGGACAAAAAGAACCTCTATCTGAGCTCTCCAAGAGGAAGGAGTACATGAACACAAACCTCTGAGGACTCTCTTTGCAAATCTTCAGCCACGAGGCCTGATTGTCAAAGCGAATGGGAGTCAACTGCAGCCTTGCTTTCAGGGGTAGGGTCTGAAGGAATTCCCACCCTAATGGGGAAGGTTTTGCTAGAGCCAGTGGTGCTGAACCTAATATTCGCAGAACTGAGTGTGAGATCTGAGATGTTTCAATTTTAGATGCTCCTTTGTGTGTAGTGGGGCAATAAAACAATGCACTTTTTTATTTTTTAATTTCCTCATCGTCAAAGCAGTAGGACAAGAATTATTGGAAGAGGAAACGGAAATTATTATTGTACACTGACTTTATCACAGTGTCCTATTTCTAGCAAGAATATAGTGTTCAAGTGATCAAAGAGTCATACAGGGAGCTGCAGTGAAAACATATAATTGAGTCAAATAGTTTTCTCCTTATACCACTGACTATTGCCCTTGGTTCACTGTTATTCTGTAGCTAGACTCATAACTTAATATTTCACTCAACTTTGGGAGTATGAGCTTGTCCTGTCAGAGGCAGAACACATTTATCCCCAACATGCTCACGTTTTGGATTTGGATAGTTCCAAAGGGGTAGCCATGTTAGTCTAGGTCAGCCAAACAAACTAGGAGTCCTGTGGCACTTTGAAAGACTAACACATTTATTTATTGCATGAGCTTTCGTGGGAGAAAATCCCACTTTGTCAGATGCTTTGTTAGTCTTTGAAAGTGCCACAGGGCTCCTTGTTTGTTTTACATTTTGGGCAGTAACTAGTTTCTACATACTTGATCCTTTTCACTGAAACTAAAGTATACCTTTCGGTTATTTCAGGTTCACCCATCCTGTCTTTTTTCCCAGTCTTTTTCTTTTTACCTCAATGTCCTTGCGTGTTTATTCAGAGGTCTTCATTTACCCTTCTGTGCCAGACATTCTTTCTGTTTCTTTTTTTTTACTGCAGTGAGTTTAACTTACAATAAGCTGCTTGTTTGACTATTTGATGGTTATGAGCAGTTCTCTTATCAATTTAACTTCCACCAAAGCAGGATTCAGTAGCTCAGACATGGTGTGTAATGCATTCTTGCTCAGCAACTTCAGCTGTATAGAAGTACATGGATTTTTATTTTTATAAATCCCAGATTTTCAAATTGTTTTCCATGTGGTGCCTGTTTCTCCAGAATTCCGAGGCACAGGATGTCATTTTGCTATTTGTAAAGTTGGAAAGGTCCCTCCAAAAGGATCAGGCAATACAGACAACACTGAAGAGGTTTATTTGCTGTACTGGGAACACTGAACAAAACAGTATCAGCTTCAAAATGGAAGTAACATGGCAATTGCTTATATACACATATTGCTTGTTTACTGGTTTTAACTACTTTCTAACAGTTCTTTGTTTCCTTTGGGAAAAACAACTCTCTATATGTGGTAAAAGGGTCAGGGTGGTGAGAAGGGGGTGTTCTCCACAGGTAGGGGAATACTAACTTCCATATAAGGTAAGGGGTGAGGGTCAGATGGTTATGTGACATTAGGCAGGGAAGGGTCAGGGAAGGATACGTGACAAGAGACATGGGTTCAGAGAAGAATAAGTAACAAAAGACTTGTCTAGACATGCTGCCTATTTGGGCAGCCTCTGTATTTCTGAGGCCTAGTGTGCTGGCATGGATATTTTATCCTAACACTATTTCTTAATCAGAATGTGTTGTTTAGTTCACAATAATTCTTAAATTGGTCAGAAATTCCGATGACATTTGCTCTAGTCTTATTTGTTGATAGGCTCTACTCTCCAAATGCTAAAACTCATCAAAGTTTTAAAAATAGCCCTTTTTAAAAAAAAAAAAAGTTTTATTTCATTGAATATGATTTCCCATTAGCCTGTCTGTGTTGGACATAAACAAAGAACATTTCTTTTTTCAGTGGTGTGTCACTGTGACAGTGCATTTTAAATGTGGAAGATAACAAGTGGAAGATTTATAGGAAACAGAGGTAGACAGGACTATAGAAACTGTCTCATCTCTTTCTTCTCCTCAACGCTTCATAAAAACCTTGCTTACAAGCCATCAGTTTTAACTCTTCCGCATTGGCCTGCTGGTCAGCCTATAGCTGTCAGCATTGAATAGTCACTCGTCATTCACTCAGAATAGTCACTCGTCATTCACTGGTTTAGCCTTGTCAAACACAGATTTGCTGTGAAGCAGGAAGAGGATATGAAGGTAGATGCCTTTGAAAAGGCGTTCGAATACTAAAATAATCTGTTATGAAGCTACCTGTTCAGCTTGTCCCAGATGCATTCTGTATAAAGAACCAGCCTCTGACACTTGGTTTAATCACTTCTGGATCTTTTGAGCTCCTTTTGTTCTGGTGAGAGAAGAAGCGCTTGATAGTCTGTGATATTTACACACATAGTATTTCCCTTTGGATAATGGATCATGGATAAGCATTAATTTGAATGAACAGATAAGACAAGACAATATCTTTAGAATTATTAATAACAGATGTGCACAGAAGAAACCTATCCTGAGGCATAAAACAAATATAGGTAGAAAATGAAAGAGATATTGACAAAAAAAATTGCATGTTTGATCTATGTCTACAATCCTAACCCAAAGCAAAATCATAAGGAAGTTTCAAAAATAGTTTGAATCACACCATTTTTGTCAGTAAAGAAAATACAGACTCACCCTGTCTTCTATTAGTTTACCCTACTTACAGTGTGCCACTCTTTACTTATTCTAGGAACTGTTCAGAGAGATTTAAATACATTCTTTATTTTTCTCAATAAACAAATATAATTTTTCTTGCCCTCTTTCTCCGGCAAGTATGGGAGAGTATTTTTATTCAAACTCAAGCCAAGTTCAATTACAGTATAATCAGAAATATAATATTATAAAAGTGGCATTTTTGGGATTTCATATTTATTGTGGCTCAGTGGTTTTCATATCTAATTTGCTCAGTTTACAACTCCAAAAAGACCAGCCAGTCCACCTTCTCTGCCACCCCAGCCTTACAAACTCAGCCTGATTGATATCTGCCTGGCTGCTGTATCATCATTGGTGATAAATTCCAGAGGGATAACCCTCTCTATTCCAGAAAAACCAAAACAAAGAAGGAGTTCTGTAGCACTTTTAAAGACTAACAAATGTATTTATTGCATAAGTTTTTGTGGGTGTAATCCCACTTCGCCAGATTCATGAGGAAATGAAAAATGTGTCGTGTTAGTTGCAAATAGAAAGTAGGAAGCCAGAGCTGTAACTGAGAGCTGAGAAGATTGGTAGAGGGAAAATCACCTTTTGTAATGACCCACACATTCAACAGTTCTATTCAAACACAGTGTGAAGGAAACTAGTTTGCATATTCCAAAGGAGTAGTCATGTCAGTCTAGTTCAACAAAACAAACAAGGAGTCCTGTGGCACTTTTAAAGATTAACAAATTTATTTACCTCATGAGCTTTTGTAGGAGAAATCTCCCTTTGTCAGATACTTGAAAATAATTCAAGCTGCTTCACGCACCTGACAAAGTGGGATTTCTCCCACGAAATCTCATCTGATAGATAAATTTGTTACTTTAAAAGAACCACGGAACTCCTTGTTCAGTTTGCATATGAATTCCAGTTCTGTATTTTCGTGTTTTAATTTGTTTTTGAATTTTTTTTCTTGAAGTACTGTAACTAGCATGTTTTTTACAGAATATCTGGGTAGACTGAAATGTTCCCATACCGGTTTTTGAATGTTACCATTCCTGGTGTCTGATTTGTATCCATTTATTCTTTTGTGCAGAGACAGTCCAGTTGAACCAATGTATATAGCAGAAGGGCATTGTTGGCACATGATGGCACATATCACATTGGCAGATGATCAGGTGAATGAGCCCTTGCTGGAGTGGCTGGTTTGGTTAGGTCCTGTGATGGTGTTGCTTGAGTAAACATGTGGGCAGAGTTGGCAACGGGATAAGTACCTGGCTTAATGCTCCTGTTGTATGTGTGTAGTTGCTGGTGATTATTCTCAGCTCTCAGTTACAGCTCTGGCTTGCCCTCTGACACACTGAATCAAAACAAAGTTTGTTTGCTCTGCAGAAATAGGCTAGCAAGCTATCCCTCTGGGTGTTTTAATTTATCTTGTGACCCACCCTTCTCTGTATGTATATATTTGCAGCTAACATGCCACATTTTCCAGGATTACACCCACGAAAATTTGTGACAAATAAATTTGTTAGTCTTTAAAAGTGTCACAGGACTCCTTTTGATTGGTGATAAAGATTCTGCAGTCAGAACTTTGCTGATATGTAAGGAACAATAGAATCCAGATCACTCTCCTATCCTATTACCTCCGCAGTAAAAACATATTTAAAATGACATTTTTAATAAAGTAAAAACCACTAAATGTACTGGCTCAGGAACAAAACGTCCTTTCTGGTCATGTAGGTGCATAATGGCTCAGGATAGGTCATTTACATCTGATTTTGAAGATTCTGGTGCTTCCCACTGTCACAGACAGAATACTAGACTAGATGGTAGATTGGTCTGATTGGATATAATTTCTTTTGTTAGTAAAATAAGCAGAAATGCACAGGTAACCATTCTGCAAAGACATCTGCATGGGTAAACCCTGTGCTTGTGCAAAGCTCCACTGATTGAAACAGGGCTTTGCCTGAGCACAAAAGTCAGCCCATGAGGTTCCTTTCACAGTGTTAGGATCAGGAACACTGGAACCTGGTTTGATGAGGAAAGAGTTCCCATTTTTCAAATAGTCACTTCAGCTACAACCACAAGTAAATGTTATTAATGAGGACATAACTGGAATTCCACAACGGAGAATTCTTTCATTCCCTTCCCTGTAATAGTCATATTGTGCTACTTTGGTAAGAGGCAAGGAAGAAATTTTGCTTTAATTAATGGTTTCTGCTATTACATATTACAATGGAAGCAAACTTTTTAACCTTTTAAAATAATTTAGATTTTAATCGGTTCTTATTAGTCCAACTGATCCACTACAACCAGTGGTATTGTTTAACCGATCTGCAGGGGCTCCCAATTTACCCTTCTGTGGGCTTCACTTCTGTCCCCTTCCTCATGCCATCTGCTAACTCTTAATCAGTGAAGGACAGTAATTTAAAGGGAGGCTATAGAGACCTTTGAAATTCCCTGCTGAATGTTTATATTGTCAACAAGAGTGTCATCATTAAGTGTTGGTATTCATATGCCTTGAGATGAATGGAGGGGGGAGCGGCGTTAACACTCAAAAAGTGGGATTGTCTTTACACAGATCTTTTCAATGACAAGGCTCATTTTTAAGCAAAACTAAGGAGCTGCTTTAGGTTGAATGACCGTAGACAGACCCATACCTTTTCATTGGTATAAAACATGATATAAACGTAGGTGCTGACTTTTGATTTTCCCTTTGGGTGCCCCTGCTCAGGTTCTGTCTGGGCCAGTGGTCAGGTCTGGCTCCCTGTCCACAGATCTTTTCCCCCCACTCACCCACCAGGCGTCTGTCAGGGACTGGGGCTTAGTTCTCCCTGCCTGCCTTCTGTCCCCTTATGGCTTCCCCAGGGGACTTTCCGCCCTTCATGTCTGGCTTCTGCCAGGACCGGGGAATTGGGTCCAGCTCTCACCACCCCCAGAGCTTGGCCAGGCAGCAGTGGCCTATGGGGCTTTTTTCCCTCCACCCTCCCAGCTTCTGCCTGGGGTGTCTGGGACTGGGGCCTTGTTCCCTCCACCCATGCCTGTACATCATAGGTGCCAACTGATGCCCAATTTTCCACGGGCCCCATATTGTCCCCGTCCTCGCCGTGGCCTAGCAGTCAGGTTCCCTCTGCTGGGATTTAGCTGTTGTCTGGAGCGTGGCTGGAAGCCTGCGAGGGTGCTAGGAGGTGAGCTGCAGGCTGCAGCCGCACAGTGCCTCAAAGGCACATTCCTGCAGGTGTGAGGGGAGGCAGTTCGAGAGAGGCATGGGGAGAACCAGGATGCTCCAGATGAGCAGCAGCAGGGGCTGGCCAGTGACCTAGGTTGGCTACACCTAGCCCTGTCCCTAAGCCTTTTCTTTTCTGTTACACAGTGCTCAGGGAGACAGGCCATGACTTGGGAGTTAGCCCCTTGCTATTCTTGGATGGAACAGCGGTCCCAGGGGTCTGTGCTGTGATCCAGTGACTCAGAACCTGGGGCAGCTGGGAGGTGCCCATAAAACCAATTAACAACTAATGGGTTCCATCAACAGCTGATGATAAGCAGGTACAACCCACGAAAGCTTATGCCAAAGAATATCTGTTAATCTATAAGGTGCCATAGGACTCTCGTTTTTTTCTAATTTCTCATTTATCTTTAAATTATCTTTTGATTGATGCAATTTATTGGTCAGATTCTACAGCCTTCACTCATGCCGAAAAGTACTTTGAAACCAATGGGACAAAATGGGAGAATAAAATACCATTTAAATTGAGCGGTAACAGCACGACCTGGCTGTATACAGTGAAAAGAAGTGGTGGATCTGCACTTCAGATTAAGCACTTCAAAATTCAACAAATTCGTCATAAGTCTGATAAAGGATTGCTTTATTCTTTCATGCCACAGGTAAAAATGTTATTTATAAGTGCCAAAAGCCCAGCTTTTTAAAGTTGTTTAGGCATTGTTGTGCTCAGCATTGCAACTGATTTAGAAGCCTGTATCTCATTTTAAAGGGAGTTAGGCACTTAGGCGTCTAAATCTCATTGACTATAGTACTCTTTGTGCCTAAACACTTTTAAAAATGAGATTGAGGCATCTAAATCAGCTACTGAGACCCTGACTGCAGCAACACCTAAATAACTTTTAAAAATCTGATCCTAAATCACTTAGGAGCCTAAGTCTCATTTCCAAATGCCATTATTCTCAAAGAGATTTAGGTGCCTCAGGCCCAGATGCTTAAAGGTCCAGTTGTGGGAGTTAGAAGCTTTAATACCTTGCAGGATTTGTACTTAAATACCCAACTCACCTTTGAAAAATGAATGAATGAATGAATGAATTTAGGCTCCCAAATCATTAAGGAAATTTTACACCATCTTGACTCCAACTTTGTAACAATGTCTTTATTTTGAGACTAGTTTAAAAATGATATCTATTGTGTGATGAATTTGTGCTTGTTAACTAATTTATTAAGCAAATTTAAAGACATTCTGTTAAAATATGGGCAGCAAAATTTTAAAAAACAGGTCTGTAATGATAGCATGATGTTTTCAAATTGAAAACTAATAGCATTGTTTGAATATTAAGACTGCAAAGTACTTATTCTGACTAATCTCTGCTGAGTTAATGCTCCACTAGAGAAATAGTGTGTAATTAAAAATTCAATTAAAAACAGATTTTCATATTTTAGAATTGCATTATATAAAGAAAAAATACAGACTCGCTGAGAAATGATTCAAAGGAATATGTGGAATCAAACCAAAATTAAACAAAAAATACCAGATTTTGGTGGAAAAACAAGATGATAAAGTATATTGAAATAGCCATAAGGGAACCTTCTTCATTTAAAAGGGAATCTTATGACTGGTAATATGTAATTTTCATAGTGGGTCAAATTCTGCTGTTAATTACATCAGTATGCATTTTTAGAAACTGCATCAACTTGAGTGAAGTTACTTCAGATTTAGATCAGTGAAATTTGGCCCACTTTCTCCCCTTTATGACTGTACATGGAGGGGTGACTCCATTAAGGCCTGAAGTGTGTGGAAGGAACAATGCTCCCTGTGATATTCTCCCCCATTCATACAGAATCTCCTTTGTTTTGGGCCTCATTTATTTAAAGTATATAGCATTTCTAAAATGATTACTACTACAGGGTTGGAGGAAGCAGAGTGAAAGTGGGGAAGAGGATCTGGCCCAACTTTTCAGGATCCTCCCAGTCCATCCAAACCCACAAAGGTAGCCAGCTAAAGTTAATACAGCCTGTCTGTATATTAACTGTCATTGGTTTCCCTCAACACAGAAAACCTGCAGGATCATTCTGGGAGAACTGTGTTACTCAACCTTTGTAAGATGGTTTACACACAACTTGGTGGCTTTGCAAAATAGTTGTTCATCTCTTCTCTCCAAAACATAATCAACTGTCTTCCTTGCTCACACCAGTTTATTCATGGCCAATGTGATGATTATGAGGAGGGTTAGCAAAATGATTATTTGGGGTGCATTCAGATTTCTTTTAGTGTAGCTAGGCATTTATATATAAGTTATTCATAACAGTGAATGAGAGACAGGCCGGGGTCTCCAGAGGTAACACCTGGAGAACAATTGCTGTTAAAAACTGAAAAGGTCAGCACTAATCAAAACCTACCTTATGCAAGACAGAAAGGACCATTCTGAAAGCTCTGAAGGTTTCAAAATGAACAGTTGGTTTACAAACAAATGAATTCCAAGGGATAGCCGTGTTAATCTATTGCAGAAAACAAACAGAGCCCTGTGGCACTTTTAAAGGCTAACGGATTTATTTATCGCAGGAGCTTTCGTGGGAGAAAATCCCACTTCCTCTGATGCTTCAAAGCATCTGAAAAAGTGGGATTTTCTCCCACTAAAGCTCCTGCGATAAATAAATCTGTTAGTCTTTAAAAGTGCCACACAAATGAGGCCATGTACATGCTACAGACTTGTCCCGCAATAACTTTTATTGAGGGACAAGCAAGCACTCCTTCTAGCTAAAGGAGCATTCACACGCTCCTTTCAATTTTTGCTAGAAGGAGCAGTGCATGGTGGGTACCTATCCCACCATGCAGTGCCCTGCCAGCCGAAAGGCTGGCAGTGGTGCTTCCTTGAGCCCCAGTCCTCAGGCTGGGGCTCAGATGCGCTGGGGCTCAGCCAAGCCCGGCTGCTTAGCTGAGCCCGGGCTGCAGGGGCTCCAGCTCCCCTGGTGGGGCTCCAGCCGCCGGGCAGCTGAGCCCCACCGGGGGCCTTAAGACACCCCCCCCCCCCCACCCACCCCCCCCACCCGGGCCGGGGGGGGGGTCTTGAGCCCCTCCGCGGGGCCGCCAAGCCACACAGCTGGGCCCGGCAGGGGGCTTAAGACCCCCACCGGGGCCGCCGAACCCCCCCGCTGGGGCCGCCGAGCCCCACAGCCGGGCCCGTCGGGGGGCTTGAGAGCCCCACCGTGGCCGCAGCTCCAGCTGCTGGCCACCTGAGCTCCCTGGAGCCTGGTGGGTGGAGGGGCTCCACTGTTGGTGGCACTTGGAGCCCCGCCACCCACCGGACTCCAGCTGCAGGGGTTCGGGTGGCAGCGGGGGCTGCGGTGCTTAAGTGCGCAGCTCCAGCCGCCACCTGAAGTCCCGGGGCTGAGCTAGGGGGGATGGCCCGAACCGGCTGCCCTCACCGGTCCAGCGGGCCAATCCCCCAGCCCCCGATCCTGGCAGCTTCAATATGTCAATTTCACTGCTTGGCTAGAGCAGTGAAATTGACATATTTGACAGCTCCAATGTCCCAGAGTGGCCTGGATTGGCACTCTGGGACATTTCCGGAGGCTGTCAACAGCGCAACAAGCGTCCACACAGGCTGTACCACAGAACAACTGTTCCGTGGTAAGCTTTACCACCCTTGTTTGGGTGGTTTACATGTTGCGTGGCAAGAGGGCTGTTGCCGCGCAACAAGAAGCTTTTATGTGTGTACACTTTGATTGTTATTGCGTGGTAAGGAGCCTTACCGTGTGATAACTCTGTAGTGTGTGCAAGGCCTGAGAGATAGAGATGCTGAGGGAAAACCAGGTGTTCAGAGAACAATTTATGTTGTGAATCCAAGAAGCACAACAGTGAAATTCCAAGAATTTAACAATCCTTTTGATAATCTGAAGTATCATGGGATGGTAATGTGTTTATTCCATTGATTTCTCAGGAAAATATGCCTTCTATGCTGATTTGTTTAGGATCTTTAGTGAGAGGAGATGTAATAAACCTTCAGTTCTGGAGAAAAGCCCTATCAGGCCTTAAAAATGTTGGTTGCTTCCCATAAGATGAACATCACCTGGAAAGAGGTGCCAACTGCGGTGCCATTCCAGGAAGAGGAAGTGTCTTGAAAACACAAGTCCTGTAGGAAAACAAGCAGTGTTCCTTTCTTTCAAGCTAAAGGGAGAAACCATTTTGTACTACTAGAAAAACTTATAGTGATTGTGACACTTTTAACTGAACTGCAATTTCCCTCCAATTCTCAAGGCCCCTGCTAAATATGGACGGTGGAAAGAGCTGGAGAATTTGTATACAGTTTATATCTAATTTAAAGTACACTGAGAGCAAAGAAATAAATATCAGTGCTCAAGGATACTTTCTACCTCTCCATCCCCTGCACAGGCATATTAGATGGGTTATTATTGAACCCAACATGATTGACAAAATTGACCCTGGAACTTGGTATATGGAATGTGGGGATAAACAACAAATTTGTGATACCACATGAGAACAGTGTGATCCATGTGCATACAAAAATATTAGAAAGCATGCCTGAGGAAGCACCTGCAATAGCTCAACGAATTAAAAAATATCTACATGATTTGATACCATATGAACTACAAGAATCTCAGAGAAAGAAAAGCAACACAGTGCAGATCGGTTAACGCGCGTATTCGTTTAACACGCGCTAACGTCACATCCCCCAAAGCTACCAAGTTAACACGCGGGACTTGTTAACACGCAGTATCTAAAACTGCACTGTAGAGCTAACTGCTGTACATTCTCAATCACTGACCTAAAAAATCGTAAGTCGGCCTACTGTAGATATTTTAGCATAGGTCTTAGTTCGTAATGGCAGGAGTCAAGCGTCAGCGTTCATACACTGTTGCAGAAAAATTAGCAGCTATAGATCGGGTACATAATGGTGAAACCCAAGCCAAAATTTCTAGAGATTTTGGGATTGCCGAATCAACTCTATGAGGTTGGATAAAAAAACGAAACAAAGCTGCGCAGTTTTGTACAAAACGTAGATTTTGAAGTTAGTCTGGAGTGAAAACGCGTGCGTTATTCGGCAAAGCCTGACGTAGACAAAGCATTGAGCACGTGGTTTGTCCAAGAGAGAGCTAAGGGAATGCCGCTAAGTGGCCCAATTCTCCAAGCCCAAGCAACTAAGTTTGGAACTTTAATGGGCGATGAAACATATCAAGCTAGCAAAGGCTTTATAAGCCGCTTTAAAACTCGCCACAGTATTTCCCAAGTTAGCATTTCTGGAGAAAGCCGATCAGCCAATGAGACTGCTGCCAATGAGTTTCCCGCCAAATTAAAAACTATAATAGAAACTGAAAATTATAATGAAGAACAAATGTATAACTGTGATGAAACTGCTTTATTTGCAAAACTTTTGCCAGACAAAACTTTAGCTTAGAAATATGAAACCCAAAAAACAGCAGGCTTTAAAAAAATAAAAGACCGGGTCACCCTTTTATTTTGTACGAACAAGACAGGCAGTCACAAGCTCACACCGCTTCTCATTGGTCGGTTCAACAACCCTCGGTGCTTTAAGCACCTTAACAAAGCCAAACTGCCTGTCATATACTCCAGCAGTAAAAATGCTTGAATGACTAGAAGCATTTTTGAAGAATGGTTCCACAACTCTTTCATTCCAGCTGCGCGTAAACATCTCCGGAAGAAAAAACTCAAACCTAAAGCAGTGCTGCTACTTGACAATTGTCTGGCCCATCCTCCTTCCGAATTATTGGTTTCAAATGATGGACAAATCCATGTGCTATATCTGCCATTCAACACAACATCTAAAATCCAACCCTTGGACCAGGGGATTAATCAAAATTTTAAAACTAATTATCGAGGTGACTTGGTTTCAGAAATGATTTCGTGCGAGTCATCAAGTGTTTCCGAATTTCTAAAAGAACTAAACATAAAAGAAATAATTTATTTGGTGAAAAAAGCTTGGGATGGCGTGAAACAAAAATCTATTGAAAATTGCTGGATGAAGGCTCTCGGGCCAGCTTATTCTGTCAACGGTTCTGCCTCTGAAAACCCAAACAATACTGATTCAGAACCAGAATTCAAAGGATTTACAAAAGAAGACATCCTGCTAACAAAAACACAAACAAAAGAAGACAAAGGTAAATTTATTTTTCAATTAATTAAAGACTTTAATTTAAACACATCACCTGAAATCATAAATGAGTGGCTAGAACTAAACGAAAATGGCTCAACTACAGAAGATCTGACAGAAGAAGAAATAATTGCAGGTTGTGAGACTGGGTCAGACTGCGAAAGCGATGAGGAACAATTACAGGAAGAAGGAGTAGATGACAACGATGAGAATTATGTTGAAAAAGCCAAAATTTCCCATTCAGAAGCGCTAAATGCTGCCGAAACTCTTGCACAATATATGGAGGAGCAAGATGCGGAAACTATCCAAATTTTACACCTACGTGGTGTAGGCTCCCGTGTCACCGGTGGGCCGGGAGGGTGCCCCCTTCAGGTGCCGTAGGTAAATTAGCCGCGGCGGGCACCCTTCCTGACAGCGTCAATTGCCCCGGCCCCTCAGGCGGGCGGGGCAGGCAAGGCACAGAGAGTCAGTTGCCCCGGCCCCTCAAGCGGGGCGGGCAGGCCCTGAGAGTCAGTTGCCCCTGGCCCCCAGGCGGGGCGGGGCAGGCACAAAGAGTCAGTAGCCCCCTGCCCCCCAGGTGGGGCGGGGCAGGCACAAAGAGTCAGTAGCCCCCGGCCCCTCAAACAGGGCGGGCAGGCACCGAGAGTCAGTAGGCCCCGGCCCCAAGGCAGAGCGGGGCAGGCACAGCACACAAACCTCTGTAGAGGGTTGCTAGGGGTTTGAATGCTCTGGCTGGTTAGGGAAAGGGGTGAGAGAGGGGGAGGCAGGCCCACCCACTCCACTGCGTCCCATCCCAGGGCCCTATTCAGTGGCAGAGGGGTCTGCCACTGCGGTCAGCGGGGCTCCTGCCGAAACGCGCTGACCCTGGGTGGCTCCGCCATTCACTAGGCGGCAGCCAGCCGCCCCTGGGCTACTTCCTCCCACCCCAGGGTTTGGGGTACCTGGGTCAGCGGAGTCGTCCTCCAGGTCTTCGGGGTAAGTGGCTTGGGGGATCCCAACCAGGCCCTCTAGGTCCATAGGTAGGTCTGGCAGCTCCTCGGTCTCCTCCACTGAAGGCAGCTCCTCGAGGCCATAGGGCCCAAGCACCGCCGGTTGGTCCTCCGGTGGACTGAGGTCCTCGGCCAAGGGGAGCTCCTTGAGATCGCAGGGCTCCAGCAGCTCCTCAGGGTCCTCCGCAGGGTGTGTCCCTGCCTCTGGGGTCTGGTGCACCTGGGATCGATCCCCCCCCCTTGCCTCAGGGATCCCTTCCCAGTCACTGGGCCCCAGTAAACTGGGCGGGGATGGGGTTGGCCTCCTTGGAGGGGCCTGGTTCTCTCCGGCTCGCCGCTGGTGAGGAGCCACGTCCTTTCCCTTCAGCAGCTCTCCCTCTACTGAGCTGTCTGGCTGGGCCTTTATACTTCCCCTTCCTGTCTGGGCTCCACCCTTCCGCTTCTGGGGCCGGAGCCCTGCAGTTCCCAGGTTTGTCCAGGGCGTCCAGGCCCTTCCTCAGGCCCAGGCTCCGAGAGAGGCCACAGCTCTTCTCTACACGCGAGATGATCGATTTCGTGAAGAAAAAGAAAGCCAAGACTGGGAAACAGCAGAAAATAACTTCGTACTTCATAAAACCTCCATCCCAGCAAGATGAACCTGCGGACTACATAAACTTTATATAAACGCCTCTTGGATTATGAACTGTCTGGACTTGATGTGGAATCATGTAATATGTCCTCTACGGTAATAAATATTCAAAATGGATTTCACTGTGTTTATTATTTTCACACATTTTTATCAAAGTTTTCACTGTTCAACAAACATTGATTCTTGTATTTGTTTCAATAATTTTATAATATTTCTGTGATTTTTGTGTATTTTTGCATATTACAAGTTTTGCATATTAAAAATCGGATTATAAATTAACATTTACTGTATATATTTAATTTTGCTAAATGAAATCAAGTTACGGTAGCTGGGTAGCCTATGTTGACATGCACCTGCTGCACTGTGTATGGATTTCAGCATGGTCCCGTTTACACACGGTCCGTTTTACACGCGGTCCTGATGGCTTGTCTCCCTACAACCGCGCGTTAACCGATCTGCACTGTATCTTGATTAAAAAATGAAAAGATTAGACTCCTCAGGAATTTATGATTATCTGAGTTTGTTTCAAACATCAGTGTATGGTAAACTTGAAGAAAAGTGTTAATTGATTACTTGTGCTTATAACTAATTGGTGGATTTCAGTAAAAAATGGTTTTAAAGTAACTCAGATTATGTATTTGGAAATACTTTTACAAAAGACCATACATAGACGTGTGAGTAGATGGAAAAAACTTGATTTATGGCTTGTTTTTGTTAATAATACTTGAGGAAAAATAGTTTGGAATTTAGATCAAAGGAACTAAGTAATTGTTGAAAATATCTATATTTCTGACTTTAGAATTTACGTTGCCAATGGTCTTTGAGAAGCATAAAAAAAATCTCTTTTAAGGATCTCTCTTTGGGCAAAATCTGTTTCTTAAGAATAGTAAGATAAAGCAAGATCATCACCTTGTCAGAATAATTAGATTACTGTGGATTATATTTATTGAATTTCATTATCAGGTTTTGATAAATTTTACAGATTTCCAAGTTACATTTCTTACATTCAGTTCTTATTAACGATCATATAACTTCCTAAAGCTTTATTTTGTTTTCTCTTTTGATTTTGTTTTGATTAATAACAATTGTAGATACAGAAAAAAGTTTTCAGCCTGCATTCTTACTCTAAACATGGCTTCCAAACAAAATTGTACAAAGTCAAGAATGATTAATTAAAATTGTGTAACTCTTGTGTTTACATCTATGTATCATTCATTCCGTTTGAACTGGAAAAAATTAAGTGACAATGCCCTGAAAATTTTTCAGGGTTTTCCAACCGGTAGCAGTGAGAAGTGGAAGGATGGTATAACTTCATGTATTCCTCACATACCCTAATTCAAGCACTGTTGTGAACACTTTTAACTGTTACCAATTTTCTTAGCATCTGCTTTAATAACACTTCCTCTATTCATCCCCCAACAGAATTACTTAGAGCTGTTGGTCCTGGTCCACCATTTCCTTATTAAATGTTTAATTTGTAAACATAGTGACCTTGTTGCCAGCCCAAGTAATCCTAATTCTTGCAATTTACACGTGCCACTTTTCTTTGAACTCTGTTAATCCTTTTTGAAATTCTACATGGAATGGAAATGATTTAACAAATACCATATTGCAGAAAGAGTGAATTTTTACTTTATGTCTCAATAATATTTTGGGATTTTGTTTTTGTTTTTCAGAATTGTGATTTGGCCCAGCAGAGCATAGTTCATGTTGTTCAGAGTCCACTAGACAGTGGTCAGAAAAGGGCTGATGTTGAAACTGCCAACACTGGAGGTATTATAGGAAGCATGGAAAAAGAACCCGAAAGCCTAACCCGTGTAGACCTCAGTACCAGCATCCTACCATCGTATTCTGCAGGGTTGGCTGTTGTTCTTGATGCTGCAGACAAAAGCATTTCCCTTCCATCTGACAAATCAGGTAACTCACCTAGACTGTACAATTCAAAACTTCAGAGTTGAAGTTTCAAACCTATCCTTCTTAGTGGGATTGTTCTATGCAATGAAACAGCCACAGATTCTTTTAGTCATTTAAAAAGACAATACAATGTCCATAATTTACAGTGAATACGTAGCTGAGCTTTGGATATATCTTCTAGTAGTGTATGTTGCGTACTTATGCTTGTGGGTTTGCTCTTCCATCTCTAACTCGATCCTATTTAGTAATACAAATTAATAAAAGCAGGTAAAAAAAGCAACCACCATGTATTCTTGTAACTGACGCTGAAACCAGTTTCTTTCACTAGAATGTTAGCTTAAGCATTGAAATTTTAATTTAATTTAGTTTACAAGTTGTTATGGCAGTTTTGTGTTCACAAATTTTGTTAAAGAAATTCTATAAAACTTTTGTAAAGACCTGACTGGCACTAATTAACATATAAAGACACATGATTTACGCTATGGATTTAAAAAGTTCTTATCCACAAAATTATGGTTTAGAATAGCCATGCTTCATTGTTGGTCTCTATGTTTGAAATGAATGAAGTAATATAGAAATTGGCAAAATTATCAAAAGTCAAGATACAAATAAATAAATTGAATTTTGAAATTCCTTACCAGGCTTCAATTTATCTTAGAAGGATCCCTGCAATAGTATTTCAAACTTCTCAGAGGAAACATCCTTACTATAATGCCCATTGAAAACTAGGCACCTCCTAAATGAGTACTAAGGTGAATTTTTTTGATAATTCACTGAAGATGCCATTTAAAAGACCAGTGCACAAGCACCTTTTTGTAGAAGCAGAAGAGGCTAATTCTGGAAATAATGCAAACAGAAACCTCTGAGACCAACCTGACCAAAAAAAATCACGTACAATATATGGGTTACTAAAACGTTTAAAATAACTTTTAGAGAATGTCATGAGTAAATCATGAAGAAAGTGTACAAGGTGGATCATAGAAGTTTGCACAACTGACTTGATCAACCTTTCACTACCAACTAACGATGAATGAGTGCAGATTAGTAACAAATTAGCGCCTAGCTTAATGATGCACATCTCACATTCTGAGTAAGTAATGAGGCAAGAGGGGTGCATCCTAATTTAAATCTGATCAATTTGGGCACATATTATGAGATTGGTGACTGGTCTTGCTGTCTGAAGCACTGTGATGTGAACTGCTAGATTTTTCTTTTTATGTATTTTTTCCTACAATATTTACATGAATTTAATTACTCTACTTGATGTTGCAGGGCAGTTTACACATTTAAGGCTTCTCATGGCATATATACATATTTTCATGGAATTGTATCTCTTTCACACTCTGCAGTCTTCATGAGGCCTCTGACTAAAGGAAATGTACTCATTTATCATAGCAAGGACCCCAGTGGCATGATGATAATGTAACTAAATGTAGATTGCCCCTGTCTGTGGGGTAGGTCTATCTGTGATACAGCTAAATAGTTTTTTTTATGACCAAAATAAAGAGACATTTTTACTGAAGTTATGTCTGCACTTAAACTGCTGCATCAGCAGAGCTGTAGAACTTCAGTGTAGGTCAGTGGTTCTCAGCTACAGCTTGTGGGCTGCTTGTGGCCCAATCAGCACACAGCTGTGGCCATGTGACAGCCTCAGAACCATGCAGGTAGCATTGGATATGGCCCGCATAACACATATGCAGCCCACAATGATAAGTAGGTTGAGAACCACTAACGTAGACATTCACTGATGGAATGGGAGGGTAACTAGGTCAACAGAAGAACTCTTCCATCAACCTAGTGCTGTCTATACTGGGGATTATGTCCACCAGCCATGTCACTCACAGGATGTGGATTTTTTCCCTTTCCTGAATGACATAGCTGGGTCAACCTAATTTTTCAGTGTAGGCTAGCCCTGAGAAATGCTTCTGCCTGGGTATTTGTTTATGACAGGTACTTTGTGATGGTCTTGTCTGTTCAGTGTGTTATGAGTTTCACTGTTATTACAGATGTATAGATAGGCTCTGCTTCTAACTGATTGTTATGGGTGCACATTCACTTGCACTGGTGATGGTTGAAACGTCTGATTGGAACCAAAGCATCAACTCATTACACATACAGCAGGCCCAAAGCAGTGGATAGATGACAGAATGAAGTCTATGACTTAGAGAGGAAGGACTCCTTTAATTCATTATTGCCATCTACTCTAATATGCTGAGTGATTCTTTCATCGCAAGTTCCAAAAGGGCAGCAGACCTCTCCTCTCTTACGGACAGCCCCCCAACCTTAAACAGATTCTCACCAGCAACTACAGACCGAACAACAGAAATATTAAAGCAGACACATATCCCTGCAACAAACCACGTTGCTAACTTTACCCACATATCTGCACAAAAGACACCATCATAGGACCTAATCAACCCAGCTATTCCATCAAGGGCTCATTCACCTGCTCATACACCAATGTGATTTATGCCATAATGCCCCTCTGCCTTATACAGTGGACAAACAGGACAGTCTCTGCAAAAGAATAAATAGATACAAATTTGACGTCAGAAATAACATTCAAAAACCAATAGGGGAACACTTCAATCTTCCTGATCACTCCATTAATGATCTGATAATAGCCGTACTCAGGCAAATGGACAGCAAATCAAAGCTTGAGTTGGAATTGGAATTCATATGCAGATTTGACTTCATCAGCTTAGGGTTGAATAGAGACTATGGGTTATTTTTTTCCCCATTACAACAGATAATTTTGCTTTCCTTTCCCCCACCACGTTTCTCCCTGTTTGAATCAAAACAACTGCTTTGATTTGACCTGATGCTATGACTTCCACTCCCCTGCATTTATTTTCCTCCCATTCTGTGAGTTCCTCATCTTCAAGCGTCTGATGAAGTGGGGTTTTCTCCCACAAAAGCTCATGCGATAAATAAATGTGTTAGTCTTTAAAAGTGCCACAGGACTCCTTGTTTGTTTTGCTGAACTAGACTAACATGGCTACCCCTTTGGAACAGGTAATACCATAAGTGCAACAATACACTTCAGTGTAACCTGCTACCAGTGAGCCAGACAGATTAGGCCATATTTACTCTAGTAAGTGAGCTATGGCATCATAATTATGCCACTCTAACCCAGTAGTGTAGACAAAACTACAGCAATGGAAGATGTTTTTCTTTTGCTCTAGGCATACCAACTCCTCCAGCAATGGAACCGTTGTTCCATGGACACAGCTACGTAAATACTGGTGGTTAAGTTGGCATAGGTATAGTGCTCAGGGGTATGCATTTTTTATACCCATGAGCAGTAGTTATGTCAGTCTAACTTTTTAGTGTAGTTCAAGCCTTAGAAGTTAAAATCACGACCCTGTTTTAACAATTCCCCCACTGTTTCCACACCACTTTCAGAAGTCAAAGAGAAAGGATGAGCTTTATAGCATACTCTGCAAGTCATCAGATTTTGGGCCATTTTGCATTCAGGCAGGGAATGAATTACACAGTCTCAGGACTTTCTCAGAGGATGAACTATCAGCAGCCCTTCTTCTTTGATTTTTTTTTTAACCAAATTTTTCTTTTTTTAAAAAATAAAAGCATTCAAAACAAGGCTTTTCCCCCCCCCCCCCCCCCAAAGTTTTAATTCCATTTGATAGGAAACACCTTCTCTGAGGTTTTAACTTGTTCTTCCCTTTTCTACTAGAAAAGTTCGGGGGGGGAAATGAAATTAAAAAAGAAGAAAAAGTAACACTTTAAAAAGTGAAAAGTAGCACTTTAATTTTAAATGGCGTTAGAAGTGTTAATTTCAGATAGAGTAACATTTTTGCTTCTACACTAATATTAATACACTATTTTAACTTTGGTTCTCGTTAAGTGGGAAAAAATAATAAAGTAACACTTGAACTTTTCTTCTAGTAGAAGGGAAAAATAAAAAAGCGAAATAAAATATGTTTTGTATTCCTTTATCTCAGTTTTGTAATAGTCCCTTGGTCCCCAGTGGAAAAAACAGGGCATGTGTGCAAAAAGTAAGAGGTAGTGGCATTTTCCTCACCAAAACAAAACAGAAATTTTCAAAAAATACAAAAGAAATTTTATATCTTGAACATTGGCCTCCCAAAATATGTCATGAAAAACCCCTACAGGTTTTAACTAGCTTTATGACTTAGTCTTCCCTAGAAATTTGGCTTTGGAGCAAAAGTTGTACTGTTAACATGCTCCTTGTTCAGACACTAGAACCTGCGATCATGCTATATTCATACCAAACCAGGAAGCAGCCACCACAGTCTGAGTTATAAGGCTGATCTGGTTCCAAGTTAGCTTGCCAACTTGAAGTGTCTGCAATGAAAATGTGATCATTTTTATGCAGTGATCCATCACATTAATCGATACATGATTGGTCCACCAATCCTTCCCACCCACCCAATCTTCTGCTCTATCATATCATGTACTTGTCCCCTGACTGGAAGATGCCTACTTTCATAGGGTTCTACTTAGCATTCTCCATCCCACACTGCTTGCAGGATCTTCATCCATCTCTAGTTTCAAATACAGCAGTGAAAAGAGTGCTGTTGTGGTGTATAAACACCCTTACTAATAGGGAAGAGGTCAGTGCAGCTTTCTGCTCTAAGGTAGCTCTGCCCCTCTAACCCTCCCAATTATATGTGTAGGGAAGTGGGCTTCAAAAGGAGGAAGCTTCTGTCAGCCAAGAGGAAGCCTTGCGAAGGGAGTGACTGTAGAAGCAGTAGAAGGAACCCCTGTGCCACATGGTCTTCTTTGCCCCCTGCAGCTCTATGAGGAATCCAGCAAGTTCTATAGGCAGCTATCTGTATCGAAATACTGTGAGCTGTCCATGGCTAGGGTAGCCACCTGAAAATGGCAAGGTCAGGGGAGACTGCAAGAGCAGAGCAGATTTTCCCAGCACTGGTAGTTGACACTGAAGTCAGACTTCCCAATCAGCCACAAACAATACTTTTGATTCCCCCCCCAATGGTCAAGAAGCCATCCTCCTTTACCGCACTTTAGTCTCTCCGTATCTGCCATTAGGTCCAGTAAAGATAAAAGTTACTTAAAACTTTATGCTCTTGGCCAAAATGGTTCTCATGACCCCAAGGGTCAGCCATCTTACCAGAGCAGTATAAGTTTGGATCTTACCCAAATACCACACTGCCAGCCAGTCCTTTAGTAACTAAAACTAAAGGTTTATTATACAAGGAAAGAAACACTATAAGAAGCGTTAAAGGATTAAAGCAATCACATACATAAAAATGATTTGAAAGTCCATATTGTGACCCAGCCGTCCTGGGATAACCACCTGAAAATGCCAAGATCAGGGCAGGCTGCAAAAAAGAGAGTAGATGCTTTCAGAACAGATGGTGACACTGAAGTCAGACTTCCCAATCAGTCACAAATCATGCTTCTGATTCCATACACTGGTTATCAGGAAGCCACAACAAAGTACATTCAGCCCTCTTTACTGCATTTCAGCCACTAAGTCCCAACCAGCCACTGGGTCTAGTAAAGAGTTAAGTTATTTAATACTCCATGTTCTTTACCCAACAGAGTTCTTCCGACCCCAAGAAGTCAGCCACTTTACCAGATCAATTTGAGTTTGTATCTAACCAAAAATAGCACATTGCCAGCCTGTCCTTTAGTAACTAAAACTAAACGTATATTATACAAGGAAAGAAACAAATGGTGAGAATATTGTTAAAGGATTAAAGCAAATCACATGCATACAATGATTTAAAAGTCCATGTAAATCAAGTCCTTGGTAGAATCTGGATTTTGCAGGCTTGTGTATTTCTTTTGATGTCCATCCAGTAGCTGGGTAGATATTAGTTGTTTGTTTCACAGTTTCAGTTGCAGATAAATGCGTTCAGAGGTAGGTGCTGACTGAAAGATGCATTGGCTGAAAGACAAGATGGAGGTGTTGCAACTGCTTTTTTATGTTCTGTCCCTCTTCCATACTGTTTGTGGAATTTTACAGAAACAAAATGGAGTCTAGAGTCACATGGGCACGGCCTGGTGACTCATCAGGTCTCTCTCTAGGCCCACTGTACCCGTGAATTTCCTTAATGGGTCATTAAGGAGACAACAGTCGCAGGCATCCTGTCTGAGGTATATCCCAGAAACACATCACAAGTTTGAAATACAGATATATCAAATATATTCATAACTTCTAATACAGATACGACACAAACACATAAGCAATATAATTATTCTTAGCAAATTATAACTTTTCTCTTGATACCCAACATGGCATATCTCATGGATTATTGTGATTTTGAAATATTGATATGAAATAATATCATAAATGGTTCCCATCAATTCAGGCAGAAACACACGTATATATGAGATTGTAACCTTTGGGTGGGCTAAAATTAATTCAGTTGCCCTTCTCCAGTGCCTCACAGAAATCAATCCCAATCCCTATGGAGAAAGCAGCTGGAGACCCAGGATCCAGTCTGTATGGGACTCACGGCAAAGATTGTTCAGAGTTACTGCCCCACATTAAAGTACTACTAAAAACAAACATAACAATGAACTTTATTAACTACTAACTAAATAAACCTTATCCTAAGAAAACAAAATACAATTAACCAAGAACAATCCCTACAGAAACCCCCGCAGGAAAGATACCCAAGAGTCCCAAAGTCCAGGTGGAGTTCACCGAACTCTCAGCTACAGTCTTTGTTCAAATGTAGAGGATTGAGTGGCAAGAAATAGCTGTCCTCTTATTCTTTCTTTGAAGGAATTCTGTGGCATTCCATTCAGGCTTTTCCTTCTCCTTTGCAACCAGCTCTCAGTCCCATATGCATGTCTGCAAAATCTGTTGCAGATGACTCCATTAGAGGGAGAAAACATCTTGTTCACTCCTAGCTCAGCTTCTCTCCTGAAAACTGAGCACATGGTCTCTTCTCAAGGCAGCTCCTGCCTGCTGTCTGCACAGACTGCTGTTCCCATGTCATCTGACTGACCACACCACATCACACCAGCAGGGCACCCTGTGGAGCATGCTCAAAATGCTACCACTCCCTGCTTCCAGAAGTTTCTGGTTGTGGGTAGCTAATCTGCCCAGCAACTGTAACCCACCCTCAGTAGGTCTCTTAAAGAGATAGCCTTTTTAGACATATGGATTACAAGATTTCTAGTAGAATTGTGGAGTTTACATATTTGTATAGTCCCTCTGGTGTACATACAGTACCTGAATGGGTCTCAGTTCTTTGTTTCACAGCTTTAGTTGTAGCTGAGTAGATCCAGTGGTAGGTTATGACTGAAGACTGATGACTAAAGATAAAGACAAGTTAAGGAAGTATGGGTTGGACGAGTGGACCTTAAGGTGGATCGAAAACTGGCTAGATCGACGGGCCCAGCAGGTAGGAATCAATGGCTCGATGTCTGGTTGGCAACCAGTAACAAGTGGAGTGCCCCAGGGGTCGGTCCTGGGCCTGGTTCTATTCAACATCTTCATTAATGATCTTGATGATGGAATAGACTGTGTGCTTAGTAAGTTTGCGGATGACACCAAGTTGGGGGGAATGGTAGATACTCTGGAGGGCAGGGACAGGATCCAGGGAGACTTGGACAAATTGGAACACTGGGCCGAAAGAAACCTCATGAGGTTCAACAAAGACAAGTGCAAAGTCCTGCACTTAGGACGAAAAAATCCCATGCACTGCTACAGGCTGGGGACCGATCGGCTAAGTAGCAGCACTGTAGAAAAGGACCTGGGGGTTATGGTGGATGGGAAGATGAATATGAGCCAACAGTGTGCCCTTGTTGCGAAAAATGGCATATTAGGCTGCATCAGTAGGAGTATTGCCAGCAGATCGAGGGATGTGATAATTCCCCTCTATTCGACACTGGTCAGGCTGCATCTGGAATACTGTGTCCAGTTTTGGGCTCCCCACTACAGAAAGGATGTGGATAAATTAGAAAGAGTCCAGCAGAGGGCAACAAAAATGATTAGGGGGCTGGGGCACATGACTTATGAGGAGAGACTGAAGAAACTAGGCTTATTTAGTCTACAGAAGAGAAGAGTGAGGGGAGATTTGATAGCAACCTTCAACTACTTAAAGGGGTGCTCCAAAGAAGAGGGAGGTAGGCTGTTCTCGAGGGTAACAGAGGACAGAACAAGGAGCAATGGTTTCAAATTACAGCTGGGGAGGTCAAGGTTGGATATTAGGAAAAACTTTCTCACTAGGAGGGTGGTGAAGCATTGGAATGGACTACCTAGGGAGGTGGTAGAATCTCCATCTTTGGAGATTTTTAAGGCCCGGTTATACAAAACTCTGGCTGGGGTGATTTAGGGGGAATGTTCCTGCTTTTAGCAGGGGGTTGGACTAGATGACCTCATGAGGTCCCTTCCAACCCTATTCTATGATTCTATGATTCTAAAATGGATGTGGTGCAGCTGCCTTTTATGTCCCTTGGCCTTTTCCATGCTGCTTGTGGAAATTTACAGGAATAAGATGGAGTCTAGAGTCAGATGAATAAGTGCTTGTGCCTCATCATATCTACCCCTGGTTTCTCCCCCAAGGCCCATTGTACCTATGAGTTCCTTTAATGGGCCATATAGCAGGCTATTGCTTCAGCCATCCTGTCTGGGGTGTCACCCAGAAACACAGCACATGTTGAAATACATACATTAAACATATTCATAACTTTCAATAGAAATATGGCGCACACACACAAATGATATCATCATAGTCAGCAAATTATAACCTTTCTAACTGTACCTGACATGGTATATCTCATATGAATAGTTGTAATCTTGACCTATCGTTGTTAAATAATATCATAAATGGTCCCCTTCCCCTTAATCCAGCCAGCATCGCAAAGACTGCAATAAAGTGGCTACCCATGCACTCCTGAAGTAAGGTAATGCTACTGAAATGTTTGCTTTTTGTGAACCTCTGGAAGGGCTTGTTCTCTGAGTATGAACCTTTTGCTTTTTCCCCATCTGTAAAGAAAGTAAGTAGCCCCATGAGTGTGGGCCCCATTGCAGAGGCTAAGAGGTTGCACCCACTGGGTTGACACTATGGGGTAACCGAGAGTGGCAAGGGGCCCAAACCCCAGTAGGGAGATGCCCCAGATGGACTCCTACACCCTGTCAAAAAGACCATATATCAGCATGGAGCCCCCTAGCCTCATGCTGATACCAAACACTTAGTCAACCTTTGGGCTGGTGAGTAGAACTCATAACTTGGGGGCTCAGAAGAGGAATGCTCAGCAGTACAACAACATTTCTTGGAAACTGCTGGCCTAGGAGGGGACCAACTGGACTGGACAACAGTGAATCGAGAAGATAGAGGAGCTCAGTTGAGCTAACAGAGGGCCAAGGACAATGATGCTAAACCTGATGCTGCCCCAATAAACTGCCTGCTTTGCAAGTAGCTGGACTATGGTGAGGAGCACATTGAGCCTAGAGCTCTATTTCATCATGGATTCATCTGGAGAGCTGGGACAGGTGCACATTGGGACCATGGATGTCTGCAAAGACACTTGTCTCTGCTGTTCAACTAAGAACATCTAGTCCAGAGAACACCTCAGCAGGAAAGTGGGAGATTCCCCAGAGGGATTCTTGTTACAGCCTACCAAGAAGACTGAGTATCACCATGGAGCCACCAGTTGTGGAATCTCTTTGGTGGACTGGACCATAGTGACCACAGTGGGGCTGAGGAGCCCCACAATGAAGAACCAGAGGAGAACAAAGCATCTCTCCTGGGTAAGATGGGCACAGTCATTTCTGTTTTTATGATACAGGATATTACAAAATATATTGGTGGCTTTTAGCATCTAAGCCTGATTCTTGCTTTAATCATGGGCAGACATAGCTGTGTTACATACATCCCTCTGTCACCCACCTTCCCCCTTCCTTGCAGCTGACCACTCTGCTCAATATGGCAGAGAGGTGCATGGGGGGAAGGGAGATAAAATGTGTTGTTCAAGGACAAAAGATTTAAAAGTTAAAAGCATTGCAGCCACAGCCAAGGCAAAAATATAGCTTGTGCGATCACAATCCTTAAAGGCATTATGAAGAACACTGCAGAGCTGGAAAGTATGATTAAGGCAACATGTGGTATCATCCTCTCACTACTGTAGCAGCTAGTAGGTTGGCGATTTTATTTTGCTCCGTTCCTGAGAAGTAATGAAGTAGAATTTTTCACTTAGTAGAATTTGGAAGAGATCTGTCAGATTTCTTCCTTTGCCTCTCATGTAACACTCAAACTCACTCCAGCCATTCATCAGTTTATCCAGTACAGGTGGATTTCTCTTATATAGCTAGAAGGTCTCCACCAAGAGGATTAATACTTTCTTTTCTATTCTTGGATTGCCAACAGAACCACAAAATCTAAGGATCCAATTGTCTGGAATAAGTTCAAAATAGTAACCAGTGAAGGACGTCTGTATCTAAAACTGTACAGACAATCTTCTGAAGAAATGTAATCTGGTGAATTATAAGAAAATTTACATTTATTTCAGGATATCACTATAGTTTTAGGAATGTTAATAATCTATCAGGCATTTTATTGACATGTCGTCTTGCTTAAATACAGTAATAAAATACTAAAACATTGTATTTTGAAAATGCCTGTAAAGGGTAGGAAAGTGCTTTGTGTCCCAATTTTACTTGAAGCGAGTGGGCAACCCAAGTTTCTGAAGCAGTTTTAGAAATGTGACAAGGAATTCTAAACCTATAGTGGCAAATTAGTTCCAGGTCAGATAACAGTATGATGCTCATTTCCACCTCCCCATTTTAAGATGGCATTAGTCTGAGTACTCCTAGATCTAAAATATACTGCTGTTTTTTCTTATCACCTGCTTGAGAATATCATCAAAATGTGAGCACTGATCCATCCAAAATGGCCTCCAGCATTGCATGAACATCTATACTGATACTGTGGGGCATGAACCTGTATAACTACTCAACAATTGAACCAGACAAAATGAAGACAAGTACTACAATGCAGTTATTTTTTGCTCATGACCTGTTTTAGCCTGCTGTGTCAGAAAACTGGATATCTAAAATTTACCATTCATTTAAAAAAGAAAAGAAAAGGTGTTCTAAGCAGATTTCTCTGTTGTAGCTTACTACCACTTTTCAAAAGGAAACTACTCTGTATCAAGAATTTTTTTCACTTCCTCCCCTTGCTTGTTGATAGAAATCATTGATGGATTAATGATGAAATAAATTCATGAATTAAATCTACTTTAGGTCCATGCTGATCAGTGTGAATCAGTACTTGGAGTAGTAATTCAATTTGCATTAAATAATTAGCTCATTTTTTTAAAGCTTTATCAAGATTTATCAAGCACTTGGTCTAATGGCAAGTAAGCATCAAAGTACTAACACTGAGTTTACTTTTTTTCACTTTCATAGGAATACATCTGGGTATTTTTTTCTCTTTATGCTCTAATATTCTGTTTAATGCAGAGCTGGAAAGCTATACAGTAGATCGGTTCTTTTGACAGATACTCATTTAAAGGGAGCTACATTTTACTATAAGCAAAGGGAATAATCATTTGGTACACAGCAAATGTATTGTTTTACCAGATTAATTCATGTAACTAGTCAGTGTTCTATGGTATTTATGTTTTGATGCACTGACATTTTTTTCTAGTAATAGGATGAAATCCTGTAACTGGATTTATTTTAAATGAAAATACATTATATAGTAGACTCTTCTAGTGTATGTTCTTTTGAGGCCTGGAAAAATTGTTCTAACTAGTTTGTTGATTTAAAGGTGAAGTGCAAAATCTGTCTGAGGATCAACCCTACATCAGTAGTAAAACAGGAATTAAATTGTAGCTCTTATATCACTGTCCATGGCAAGGTGTGAGAATGGTAACTCCTGGACATTGTCCTCAATGTGGGCAGAATGCCCGAAGAAGGACATGGGCCCCAACCGCCTATCTTGTATCGTTAGCAAGAGTACAATGTGTTCTCCTTGAGCTGGCCAAGCTCTGTTTATCTTTTGATGAGTGATGGGAGAAACATATGGCCATGACTCTACTCTCACTCTTCCTCTCCCTGGCCCTCTGGAACTAGCAAATGTCTGACAGCCATGGTTCGTGCAAGAACCATAACCATGACTAGTCCCTATATAGAATGGAAATGAGGGAGGAATCTTCATTTCACTTGTAAGTTTTATTCATTTCACAAACAGAGTAAGAAGGATAGTGTTCTGTTTAAGATGTTAGTAACATCAACTGTTAAAAAGAAAACAAGGATTCCTGAACAGGAAATGAACAAAGAACTGATTCTCCAATATTTGCCTTTCAGCTGCAACTGTATTTGTAATTTGGAGTCCAATATATGTGTTAGGATAAAAGAAGGGAGTTGGCCGATGCGATTGCAGAGCCACTGGCCATTATCTTTGAAAACTCGTGGTGATTGGGGGCGGTCCCGGAGGATTGGAAAAAGGCAAATATTGTACCTATCTTCAAGAAAGAGATGGAGGAGGATCTGGGGAACTACTGACCGGTCAGCCTCACCTCAGTTCCTGGAGAAATCATGGAGCAGGTCCTCAAAGAATCCATCCTGAGACACTTGGAGGAAAATAGAGTGATCAGGAACATTCAGTATGGATTCACCAAGGGCATGAGGTTCAACAAGGACAAGTGGAAAGTCCTGCACTTAGGACAGAAAAATCCCATGCACTGCTACAGGCTGGGGACCGATCGGCTAAGTAGCAGCACTGTAGAAAAGGACCTGGGAGTTATGGTGGACGGGAAGATGGATATGAGTCAACAGTGTGCTCTTGTTGCCAAAAAGGCCAATGGCATATTGGGCTGCATCAGTAGAAGTATTGCCAGCAGATCGAGGGATGTGATTATTCCCCTCTCTTTGGCACTGGTGAGGCCGCATCTGGAATACTGAGTCCAGTTTTGGGCTCCCCACTACAGAAAGGATGTCCAGTGGAGGGCAACGAAAATGATTAGGGAGCTGGGGCACATGACTTATGAGGAGAGACTGCAGGAACTAGGCTTATTTAGTCTACAGAAGAGAAGACTGAGGGGGGATTTGATAGCAACCTTCAACTACTTGAAGGGGTGCTCCAAAGAAGAGGGAGCTAGGCTGTTCTCGATAGTAACAGAGGACAGAACAAGGAGCAATGGTTTCAAGTTACAGCTGGGGAGGTCGAGGTTGGGTATTGGGAAAAAACTTTCTCACTAGGAGGGTGGTGAAGCATTGGAATGGGCTACCTAGGGAGGTGGTGGAATCTCCGTCTTTGGAGATATTTAAGGTCTGGTTAGACAAAACCCTGGCTGGGATGATTTAGTGGGAGTGTTCCTGCTTTTAGCAGGGGGTTGGACTAGATGATCTCATGAGGTCCCTTCCAGCCCTAAGATTCTATGATTCTTAAGGACAATAATATAGTGCAAGCTTTTTATATACATTTCTGCCCCCCCCTCCCTGCCCAAATTAGCATCCCAAACACTTTTGATGTGTGATCCAGACTTTGTTTGGCGATTTGGTCCAGAGCCCAAACAGGTTTCCAAATACTGTCTGCTTTGGCTTTCTTTATGCTCACATGTTTCTAGTGCAGTTGTTCACAAACTGTGGGCCAGGGAAGAAGCATTCATGATCCTCAGAGCTTTTTCTAATGCCCCCAGGAGAGGTTGTTGGTCACAGGGGAGCTGAGTCCTTCTACTCGATTGGAAATACTTCATATTTCATTTTTCATATTTCCAGCAGAAGGAATTGATGCTTTGCGGAAATCATTACATCATAGTAGAATATGGTAACATAGGAGCTGTCATACTTGTGCAAATGATTGATCTGTCTAGCTTTGATATCCTTCCTTTGGCACTGGCCAATACCATATCTGATCTTTCAGACAAAAGAAACCTTACTCTGGAATGCAGAACTCCGATTGTGCAATGCTGTTTTTACAGATGAAATATTCTTTTTTGACCCTTGCAGACACACCCTTAAAGCACATTGCTCCCAGTAGATGTGGCTCTCTTTAATTTGGTCCTCTTTGACATGATGCTTTCTAAACGAACAGTTACCAACTTAGAGGGGCAGGACCCCATGAGAGGATGTGCCAAATCTTACAGGTGGTCCATGAAGCTTCAGTAATATTTAGGTCATGTAGCCCTCTGAGCTTTTCACCATGTGCACCAGCCTCAAGCTCTGCGCTGGCCAGAGCAGAGGAGCAACCCCCACAAGGGAGTAGCACCTCAACCTCCATTCTGGCCAGAGTGGAGAAGCAATCCTCACTCCAGTGCTTCACTAGTCTGGCATACAGCCAGAGAGGAGTGACCCCACAATGGTGGGGGCCTGGAGCAGCCCTGATCAGCCTGCCAGAACCTGCCTTCATTGACCTCCATCCAGCAGGGGCAGAAAGAGGTGGGGCCACATGAGTATGCAGTTGCAGCTTTTCCAGGGAAGGCTTAGCTTCTTACTCAGATAACAGTAGTAATAATAATAATAATAATAATAATAATTGTGATTTAGTGGTATTATTGTCCTTATAGTGTTTGTAGGGGTTATAGGTGTTTATGTCTGGGAAGGGGAGGAAGGAGGCATGTTTCACCTAGAGTTAACTAGTGGGATTTCACTCAAAAAGATTTGTGAACCACTGTTCTAAATAACCTTTAGTATTAATTAACTAATTACTGAGTTTTTCAGCCACTAATAATTAACTATTGCTGTTTCCATCAAGTTTTTTTAAGCCAATTAAGTCAGTTCTATATATAAAACACTGCAGTGGTGCCCCTGTATTGAAGATGCCACTATGACAACAGGAGAGCTTCCCCTGCTGACTTAGTCAATCCATCTCTGCGAGAGGCAGTAGCTATGTTAACAGGAGGAGCCTTTCTGTCCACATAGCACTGTCTACAATAAGGGTTAGGTTGTGTAAGTGCATTGCTCTGCGGGTGTGGATTTTTCACACCCCTGAACAACATAGTTATATCAGTGTAAGTTTACATGGTAGACATGGACTAAAACTTAGAAACATATTAACATTATTGAACTTCAGCTAGGACTGTATACAAAAAAATGACATTACGAAGTCCTTGAAAGTTGACTTTTATATACGTTGTGTCTTCTTTTAGGCTTATTAACCCTTGGTAACTCTCTGCTATATTACATCCTGGTTCTAAATGTAAAAATTCATATCCCCTCTCAACCTTCCAGCAGCGGCAGAAAGTGATTTTATAAGACATTAGCATAATGGAACCTTTTCAATAAAATGATAAATTGAGCCCATTTCAGAAAACAGAACACACACTTGGTAATTTATTGCAGTCGGTGCCTTGCCGGGAACCTCATACATATCGTATGCTTTTACTCTGATGAGAATGGGGCCATTTTCCCACACCTCGCATGTCTGTAACATTCATAGAAAAGAGAAATGTTCTTTCTAATGAAGTCAGCAGCACTTTTGGGAATGCTCATGTTTACATGACATAATTATCTCGCATGAACATGTCTATTATTTTATTGTTTTTAATGGCTCTTTCATGTTAATTAAAGTTGATAACATTTGCTAGCTTCCTCTTGTTGAGGGGTGAGTAGGGAACACTGCCGTCTCTGAAATGAATTTTGATTGTTGATAGGTGAGAGAATAAATGGATTTTCTTCTGCAAATGCATAACTTCAAATCTTTCTGAAACCAGATGGCAGTGACATTTGTAGATGGCAAATGTTCTGTTTTAATTAAACAAAGCAATGCATGTAATGTTTTCAGACAGAATTGTTTCCATAAATTAATTGTTGATGATAAAAAAAAAAGATTGACTTACATTTAGGTGACACCTCTTATGTGTAAATATACACAATACATCATGAATATGTAGTGTAGAAAAAATTAATGATAAGGGGAAAAGGATGGGATCCTTAGTTTTAAGTCTGTCAACAGCATGGAGGCAACTGCTGACATGGGCCTTCTGACTTGCATTGTATGGTCAGTTCAAGTTTCTACTTCTTAAATGACATAGGAGATTTATTCTCCCCACAAAGCACATGCTTAGGTTTCATTAATGTAATTGAGAGTTCTGCACACACAGCAAGGGCAAGAGGAGACAGGTTTGAGCTACAGAAAGTAATTACATGCAATAGATAGTTTCATAAATTCTGTTGATGCTGGTGAGTAAAAAATAGCTGTACAAACTAGTTCCTACTCTCTCATGCCTTCTTTTTCTTTGTAAGAATGTATAACTTCAATGGGACTAAGCCTGAACTTTTTTGAAAGAGAAAAGTCATTAGACATGGCAGAAGAAAATGCATTAGTATTTTTCTAGTATGTTTTGAGTGAAAGTAATGCTTGTGAAAAGTAAATGGATTGATAACCCCAGAGACTGAATTCTGTTTATCCACAGAACAGCATGGGCAATGGCAGCCAATGTAGGCTCCCCTTCCCTGATCTGCCAGTTAAATCCTGGCCCTGCTGAAGGCAGCAGGCATATTGCCACTGACTTCCATAGGGGCAGGATTTCATTCCTGGATTCATACCTGGTTGATTACTTCTGGGGTGACAAGGCCATGGTCTCCAAGCCAATTCAGTCTTTGACTTCTCGGCTGAGACTGCCAGCAAGGATTTTCTCCCACGAAAGCTCATGCGATAAATAAATCTGTTAGTCTTTAAAAGTGCCACAGGACTCTGTTGTTTTTCTACAATTGACTAACATGGCTCCCCCTTTGGAATTTGACAGCAAGGTACCAGTTAAGCTTATTGTCGTCTTCTGGAGACACCTAACAACAACATTACCAGTCTATTTCACATGGACCACTGAAAAGCCTTCAGATGTTAACAATTTTAATTCAGTGCTGTCCTCATCTGGATTTAAACCAGTGATTTAGAGGGGTTTCTATCCCATCACCATGGTAATGCTCTATGTTTAGAATTAGCTTATAAAATATATCTGTAAGCCAGTGAACAGATACACCTTGGAGGTCAAATAAAATCCAAATTACTTGTAACACCCTACAAAGGCATTTCCAAAATTCAGCAAATTTGGAGGAACTTGGACATGCCACCTCCCCCCGCCCCCCCATACGTGGCCTCCCTTGCAATAACATCCCCTTTTCTTTTACATCTCTGTCCCAAACCACCCAAGTGCTAGGCAGAGAACATGGGTTCTATTGGTAACCAGTTACATGCAGAAGACAAAGGAGTTCCTTTTATACTTTGTTATAACATTATTCAGAGACTGGCATGACATATATACATAATAATATGTAATTATTGCATAGTAGAAACGTTTCTATTACATAACAAAAATACATGCATGAATGAACTGTTCTCTAAAGGGTTATAAATAGTAACATAATATTAATACTTGTGATGTTTTCTATGACACTTTTGAGCCATTTTCTGCTATGCTTTAGTCAAGGTCTCAAATTGCATAGCTACAATTTGACAAGCTGTATATAAATTATAATGCCAAATATGTGCTAATTGGATTAGATCTTTTACACCTTGGGATTCTAAAGAGAGAGAAAATGTAACTTGGTTCAACATATCTCATTTAAATTTAAGTGTATCAAATTTAAATGTATCTTAACTCCATCTCCCTGCTTTTTTATGGTATTCTTCTATCCACCTTATCTACATCAAATTGTCTGGTTTCTCTTTAACTCATTACACTACTTACTTCAATGGCCATATTTGGCAATTCATTCCATATGTTTATTGCTTTTGGAGTGAAATCAAGCAGCTCCTTGTGCATTCCCTGTTCATTTCCAATTTTCTGATAGTTAGATTGTGTCCTGCAGGTTTGGCATGCTTCATGTTTCATTTTAGCAAATTCCACAATTTTGAATTTCTGCTGTTATATTTTCTCCTAAATTATGTTCTTGAGGAGAAATATAAAGATTGAGAGCTCAAAGGAAGAATATACTATTACAAACAAAAGCTTGATACATTGACATCTTTCCTACACTGATCAATGTGCACTTGCAATCTATATGAAATAATAGCTCAACATTCTAAAACGACATCAGCAACAGAAATCTCCAATTATTTCCCACAAAAAGTAGTTTTGTTGGCCAGATCTTGCTTTCCTTATTGTGAAACTAGCCCCATTTATTATAGGTGAATTTTCATTAGAGCAGAGAAAAAAGGATTGGTCCCGATTGCTCAATCCTTCTCTCACTGAAGAAAATGACAATACGTCCGTTGACTGGTTTTGCAAGATTAAGCTCTGAATTTAAGATTTCATGCCAGCTAATGATTATAAATACTGTCCTTTTATCATTCAAGCCATGCAATCTATTTTAGGATTTTTCTGTAACACCCCTCATTCTGGAATCTCAGTTTCTCACAGGTAAATTAGATGTGCATAGCAAGCTCTTTAGTGGATTTCTAATCTCATAGGAACACAGGAATTGCCATAATTGATTAAAACTGTGGCCCACCTAGTCCAACAGCCTCTCACCAGAAGTGACCAGTACCAGATGCTTTTAAGAGGAAGGTGCAAGAAACCTAGCATTAGGCAGCAGTGGAATAAACGACCATGTACTTTAGGTCTCTTCTTAATCTCTAATAAAACAATCAAGGAGTCTAGTGGCACTTTTAAAGACTAACAAATTTATTTATCTCATGAACTTCCGTGGGAGAAAACCCCACTTCGTCAGATGCTTGAAAAATCTCTAACAGTTAGAGATTGGCTTGCACGCTAAAGATGTAAAGTCTTATTCTTTATGTTGAGAAATCAGCTTAATTTCTTTGACTTTCCTGTGTAACAAACCCTGTAAGAATGTTTATTCATTTCAGTTCCCACACACTGCACACACCACAGGCCTTGTATTATTGTTATGCATTATTTATAGTAATATTCACTATAAGTGAATATAGACAATTATATATTTCCTCTAAAGTGATGCTGTTCAGTACTAAAAGCAGATAGCCAACTTCCAACTGATTGCTTGGGACTTGTGAGGCAGAATGTCCAGCAGTTCTAATATTTAGAAAAACTAATAACTAATATTCTGTTCTGTTCTATATCAAATAACTTCACTCTAGAAAATTAGACTTTTCCAGAGTATACTGCCATATCTGAAAGGCCTAATGGTCTTGGCGTATTCAAGACTGTTTGAATTCCAGATCTGCCCTTTCCATAACCTGTCACAGATTTCTTGCTTGATGGCTTCTGTGACAGACATTACAACCACATACAGTAACTTTGGGGACCACATTGTATTTGACGTTTAAAGCCCCAAACCCTCAAAAACATTATACTGAGATTCATAGAATATTTATAGCCCATTGTATTAATACAGATGTGCTTGTGTATTCCTGGCACGCTGCTGCTGTTGGTGTAAGCATTCTCTTTCAGAATTTGGAATCATCGGAGGTGATTAATGCAAAAACACAAGGCAGGTTTTGTAAATTCCCCAGCTTTTGAATTCTGACCTTCTGGAGACTTGGGAGAGGGACTATTTTTATATGTTTTCAGGGGTCTAGAGGATAAAGCAAAGCAAGACTTTTGTATAAAAGACTTGAGTTGAGTCCAGGAGCTTCATTTATATTTGGTAAATGTACATGACCTTCTGCCCATGGAAAGGCACCAAGGATTGGAAGGGATGTTGGCTTGTCAGACCCCTCTCTCCCCATGTGGAAGATAGTGATATCTGGTAAATTTATTGTTTTTCATAATTCTTTTACCCTAAAAAAGAAATGTATTCTGCCTTGTCAGAGGTGTGTAGTAACTTGTAACTAACTACTGGCACCCATTGGTCATTGTTGTCCTCAGAGAGAAAGCACTGCACTGGCCTTTAGGCACACTGGCTTGCTGAAAATATCACAGTCTATAACAGGACACTGTACAACCTTAAACCCCCCAGTCAGCTGGAAGAGAGAAAAGGATTTCTACCCCCAAAAAAGCAATGTCTGGGAGCCTGAAACCTTAAACGGGTACCCTTGAGGGACCGTGGAGAGGAAATATGAGTGAAGTTATCCTGAAACTGTGACAATATGATGACAGCTTATATGGGGTGTGTTCTATGGCAGTGTGAATTGCCATGAAAGCCAACAGCAGTGAAAACAAATACTGTATAAGGGAAAAGCACAGAGAAAAGTGTCTCACACTCTCCTGGGAAAGGAATAATGAAAAGAAAGGAAGAGGGAAATGAGTTATGGACAGCTGAAAAAAAGGTCATCTAGTTGAGCTATGCAGAGAAAAGTAGCTCAGCACTGAGAGTGGACACTGACCTGTTACACCAGAGAAACAGAAAAGAAATATTGGTTCAGGATCACAGAGAATACCCAGCCCACTGACAGAGGATGCAGTACATGAGGGAAATTTTGGATACAGCTCTCCAGGGGGAAGTAGGAAAGAGGAGACAGAGATAGCAGCCGTGCTACACCCAGACTTCAGTGGAGATTCTGGGCATATCTACATGTAGAGCAAGAAAAGCTGCAGCTGAAGAGGGACAGCCCAGTCACTTGTAAAGTTAGAGAAGTAACATTAGCCTGAGGAGAAGCAATGTCAGCACGAGGGAGAGAAGGGAAAGCAATAAGAGAAGATAGATGGCTAGGCTGTGCCAGCGAAAGCCTACTTCCGTAGCTGAAGCCAGACCCTACAGGTGCATCTACACTTAGAAATGAAGTCGACTTAAGCAGGCTTAAATTGACTTAATTTACTCCATGTCCACACTGGGCTTTCCTTAATTCGACTTAAGCTTTTCCTTAAGTCGAATTAAGGAAAAACTAGTTTGAATTAATAACACCTGGTTATAATTCGAACTAGTGTTTCAGTCGACTTTATTAAGTGGACGTAGCCAGTGTAGATGCCCTCAGTCGACTTTGTCCCCTTGTCCCCTGGGGAGCCCCTGCTCCCTTCCCCCCAGACCCATGGCTTCCCTGCCAGAGGAGCCGTGGTCCCGGGGAGAAGGGCTCCCCAGCCAGGGCTTCAGCGGGAGGGGATCTGCCACTGGAACCCTGGCTAGAGAGCCCGGGAGGCTCCCTTCCCCCCAGGAAGCTGCGGGCGGCTCGTCCTGGTGAGAGTCAGCCCTGCAAGGTTGGTTCTCCTGGGACCGAGAAGCCGCTTGCGGCTCATCCCGACAGAGACAGCTGGCGCACGGCTGGCTCTGCCGGGACTAAGAAGCTACGGGCGGCTCTCCCGGCTTCCTTCTCCCTGGGACCGCTCAGGTCCCGGGGAGAAAGGAGCGCAGGCTTCGTTTTGGCTGGGACAATGGGGTCCCAGGGAGAAGGGAGCCACGCGGTCCCTTCTCTGGACCGTGCTCCAGCTGGAGCACGTGCTCAAGCTCCGTTCTTGCCTGGACCCCAATTGCTGGCAGAGCCCTACAGCTGATAGGGAAACTTTGGGGTTTCCCTGTCAGCTGGAGCGTGGTCCATAGAAGTGACTGCGGAGCTCCCTTCTCCCCAGGACCCTATTGTCCCGGCCAGTAGGGAGCCCACGCTCCTTTCTCCCTGGGACCTGAGTGGTCCCGGGGAGAAGGGAGCCAGGAGAGCCGCAAGCAGCTTCTCGGTCCAGGGAGAGCCAGCCGTGCGCCGGCTGGCTCTGTCGGGATGAGCCGCAAGCGGCTTCCTGGTCTGGGGAGAGCCAGCCCTGCCAGGCTAGCTCTCCCTCCACCTATCAAGTTGACTTAGAGAGTCTAGTCTTAATAGGAGCACCTTGAAGTCTACTTAAGAGTCCTATGTAGACTCTCTAAGTCGACTTAATAAGGTCGACTTAAAGTCGACTTTAGAAAGTTGGCTTAAGAAAGTCAACCTTACTTTCTGAGTGTAGACATAGCCTCTTTGCCTGTCCCAGTGGGTGGTGTAGACTCCAAATTATTTCTTCACTTTAGGGAAGGGGATGACATGGTTGTGTTTCTAAATGATGGTGAAACGGTGTGTGAATTGAACCAGATCGTACAGAAGGATGTTTTACAGTATCTGGCTCCACTAGTACCAGGGAAAGCCTTAGGTGTTTTCATGCGTGTGGACAGAGAGGACTATCAAGATAATGGGAAACGTAAGCAAGTTCATTGCAAAAGTTTAGAATAGCCCCCTAGAAAACAGGAGGAAGTTTCAGGGAATTCAGAAACTAGGGGAGGAGTTGCCCCAAAATGTCACTCTTTATAAATTGAGACATCAATGACATTAATAGGATTTTTTATAACTCATTTTGAGTAATTGGTACTGATTTCAGTCTGTTTTCAGTATATCATAAATTGTTGCATCCAAGTGAATTATAGCTACATTTTTTGGAGCCATTTTTCTGGTTCTCATTATTTCTAAGAGAAGTAAATCATCTTTAAAAGCCTCCTTCTTTGAGAGACTCACTGTTAACAGAGAGACACAGGGTATTGAAAACGAAAAGAAATATTATAGATCAATGGAAAATGCAGCTTCTGTGGTACATTGTTATTGTATAGAATTGTGTAACACAGACAATAATGAAATACTTTACACAACAAAAGTGTTAGCATATTATTTAGTACTTTAATGGACAGCCCTGTTTTCATTGGTCACTTCCTTTTATGCTACCGTAATGATGTGGTGCTTTTTTAATGAACAGAAGAGACTCTGCAGTATGGCTGTATAATCATGAGTCAGATAAGCAATTATGTACCATATTTTTAATTTAAAGACAGTATAATTATATGCATAATATTTTAAAGAATAGTTTTATTTGGAGAACCTTCTCTCCAGCTTTTTGGTTTCAGTGGGGTTTTAAGTACAAATAGAAATATGTTTTATAAAGTCACAATGTTGTATCCTAAAAACTTGCCATTTGCCTTTGATAATAAATATTAGCAATTAGGTAACCTTAACATATATTGTTCATAGTATTTCTTGTTTAGTTAAGGGAACATTTTCACTGTTGTTTGCAGAGGATTAGAATGCAACTCCTCTAATTGCTGATGTAAATTATGTGTGTGTGTGTCTCCATCTGTCACTGATGAAGGGCTGAAATTTTATGTTTTTGGACACACACAATCATAATCTGGTTGAACCCTCGGTTTCGGTTTCTTCTAAGCAATTACCAAGCATAATTGGTGATTAAGCATGGAAAAAAACCTAGGATAGAAGGTACAATCCTCAGTTGTTCCAGATAACTTAAAAAGATTGCCAAATCCAGTGCTCGTAAGAACGACTATATTTGGTCAGACCAATGATTCATCTAGCCCGCTATCCTGTCTTCTGGCAGTGGCTCGTGCCAGATGCTTCAGATGGTTATGAACAGGGAGGCTCATTATCAAATGATCTATATCCTGTCATCCAGTTCCAGTTTCTGGGGGTCAGAGTTTTAAGGACACCCAGAGTATGGGGTTGTATCCTTGGCCAACTTGACTAATAGCATGGGTGGACCTATCCTTCATTAACTTGCCTAGTTATTTTTTTAACCCAATTATACTTTTGGCCTTCAAACACCCCCTGGCAACAAGTTCCACAGATTGACTGTGATGGTGAAGAAATACTTCCTTTTGTTTGTTTTAAGCCTGCTACCTATTAATTTCATTCAGTGACCTCTGATTCTTGTGTTTTGTGAAGGAGTAAATAACACTTCTCTAGTCACTTCCTCCATACCATTCATGATTTTAGGACCTCTATCATATCCTCCCTTGTGTCTTTTCCAAGCTGAATAGTCTCAGTCTCTTATTTTTTTCTTATAGGAAAGCTGTTTCATACCCCTAATCATTTTTGTTGCCCTTCTCTTTATCTTTTCCAATCTCAAAATATTTTTTATGGGATGGGGCAATCAGAACTTCATGCAGTATTCAGGGTTTTGACCTAATATTCTTTGTCTTGGTATCTGCCCCTTTTCGAATGATTTCTGATATTCTGTTAGCTTTTGTAACTGCTGTCGCACATTGAGCAGATGTTTTCCGAGAACTATCCACACTGACTCCAAGATCTTTTCCGTGAGGGGTAACAGACAGTTTGGAACCCATCATTTTTAATGTATAGTTGGGATTAATTTTTCCAGTGTGCATTACTTTGTATTTATCAACACTGAATTTCATCTGCTGTTTTGTTGCTCAGTCAGCCAGTTTTGTGAGATCTCTTTTTAACTTTTCAGTCAGCTTTGTACATAACTATCTAGAATAATTTAGTATCGTCTGCAAACTTTGCTATCTTACAGCATACATCCTTTTCCAGATAATGTATAAACATGTTACACAGTATAGGTCTCAGTACAGATTTTTAGGGGACCCCATTATTTTTTTTCCATTGTGAAAAAATGACCATATATTCTGACCCTTCATTTCCTATCTGTTAACTAATTAGTGATCCATGAGAGGGCCTTTTTTCCTAGCCTATGACTGCATACTTTGCGTAAGATTCTTTGTGGTGGATTTTGTCAAAGGCTTTTTGAAAAAAAGTCTCAGTACAGTATATCCCCTGGATCACCTGTGTCCGCATGCTTGTTGAGATACTCAAAGAATTCTAGTAAGTATAGTGAGGCATAATTTCCCTTTCCATAAGGCATGCTGACTTTCCCCCCAACATATCATGTTCATTTACACGTCTGATAATTCTGTTCTTTACAATAGGTTCAGTCAATTTCCTGGTAATGGAGTTAGGCTTACTGGCCTATTGTTATCAATATAATCTTTGAAGCTCTTTTAAGAATCAGTGTCACATTAGCTATCCTGCAGTCATCTGGTACAGAGGCTGATTTAAGCAACAGGTTACATACCACTGTTAGTAGATCAGCAATATCATATCTGAGTTTCTTCAGAACTCTAGGGTAAATACCATTTGGTCCTGGTGACTTAATACTGTTTAATATATTGATTTATTGCAAAATCTATTTTGCTCAGTATTTTTAAAAGATGCCTTTTCCACTTCTAACTTCCTCTTTTACTTTGCTGTTTAGCCATGGTGGCATTTTGGTTGTCCTCTTACTTTTTGTTTGTTTCTTTTTTAATTTGGGGTATATGTCTAGTTTGAGCCTCTATTATGGTGTTTTTTTCAATAGTTTCCATGCAGCATGCAGGCATGTACTTCTGTGACTTTTCCCTTTAATTTCTATTTTATTAGCTTCTTCCTATTTGTAAAGTTCCCACTTTAACTATAATGCTACAGTGGTAAGTTTCTTCAGTAATTTTTTCCCTTATAAGGATGTTAAATTTATTTATATTATGGTTACTATTACCAAGTGGTTCAGTTATATTTACGTCTTTGACCATTTCCTGTATTCCACTTAGGACTAAATCAAGAATTGCCTCTTCCCTTGCAGATTCTAGGACTAGCTGATCCAAGAAGCAGTCATTATGATGTCTAGAAATTTTCTATCTGCCTACTGTCCTAAGGTGACATGTATCTAGTCAATATTGGGACAGTTGAAATCTCCTATTATTATTGGGATATCTGTTTCTGTAGCCTCTCTAATCTCCCTAAAGATTTCCTACTCATCATCCTGGTCAGATGGTTGATAGTGTATTCCTAGTTTTACTTTCTTATTATTCAAGCATGGGGTTTCTGTCCATAGAAGTTCTCTGGTCCTGATTGATTCATTTAATATATTTACTGTATTGATTCATCTCTTTCTTTCATATGTAGTGCCTCTCCCCCATCAGCATAAGCTGCCTTGTCATTCCTATATAGTTTTACCCTGCTATTACCATGTTCCATTGATTATCATTGTTCTATGACTTTCTGTGAAGCCTGATATATTAATATCCTTATTTTTAATAGCAAGCACTCAAGTTCACCCATCTTAGTATTTAAATTTCTTGAATTTGTATACAAGAACTTATAAAATTTGTCAATATTTAGTAGTCTGCCTTCATGTAATATAATTGAATGGGACTCTTTTATTTCACTGTGTGCTCCTACTCACCAGTTGGCTTTCTTTTGAAAACTCCTTTAACATCCTTTTAGTTTTTTATATAGCAGCAATCTGGTTCCCTTTTCATTTAGGCGGAGCCTACTCTTCCTGTATAGGCTCTTCCTTTCCCCAGAGATTCTCTAGTAGTTCCTAGTAAACCGAATCCTCTCCTTCCAACATCATTATTTCATCTACACATTGCGTCCCTGCATATCTGCCTGTTTAACTGGCCCTGTGCATGGAATTGGAAGCAATTCAGAGTATGCAACCACATATCTTTGGATTTCTAATCTCTGCAGCCTAAATTTGGCCCCCAGGACCTCTCTGCTATCTTTCCCTATGCTATTGCTACCTACACATACCACAATCACCAGCTGCATATATGTCTGTCTAGATGTTTTGGGAAGTCCACAACCTTTGCATCCAAAAGACAGTTCACAGTGAGGCTATCCCAGCCATCACGAAGCTAGCTGTCTATATTTCTAATAATAAAATTCTTCAGTATTATTACTTGTCTCTTTTTAGTAACTTGGGTTTCTCCTTCAGAGAGATATCCTTAGTGCGATAGGATCCTATGCTATCATCTAGAAGACTGGTTCCCAACCCGTGGCCTGTGGCACACTGGTCTTTCAAAATTGCTCACCGGTTCCCACCTGCTGGTGGAGCAGCCAGGACTCATCATGCTTGAAGAGAGGCAGGACTCTAAAAATCAGTGCCTTCTGGTTTGGCCTTAGCAAGCCACCCACAGTGACTTAGCTTCCAGGCCATGTAGTGACAGTCACTCATCTACACTAGTGCTTTGTCTATGAATGTGTGATATACTGTAAGTAATTTGTAGGTGTAAAATAGTGAATGTAAAAATGAGCACAATAGCATCAAAATGTTTACTTTAAATATGTAGTGATTTGTAGTCCTTAATAGTGTATACATCAACTCATTTTTTATGAACTGTTAGACTGATGGCACTTCAGAGTTGTAAAAATGCTATTTGTGGCCCTCAAGCCAAAAAAAGTTGGGAACCACTGCTAGGAGGAGGGTCTGAACCATGGGATTGTTTCCCTCTGCTCCAGCTTGATGTTTTCCTTCTTTGCAATTTTCATCCTCCTCAAAAGCATAGAGGCTGGGACTGCCCTGCTGTGTGCTGGAAAGTCTCTTCCACGAACCTCTCTGTGGCTGCATCTACACTGGTAAATTAAGTCGACTTAAGCTTGCTTAAATCGACTTAATTTACCCTGCGTCTACACTACAGTTTCTTTAAATCGACTTAAGCAGCTTGCTTAAGTCGACTTAAGGAAAATAAAGTCGACTTAATGAAAATTAAGTCGACTTTATTAAACCACCTTTCTACTCAACCTAAGGCTTAATTTGACTTTTTAAAGTCGAATTAAGCCAGTGTAGCCCTGGGGTACCCTAAGTCGACCTAGGGCTACCCCAGGACTACACCAATGCCCTCCCTGCCGGGGGGGGGGATGGGGCAGGGGGGAGCCTGGCATGCCCCCCAAAGGGCAGGGCAGAGCCCTGTGTGATGCTGTCTGGATTTAGGGAAGCATTTATGATATTATTTTCTATGCATATATCATAAATGCTATAATTCAAAGGAACTATGTCATGTTTGGTATCAATAGAAAGGTAGTAATTTGCTGGGAATGATTATATAGTTTATGTCTAGGAATTCTGTTTCGATTAGAAGTTAGGAATTTGGTGTTATAGCTATACTTTAACTTGTATGTTTCTGTGGGAACGCCCCAGACAGGATGTCACCAACCATTGTCTCCTTAATGTTAAGGAATGTGCCAACTACAATGGGCGCAGGGAGTAACCTGATGAGCCATTAAGGACATAAGGAATACAAGCATTGTGTCTTTAATGGCTCATCAGTTTACTCTCTGGGACCATTCTATCTGGAAAATTCCTAAACATTAAAGAGACAATGGTTGGTGACATCCTGGCTGGGGCATTCCCACAGAAACATACAAATTAAAGTATAGATATAACACCAAATTCCTAACTTCTAATCGAAATAGAATTCCTAGGCATAAACAATATAATCATTCCCAGCAAATTACTACCTTTTTATTGATACCAAACATGACATAGTTCCTATGGATTATAGCACATTTATGATATATGCATAGAAAATAATATCATAAATGCTTCCCTAAATCCAGACAGCATCACACCCTGCCCACATGCCCTGCCAGGGTCCCTGTCCCCCTTTGCTCCATTGCACACAAGGGGTGCCCCCCCCCCCCCGCCACCGTGGACTTGCCCAAGGTCTCCCTAGCCCCTAGAAGTCAACCTAGGCGTCCAGTGTGGACGCTCTAGGTCGACTTTGTAAATTCCCCCTTAAGTCGACTTTAATTTTAAGTGTAGACACACTAAGTCGACTTAAAGTCGACTTAGTTAAAGTCGACTTAAAATTATAAGTGTAGACATAGCCTGTCTTCCTTAGCTCCTCCTGTTCAGCCATTCTTGTCTCCAGCCTGTTCTTGGTCTCTGAAAACCATGAATTAATGGCACCAAATGCACACGTATGTTCTCTAGCCACAAGACAAATTTACTCTTGTGGGTTTTTTTGTTTGTTCTTTCTTTTTTTGTGGGGGGGGAGGGGTGCGTGAGTGTGGAAGAGGGTTATTGCCCTAAGTTTAGAGTATGTTTCTTAAGCATCTGTTTTTTGCACTCCCTCTCTAACCACCCTTGAAAAACTTCTCTGTCTGCTGCTTCTGTTTGCTCCTCCTTCAGCTTGTGTCTTCTTTATCTAACCAATGGGAGACCTTGGTGTCTTTATTTTTGATTACTGTAACTAAAAATATATATCCTTACCCTCAAGAAATACCTTCCTAAACACCCTGATTTTTATTTCTCAGGCTGTACCGGTCTTCTCAGATATAAGTAATCCCATATTCATATTTATATCTCAATATAGATATATACAGTCTGTATCTCAAATACTACAACGATGATGTACACCTGTCCTTCTTTATAACAGTTATAAATAGTTAATACTATCATTTATAGTTTATTAAGAGTTATAACACCATCCATAACATATTTATAAATGTATAAGCATGTCTCTGTTTTTTATGTTCTATAAAGTATTTATTACTGATCCTTATGAGAAAGTGTTACAGATTTCTGTGAATAATTTATACTTTTAATCTCAAATTTAATGCTGCAGATTTCTGTCATAGCTGCATTAGATTTTATGACATTTATTCTGTTTCCCTTATGACATATTTTGTGTAAAGATCTATTGAACTATTAATGGTTGGTTTTAGGGAGATTTTTAAATTCTATTTTATTTTAATTGGCTATGTGGTTCCCAGACATCTGTCTTTGTTCTCTATTTGAATGTCTACTGTCATTGGCTATGGTGTTTCTTTCACAAAGTGCTGACATAGTGTATTTTACAAAGCCTTACTGGATCCCTTCACTGAAGTACTTTTATTGGTTTACAGATCTATAATACGCTGCAGGACAGATGCTATTAATAGTTTAAAAACTAAAGATTTCTCAAAAAACTGCATCATTATATGCAGTCAGAATTTTTTACATAGAAATAAGTATATCTGAATGGTAAGATATTTTAAATAATTAATGTAAAAATGGCTGAAGTTGGTGTTTCATTTGTTTAATCTGATTAAAGTTCCATCCTAGAGAAATGTTTATGGCATAGCTTTACAGCCGTGAATAATGGGATTCCTAATGGGCATGCTGAAACGACTTCAGTTGTAGGATATTAAATCTAAGTGATTCTTAAATGACACTTCGTGTCAATCTTTTAAAGGACCTCTGTGTGTGTGTGTGTGTGTGTGTGTGTGTGTGTGTGTGTGTGTGTGTGTGTGTGTAGGCACTCTATGAAACATCCACAGTAGGTGGCCTATATTGGCTGACTCAGGCTGATGGGATTGGGGCTGCAGGGCTGTAAAGCTGGTGGTGTTGTTCCCTACAAACTGACCAACGAGACTGAAGGAGAGAAAAGAGCTCTTGTTTATTATCGCGGCCGAAGGTTGTCTCTGCACCCCCCCAATGGGAAACAAAGGCAACAAAAACAAGTGGGAAAAGCAGTACAGTTATGCTCTTTGGTTACAGCGTATCTGACGTCATGGTCATAACTCATCTTTGACAGGTACAGGTGCTAATCCGACCACAGACACTTTCCGTTACTCGTGGTTGCTTGCTACGCCTGGATAGCAGCGCATCCCACTCAGGCGTCGCTTGTATTTTTAGCAGAATAAGCATCCGGCTTGGGGGTTTTTAGTAGCTAAAGGTTATATAGTAAAAAACAATGTTCAAGGGGCCTAACAGCTAAAGGTTATACAAAATAAAATGGAGTCAATATAGCTAATGCTAAGAAGAGCAAGAGCAAGCACAATTCTGTCTTTAGGTCCCACAGTGTGTAGACATTTGGTCTTGGGCTGGAGTCTGTGCTCTGGGACCACATAAGGACCAGCCATGGATGTTTAATTGCAGTGTACATACACGCTCTGAGATTAACTGCAGAAAATATTGTGGAATGTTTGGTTGTGTATATAGTCTTGTTCAGGAAAGAAATTTGTCTTTTGGATTGGGAGTTTCAAATGCAAAAATTAGTGTGGTGTTGGAATCAGTTTAATGAAAGGTGCACAGGCTGATGGAATCCTGAGATGGGATCTATCCTGGACAACAGCAGAGTAGCTGGATCTAAGAGTAGAAGATACCGTTGTCCTAACTAATAATTATTATTTGTATTACCATATCACACAGGAGTCCTATTCATGGGCCAGGGCTCCATTGTTCTAGGTTTTGTACAAACACAGGATGGTTCATGCCCTCCATTTCTTCGCTGTATAGGCTATACAGACATCCAACGACTAGCTCCTAAAGAATGAGTATGAATCTCTCATTTTATAGAAGTCTAGTCAAAGAAAGAATTATTTATTTATGACTGATCAGACTTTTTAAATTTGTAGTGACTGTTCTCTTTATTTATATTTATTCAGTGATTATTTGTGAAAGCCTGGTTTATTGTTTTTTAACATTTTTATGTCTGTAAATATTTAACCTAGGATATTGTCAGACCTGAAAATAAATTTATGTACCTTTGTTCTTCCCTTATCTGTTGGATGCTGTCTTTAAAGCCTGAAGCAGTAATTAAAGAAGAAAAACTGAATCTAGTCTAACTAGTTTCTAGTTTGCACTGCAGTCTCAAAAATAAAATTCACCTACTCCCTTAGCAGAAGAGTGTTTTGGTAGCTCTAATAGTTTCAGTGAATCCAGACTAATATTTTACTTGCAATTTTGAATGTACAACTATTTGCACAGGTAATTTTGACATCTAAATTTCTGGGCCATTAAAAATTAGATTTGTACATAGTACCTACATTTACGCATGTGTTTTACTTAGTGAGATATACTAGCTGTGTATGCAAATACAATTAAAAAACAAACACACTCAAGTAATCAAATGACGTTTTCGGTATCTTAGATCCGTTTTGAAATTTGGTCCTTAGCTTGCTTACATTGTGTAGTGATCCAGAGTGGCCTCCCTCTGAGCCTAAGTCCGAGGAACCATTATCCCACTATCCTACCCCTGGTGGGCAGAGCTAAATCAGTCCCACCCCTCATGACAGACGTATAGGGGTGTGACAGGAAGGAGAAAAAGTGAGCAGCTCAGTTGAACTCGACAACTCTGGAACTGAACTTGTACTCTGCTTTCCTCTGTGCCCAGGAGGGACTGTTGCTAGAGAGGAGTTGCTTGACTTCAGTCCGCAGTATATCATGAGGAGATGAAGGACCATGGGCTATGGAACCTCCCACCCAAGCTGTGCATGAAGTGGCCAGGGAAACCAGATGTTAGTTTGGTTTGGCTGTTGGAACACAAGTCAGCATGTTTTGGCTGGATCCCCACTGACCCATTGCCAGAACCTTCCGCCATTCTTAGGGCATGGGTCCCCTACTCCCTGCCACCACATCCCCTCGGGGTGGCAGGCACCCCACCTTAAGCCAAGAGGCCTGTGTTTGTTTGTTGTCTGCCTGACTTAGGACTCAGCTGCTAGACTGCTTGGGGTTCTGAGCCCCTGCACTGTTTGGTGATCTGGCCTACCTGGGGGCTGGGGCCTCAAACTGTTTGTTTGCTGGCTGCCTGGCCAGGAGGCTTAGGTGAAAGCCTGCTTCCTGCTCAGCCCCGCCTAAAGGATCAGAGCCCAGTCAGTGACTGCTCCGGCCCAAGCCCAGAGGCTTGGGCTAAGTACCACATATGGCTCTGTCCATCAGAGGGCCAGATCCGCAGACTGTTAAGTGGCTGTTTGTGTTCTACATATTATATATGTGTGTGTGTGCATGTTTATAAGTGAGATTGATTATTTTTATTTCTGTATTGCTCACAGACTTTTCTCTTTGATTAAAATAATGCTATAAAATTTAATTCAAAGCTCAAAAAAGGCAAGTGATTGCCACTTCTACTCAAAGTGTGAACTATTATGAGCTAGTATGAAACACAGGTCTTCTTTGTAAAATAGCATACATTCTTTTATCCATATAATAAAGTACAATTTCTGGAAGTTGCCTTATAGTTTGCTTTGTTCTCTGTTGTACCTTATGTCCAGCCTTTATTTTTTACTAGCTCATCTTTTGATATCATTCAGAAACTCAGCTATGTACATCCAGTCAAGGAGAATATTCTTTTTCCTAATAATCTTTCTTGTATTATACAACTTTCTTCAGTTAAACCCCAAGTGATTTCTTCATTGTTAATTTCTTCCAGTATTTTTATACCCCTTTGATGGTATTTTTAGTTCTCATCTCCAGTACTCAGCTTTACAATGTGTGCAAAATATCCCTTTGATAGTGTTTCTCTTCCTCTGTTCTCTCATTCAAAAGCAGCAGACTGCAGTGTTGCTGTCTGATTCCCTTTCCGTATTATTATGAGGGGTGTTGTTGTGATTATAGATTTTCTGTACTTTAGGTTCTTTGAAGAAGCTGAAAATGAGGAACATTGGATGACCAGTATTTTTCTGACTGGATAATCTGTCATAAAGTCCCTCCTGAACTTGGCACAGTGTGTGTTAAGTACCATTAGAGAACTTTTTGGACAAATAGTACTTCTGGTGCAGTAATAGCTACTCTGTAGGTAAAGTGGAAGCTAGCTTTCCATTATGAGTCTGATTTTTCAACAACCACGCTTCTCCCCTCACTCCTCCTGACCTTCCAGAAATTGACCCTCCTGAACGTTTGGTACACCATGTGAAGAAGGACATGGGAATGCCTCTTATATTTCATGAATATTATGTATTCCACCTGTTTGTCTGATTGTTATTGTGTTGTTTGCTTTGTGACTACGTGGGGTTAATTCAACCATGGGTTTGTTGCAGGTATGCATTAAAGCAGAGGTGGATTAAGGGGACTTGGGGCCCAGGTGGACCCCCTTGGCTCTGGACCCCTGCTCCGGCCAGTCTGCCTCTGGGGCTGCATGGAGGTTGTACACAGCATACCAGCTGCTCCACCCCCAGAGCGGAGCAACCACACACCGGCCCACTCCTCCCTCAGGGGCAGAGCAGCCGGCCCAAGGGCAAGGTGGGAGCATGGAGCCTCTGTCCCAGGGTGGCCTCCCCAGCACTGGCAGGGCAGAGGGCCCATAGGCCCGTGCAGTAATCCACCCCTGCAGGAAAAGAGATAATAGTTTTAAATACCTTTCTATTTACTCCTACTTAAAACATAACAGTAGGGATCATTTGCTTTGAAGTTTTACCTCTGAGTATGTTGAGGTCAACAGCCTGGCTTGGCAGGGGCATCCCAGCTTATAACCACATTTGGGATCTAATCAGGAAAAACTGGAATAAAGAACTTTGGATGGAGAAAAAGTCCGTCCCTGAAGCACACGGGAGGGTGAGATAGATGGCTGAGGAGGCAAATGAATTTCCTAGTCATCAAGGATTGTGGTGTTTTTAATAAGATAGTCCTGCCAAAGCATAAGGCCATGTACACACTATAGACTTGTTCCGCAATAAAGTTGTGGGACAAGGAAAGCATTATACTATAACGCTTTCCTCCATCCACACAGCACTCCTTGTAACGAAAAGGAGTATTCACACGCTCCTTTGAATTTTCGTTACAAGGAGCAGTACATGGTGGGAACCTATCCCACCATGCCCTGTAGCAGCCAACGTTCAGGTCCCGGCAGTGGAGCTCTAGGTGCTGGGGTTCCCCTGGTCCTGGCGGCAGCAGTGAAATTGAAAAGAATGACAGCTTCGGTGTCCCAGAGTGGCCTTGATTGGCACTCTGAGACATTTCCGGAGGCTGTCTAACACACAAGGGCTATGTCTACACTAGCAAGTTAGTTCGAATTAAGGAAGCTTAATTCAAACTAACTAAAGCCATGGCTACACTAGGCTTCATTAGTTCGAATTAAGGGCTTCCTTAATCCGAACTAATAACTTTGAATAGGGTATTAGAAGTAAGGGTTAATTCGAACTAGTTAGTTCGAATTAACCAATGTGGCCATGTTAGTTCAAACTAATTTCTTAGTTCGAACTAACCGGCCCATTGAAATCAATGGAGATCGCTAATTCGAACTAAACAAGTGCCATGAATGGCACTTGCTTAGTTCGAATTAATTTTTTCTAGTTCGAATTAAGTTAATTCGAACTAACTAAAATTCATTCAAATTAGTTAGTTCGAACTAACTAATTTGAACTAGTTTTAGTAAGTGTAGACATAGCCAATGAAGGTATACACACACTCTGTGTCACGTGATGATTGCTATATGCCTCTCATCGAGGTGGTTTTCATGTTGCGTGGTAAGAGGGCTATTGCCACGCAACAAGCAACATTTGTGTGTGTACGTTCTCAGCGTTATCGTGCAGTAATGAGCGTTACCGTGCGGTAACGCTGTAGTGTGTACAAGGCCGTAGGTAAAAAAAAGATATGTGTTAAGGGCCCTTATTGTGTTAAATATCCTTTTCTCTTTTTATCCTGTCTTCCTGCCGTTCAGATAAAACAATAGTGTGTTTTGAACAGTCTTCTTAGGTTCACTGTATTCCCCTATTGGTCCCAGCTCCGGAAGGGAGCAGACACCATCCCTTTTAAACCTCCTGAGGAAATACAGCTGGCACAAAGGAAGCCGTATCCTGGGAACCTGGTCTGAGAGGGGGGCGGGAATCTCAGGATTCCATCCCAGGACAAGTGAAGGTTTGTCAACTGAATGGGTGTATTTTGAAAGATCAGAAAGAGGTTGAAGGTGAAACTAGCTCTGTCTCCATGGCTATGTCTACACTATAGAAAGTGGACTTATGTGTCCACACTGGGCTTAGGTCCACCTAATGAGTGGTCCTTACTAAGTTGACCTAAGCTTTCATTAGGTCGACTTAAAGATTTTCTTAAGTCGACCTAATGAAAGCCTAGTGTGGACAGGGCTTAAGTTAGGTCGACTGAAGCCTCCTTAAGTCGACCTAACTTGCCAGTGTAGACATAGCCCATGACACATCATATCTAACTTTATTTTGACCTACCATATCTCCAGATTTGTGTGTGTGTTTGTTGTCTTTGCTGAGAAAAAACATTTTGTTTTTTCATTTATCTTTCAGAAACGGGGGAAGATAAGAGACCACGGTGATAGTTGTATTAGCTAATATCATTTTCTAGACATGCTATATTCAAGAAGGTATTTATCAGTTCATCAGTAGCCACAAATAAATTAACCAGCACTGTCTCTTCTTCCTCAAGGTTTTATTTTACTATAGAGCTGCTTAAATGATTTTTAAAATTTTGATTGCAAAAGCATTTCATAATTGTTCAGCCAGCTCTAATTTATCACAAGTGTCTGCAGCCATGAAAAATACATGGTTTAATGTAACCAGAAAATAAACAATACACTCTCCCCCATAGATCACCAAGTAGCTGCTAAAATAGTTTCCTATATTTCTTCTGAGAGTATAGTTTGCCCGACTGCCCCAACTCTCCGTCTTCCTACAACTTGTATATATGTTTGAAGTTTAAGTTGAGTAATAATTCCTTCCTTCCCTGTTATTTTATTGATGTTAAATATTAAGGTAACATTTCTCTGCCTGCATATGTGTGAGTGCATGTGCCTGTATGCATTGATTAGAAAGCAATTTGTTTCCTATTTTATGCCAACCATTGACTTATTTCAGAAACCTACTTTTCCATAGGTTAAAATGTATGTTTGAAATTGCCATTGCTACTGGGTTAATTTGGTATGTTTAAAACGCATTACTTAAACTTTTCATTTTGGCTTTTGAAAAAGTAACATAGATTTTATTTTAAATGATTTATTTATTTATTTTCTAAACATGAATGTTTCCTTCCATCAGGAGCTGGGGCTGAGTGAAAATTAATAGGCATGAAAAAGAGCATTTGCTTATAAAAATCAGTAACATTTTAGAGAAGTCAAACGAAGAAAGAAAAATAACTAGACAGCCTTTGTCATCTCTCAAGTGATACCCTGTAAAATCCAAACAAATAAAAAAGTTGAAAAGCATTAATAGAAACACAGGAAATGAAAGAAGACTTTTTAAACAACATTCATTTTGGAATACACAGTATGATCACTATGTAATTGATAAAAAGACAGTTAATAGTTAAAAAAAATGATGTTGAGTGAAATGGCTTTCAGAAAGGATCTAAGTGCACCGCATAATCAGTTTACAAAGCTGCAGATACCATCTTAAAACTTCAAAATAGACAAGAGAATTCAATGAAAATATAAAAAGCTGTATTTTCCCACTTAAAAGAATTTTGCAAGTGCTTGTTTCATTATTCGCTACTGTATCTGCTTCAATAAAACCAAAGATCTGTAAATATCTGTAATATTTTAGGATATTTGCAGAAGGAAACAGGAAACATTTGAAAACATTTTGGAGGGCTGGGGGGGTGGGGGATTGAAGATCATCTTGATTGGTGTGGGCAAATTCGGACTATTCGTTAGGGTGAATACATAAGATTTGAACACTCCATTGCACAGGATAGGGCTTTGTGCGGGCCAAACTGAAGGAGAAGGTATGGAGGATTCAGTAATGCTGACCTGTGTTCTCCTGGAATTCCTTCTAAAGCAGCACAGGGGAGCGGCGAGCCTGAGGGCAGTGTTGGGTATGACCGTGGTCTGCATATGACTAGGCAGACCCTCTAGTTAAAATCTCAACCTCCCTTTCATAGGGAGAAAACTAGACTCGCAGTGTTACTGTAGTGTCAGCTCTGCATCCCTTTTTTTTATACACATGTGAGTGTAGTTCCACTGCACCAATCAGTTGGGCAAAATGACATGCCAGTGAACTTCCAAAAATCAGGTTTGTTAGTTCACCCTCTTTCATACAGACACACCCACCCACCACAGAATTTGTTATATGTCCAAGAAATTAAACTTTTTTTTAAAGAAAAAATATTATATGAGAGGCTCAAAAGCCTTAATAGGAACATCAGGGAGGGCTCTTCTGTTGAGTCACTCAAGGCATAGTTGCCAAAAACAGGTAATAAGATATAGGGTAATTTCTGTCATTGAGTCGTGCTGGTTGTCACGTCCAGTTAGCTCCAACCAGGACACTAATGGAGTGAGGCTGCTGCATTGATTTAGAGGAAGCTGATGCAGGGAGGGATTCTCGGTGGGAACTTAAAAATATCCAAGCTCAGCAACGATACTTAGGCTGAGGCTTATCTTCTTATTTTTTCAGTTACCCGTAAAGCCAAAGGCTAGGGACTAGGTGAGTTTGTACACTAACTCTGAGTCTGTCTAGGATGGAATAAAGACTCAGCTTAGTTACAAAGTAAAACTTGAATGTTCAGATCCATCTGTTCAAAAACGGACTGCCTAAACGGTGTATGCACCTGTATGAACTAACGTATATATGCACGCACAGATGTCCATTAAGTGTGTTCAAATGTAGGTCAGTTTTGAAAAGATGGATCTTTTAATTCTGCATGGGATGATGTTACTTTAAGAAGCAGACGCTGTTTGTCTTTTATATGGAAGACTCAAAAATGGCATTTATTGTCAAATTCAGCATTGACCTTGTGTATGCATTAGAAACTGCAAGGCTGGAACCTGTGACCCTAGGGGTGCTAAGCTGCTGATGCCCTTGGAGGCTCAAGCTGGACTTCTGTAAGAGGACTCTGTGAGGCTGGGCTAAGCAGGAGGGCCCATACACCAGGATCTGAGTGGTGGCCCTTATAGTCCATGGATTAGCCAGTATCAGTATTTAAACCAGCTTACCTGTCTCTGCAGCAGATCCTGTTTGTGATGGGCCTTAGACCACAGCTTGACAAAACCCGGGAGCCAGGTCACCATGGCAACTGGGGTTTGTAGCCTGGCTCCTAGCTCGCTCTCTGGTGACCAAAAATAAAATTGCTGGCACCTAGCTGGGAGCCAGTTTTGTTGAGCCCTGCCTTAGATTCTAGTTTCTAACCCTGGTTTGTCTTGACATTAGTATTAGATTGCTGCTTGTAACTTGACCCTGCTTGCCTCCTGATGCTTGATTCTGTCTGTCCACTGGTATGATCTCCTGGTATCTGATGTGGACTTACTCCTGGTCTAACTATTAGGTCTGGCTGCTCACCTCTCAGTCATAACAAAATGTACTGTCCAGTGCAGGTTTCAGGGTACCTGTGTGCCTCTTGATGAAATTTAATTTTTTTTTTAAATGGTTGGGTCCTGTGCGTCGTTTGCAAAGTTGTCAAATCATGTTATTTTCATGAGTGTTATGATTTTACGTGTTGGGTTTTTTTTGTGTCTTAAAGTTCTGTAATGAATTTTTGTCTTTCCTAACACTTGCTACCACCTTTCATTGTTCTCCATGGGATTGTACAACACTGCCTTTGTGGAGATGGCCACCACTGGGTTATATGGTGTGGAAACTAGACAGGAAACTGAGGGAATAAAGGGATGTGGAGTGCAGTATGGGGACTGGAGGTAAGGACGTAGGGTTTGCACCATCCATGCTTTACGTTGAGGTTTGTGTTGAATGAGCCCACATCTTAAAGCAAAACTTTGAAATGGCCCTAGAGGTCTGTGAATCTTAGCAAACTTTCTATGAAGTTGGCATCATGAAACCCAATTACTTTTATGTTGATTTTTAGATCGTTGCCAAGTATTTCACACAACTGGGCCCCCATATACAAAGCAGGTTCAAGTGGAAATGGATTAGTAATTTCGCCTGTGATAAAAATAGAATATATATGGATATATAGATAATATAATATATATATAATAGAGACAAATACAAATAAAAGGTTGGTTCAAGACTAGTTGCATTTGATTCAATTAGTAAGTCATATGTACTCAAGTGACAAAGAAGGGATTTTGGATCTGGCCCATAGCCATTATGACTAATATTTCCTGAATAATGAGTCATGCACATCAGAATAATTGGCCTGTCTTATATATGAAGGAAAAACAGTATGCTTAGTGCTGAAAAAGACAGGGAAAGAAAAAGAGATGATTCTCTTCATCTCCTCATTAAGTTCCTCAGCTTACATTTTAAATAGAAAGACAATAAAAAGCATAAATACAGAGGATGGTTCTATTTAGAACATCTTTTTCTATGCATTTGTATATCAAACAGTAAAGAGAGAGGCTAGTGACAGTATTTTTGTTGAGGGATAGCATATGAGGAAGTCAGCTTTGAAGAGGGATTAGAAAAAAGAAAGTGTTGCACTGGGGTGAGGAGAGAGTCTCAGACAAATAACACAAATAAGCAGCCTCTTGTATTCATGTCTGCATTCATATTTTTGGCTTATGAAAGCTATTGAATTAAATTAGCTCAATCAAGACGCCACAAAACATTTTTTTTTTAACCAGGACTTTACATTACAGTTTGTTCCTGCAGTACATGGCTTTGCTTGCTCCTATCTGAAAGCAACCTTCCCTGTACATCAAGGGAGATACCTTTTCATCCTTCATTGTATTTTTTAGTTTTAAACTTGTACACCTGGAGTGTATGTGTTTTGGGTTTTAGGTTCCCCCCCCCCCCCCCCCATTCTGGATAAAAATCCACACTGGCAAGACCAAAGCACAGCAGCTACAGAAAGATCCATCTGGCAAGATTGTGCTGGATGCCATTCATGTTTAGAAATGAATAAAGCCAGTAAGGAACAGTCAGGCACACTGAAGAGAAAAAAAATAGCTTGTCACTTTTTATTATTAAGCAAAACAACAGGAGTTTACAAAACCATTGCTGGATATGAAAGTAAATGGTACCTTTATGCAAATCTACTGAATTTAGTTCAGCTTTTATCAAAGGACAAACGTGCTGGTTTTAAACCTGATTTTATCAAAGGACTGGCTGCTAAATAAGCTATGACATGAATTATAGGAAAGAGTCTAAGAAAAGACTTGGTCTTTTGATTTAGGTATACATTGGAACACTTCTGCCCCTCACCCCTCCAGTAAACCAAGAATTATAGAATCAGGCCCTTAAGTTGTAACTACAAACTTTCGAAGATTAGAGCAGGAGTAGCTGCACAGAGGATTTAGAGTTAGCACATCAGTAAACATTTTGTTTATGCAACTATATATAAAATTTACTGTCACCCGATTGTGAGGTAAAAGACCAACAAGCAACTCATTTGCTTATGAGATCCCTCGAAAGGTTGTTTTCTAGACTTGGTATTAGGGAAAGATTATCGAGGTGGTGCTGTACCAGCTTAGGTGAAACATCTGACTGGGGATATCCAGCTGTCTAGGCAGTAGCAGAGGCCTTGTATAGGGCACTGGTAGGAGGCAGAATCTGGTTTACCTGTCCTGATGAATGTTGAAGTGTATTTGTGTTTGAGCAAGGAAAACATCCATTAGAAAAGGAAATGAAATATTGACAGCAATGGGAGTTTTACTGACAAACTGGCTGGTGAATTGGTTCCCTCTTTAAAGTGTGGAAAGTAGGTAAAGGAAGGATCTGATGCTGGTTTAGGGGAAATCCCATTATACTCAGATTGCATATCAGAAGTAATAAAGAGGTAAAGGTATTGTTGTTAATTTCAAGTAGGGAAATCCCACCTCCAGATAGTATTAAAAGGATTCAGACCAATATTCTGATATTCAACTTTGGAGATGTTTTCTGGATACTTCTCAGAAGCCAAATAGCAAAGGAGTGCAACTTTATCTTTATAATACTTGTTCTGTGGTGAGTTGAGCCATTCCTTACTTTTTCTTCATGGCCAGTTCTAAGCTTTGACCAGGAAGTATTTGGGATAGAGGATATCACAAGAAAGGAACAAAATAATGTTAATTACTTCCAGAGCCATCTGGAAAGATTTTAATGGTGACCATTGCAAATAGATTCAAGTTGTCATCCATGTAACTCAAGGCACTAACTGTCATCTTTCACTATATGGGGCCAGACCAAATGCTTACTGCAGTCAAAGAAAACTCGTCTATGGCTGTGGAGCATAGTTTGTGACTCAGTAATGGCATGTGGTAATTATGAAGTTATCTGCAGATATTCGAACTTGCACCATAATTAGCATTCTTTTCAAAGGAGTTACTTATGTTTACTGGATTGCTACTGTGACATGAACAGGAACATACAGGAGGAAGTCCACTTGTTAATGAGGTCAGGTGTGCATAGTCGGGAGGCTTCTCTGCCACCTCATATCCCCTCTTGCTTCAGCTCTTTTCTCTTCTTCCCACACCCACACTTGTGATATAATCAAGGAGGAATGCATCAAGTTTCTCCAGGCAATCGAAAGCTGCACTCAGCTGAAGATTGCCACTTTTTTGTCTTTATCAGCACCATGACACCATGCTGCATACATAAATATTCACTGTGGCGCTAATTGCAAATCATAGCTCATTTATTTAAGGTGAAATTAAAGAGTGTAGTGCCCTCTCTGTACATTGTAGGGGGCTTTTGTAGTCTATGCTGGGGGAAATTATTTGTATTAATACAATAATTCTTGATTTATTATCTATTGATGGCAACCTGACTCACCTAGGGACTCGCAAATTGGTTTAGTAACCCCAGAGATGACTGATTTTGAACTCTTTTCTCTAAATAAGGAAATCTAAACAATTTTTGGCGACATTATGAAAAACAGAGTTGTGCTGACTTTAGGGTATCTGGCCTTAAAATTAATAATCTTCGTCTTAAACAGTCTTTCCTGTTGTGTTCTCTAAGGCTTAAAAGGATATGAAGGAAATAAAGCAGTTGAAAGAATCTTTTTATCCTCTGAAAGTTAGAACTGCAACAGGCCAACACTCAAGGGCAGGGCTTATCCCATGTCCAAAGTTAAGACCACGGAGTATGAGCATTACTGGGGCAGCATTTGATTGCCTCTGCGGGGAACACTGGAAACCTGTAGTACCCCCAACAGCTCTTAGGTCACTGCATGATTTCTCTAGGATTCACCTCTATATTCTTGTTCACCCACTTCTGATGAATTTAAAAAATGCTTAAAACCAGCCTTACTTTCTGCTCTCCCTCCAAGGACCATTTTAGCTTTGCTTCTCTTGGCACCTTAGCTTGGATGAACTTACTTATCCTTGCTAAAAATCTGCTTGTTTTGCCTCTTGCAACACTTTACTCCCATAGTCATTTTCTGGGTCTTAATATATTCTAAATGGCTCACTGAGAAGTCATCTGTGTTCGGGAAAATTCTTGTGGTGAAACATGATGAAAGCTCCTTTTTGAACTACTGAGAGGTCACATTTCTAAGGTCATTTTCCTGGTGGCAGTGAAGAGAACATGTGAGCATACAGCACTTGTGACTGATGGAAAGTGCACTCTACTTCTTTAAGGATAAGGTAATGTGGTGCTGTGAACTCATAATAAATGCCTTTCAAAAGTCATGATGGAAATGAATCTATTGGAGGGCAGACTCATACCATCTTCCTAATTGGTGAGAGCCAAAAGACATAGCAATGACACTCCTGCCAGTCTGTATGGAGCATAGACCGAACTGGTGTAACTGAAAACAAGAATTTCAGACACAAGTACAATTAGTTCTCTCTTTTAAAAAAAAATCACAATTTTATAAAACCATAAAATGAACTACTAGTTTTTAACTTTTCTTTTTTCTGTGTGTGTATGTTATGCACATCTTCAGTATCCGAACTAACACTTTAAAATGGGACTTCAGTATTTTAATTGATAATTGCTGTATTTGCGCAATCTAGCTGAGTGCCACTGTTATAAAATATTAATGGAAAACTTCATAAAAACCTATAGAGCATGATTGAATGAGGGAAGATGAGATTGTAAGGTGGATGCTGCAGCAATTTTAGTGATTGCTGGCCCAGAGCCATAATTACAATTCTGTGTTAATAATGCCACTTCAGACCTGGTGTTCCACATAAATCAGATTTCCTTCTTGTTTTCCCCTTTTACCCCTTAAAAAGGGAACCCTTTCGAATATATTCTGAGTCAAAGATGTTTGCTAAGATTCATGCGAGTATTTCCTAGTGAGTAGGTGGGGTTAATGATAGACTGTTGTAATTTGATGTACTGTATGCTGACTTTAGGCATTTGCACCATTAACTCCTCTTGCCCCTATTCCTGGTGATGGTTGATCAATACACAAGGCTAGTAAGGTGACTACAAGAATGTGAAATTGGAATGAATCCATCTTCCTAAGATGGCTGATGGATTGCTGAAAATCTCCATTTAATTTCCCTTCCCTAAGATCAGAGCATTCCTTTAAAGTGCTCAAAGTTTCCAGCAACCTTGCTATACAAAAGACAATCCAAATGTTGTTCTGGGACTCTGCACAGGTCTTTTGTATAACTGCACCAGCTAGATCAAATCTAAACATGTTGATTGTTTAGGCTGTTCTCTCTCCCCCGATCCCCAAAAGAACCCATTAAGTTTATTATTAATGAAAGAGAAACTGATAGTATTGAGTAGGAGTAAAAGTCAGGTTGACTTATATTCTGGTCAAGGTTTACCTAGTACAGTAAACCAGCAATATTCCTCAATTCAGGCCTCTAATATCGCCTCTGTTCTTATTGTGACAATAAGGCTATGTCTACACTAGAGACCTTACAGTGACACTGGTGAACTGCTGTAAGATCTCCATTGTAGCTGCTCTATGTCGATGGGAGAGCCAAAAGGAGGGAAATGATGTTGCAAAAATAGATCTCTCTGTGTTGCAGTTATGCTTTGCACACCTGAAAATGGGGAGCCAAAAGCAGGCAAATCTAATGACCTTGATTATCTTGATGATCTCTTGCATCAGGAAACTCTGCAGGCTGAGACAACTTGATGCATGAAATATTTGTGCTGCATTTTCATAGAATCATAGAATGATAGGGTTGGAAGGGACCTCACGAGGTCATCTAGTCCAACCCCCTGCCAAAAAGCACGACCACTCCCCCTAAATTATCCCAGCCAGGGTTTTGTCTAACCAAGCCTTAAAAATCTCCAAAGATGAAGATTCTACCACCTCCCTAGGTAGCCCATTCCAATGCTTCACCACCCTCCTAGTGAGAAAGTTTTTCCTAATATCCAACCTCGACCTCCCCAGCTGTAATTTGAAACCATTGCTCCTTGTTCTGTCCTCTGTTACCATCGAGAACCGCCTAGCTCCCTCCTCTTTGGAGCAACCCTTCAAGTAGTTGAAGGTTGCTATCAAATCTCCCCTCAGTCTTCTCTTCTGTAGACTAAATAAGCCTAGTTCCTTCAGTCTCTCCTCATAAGTCATGTGCCCCAGCCCCCTAATCATTTTTGTTGCCCTCCGCTGGACTCTTTCTAATTTGTCCACATCCTTTCTATAGTGGGGAGCCCAAAACTGGACACAGTACTCCAGATGCGGCCTGACCAGTGTCGAATAGAGGGGAATTATCACATCCCTCGATCTGCTGGCAATACTCCTACTGATGCAGCCTAATATGCCATTGGCCTTTTTGGCAACAAGGGCACACTGTTGGCTCATATTCATCTTCCCGTCCACCATAACTCCCAGGTCCTTTTCTACAGTGCTGCTACTTATCTGATCGGTCCCCAGCCTGTAGCAGTGCATGGGGTTTTTCCGTCCTAAGTGCAGGACTTTGCACTTGTCTTTGTTGAACCTCATGAGGTTTCTTTCAGCCCAGTGTTCCAATTTGTCCAAGTCTCTCTGGATCCTGTCCCTGCCCTCCAGAGTATCTACCATTCCCCCCAACTTGGTGTCATCC